>OY992896.1:22241698-22486698 GCA_963921405.1 Cepaea hortensis
GTTTTTTGTGTGCAAAAGGACTGCTTGAAAAGGACATTCATAAGGAAATGCTTCCTGTTTGTGCTGACATATGTTTGTCCCGTAAAGTGGTGCATAGCTGGGTAGAAAAACTTTCTTAAGGGCGCTCTAAAATTGTTGATTAAATCCGATCTGGTCGTCTTGTTGATACTGCAACAGAAGCATCCGTGCAGCGGGTGGAGGAGATGATTAGAGGTGACAGGTGAGTAACGATAGACTCTGTAGCATCTGCAATAGGATGCTCACATGGTTCAGCATACAGCATACTGCATGATAGAAGAAAACGGCAAGGACTGCTGACTAGAAGAGTGTTGCTTCTTCGTGACAATGCCAGACCACATACGGCTCGATTAACTCAGGAGAAAATGAACCAACTATGGTGGGAAGTTCTGGAACATCCACCTTGCAGCCCCGACTTAGCCTCTAGCGATTTCCACCTTTTTTTTTTTGGTCCACTGAAAACTCACCTTGGCGGGAGACATTTCGCGAATGATGCCGAAGTTGAATGTGAAGAGAAAACGTGGTTTAGAAAATAGAGCACACAGTTCTATGCAGCCGGTTTGAGAGGACTTATAAAACGATGTGATAAGTGCATCAATATTAGTGGAAATTATGTTGAGAAATAAAGGGACAATGTATGTATACAAATAAACTGGTTTCAAGTTGTTATCATATTTAGTTTAATAGTTATTTTTCTACGGACATTCGTGACTTACTTATTGACTTCCCCTCGTATAAACAGTTTGAAGGTGGCGGAGATGGGGGGGGGGGGGTCTCTTCCGAATGTTGGGAATACCTTGGTTTTAAAACACAAAGTGCATATCCTTTACAGGACGTCACATTCAACCCAGAATTTGTTAACTGTTTGTGAATCAATGGCAAGTTTACGTTCAGTAGTTAGCTTTTGCTTTCTGAACGGCTGGCATTCATATTATTGTATGAAAACCAACGTAAGGCGGCCTGCTGCCAAATTGACCGCAGTTGTTCTTCGAACGCGGTATGCGGGATTACTTGCCAAGAAGTCACAAACAGCCAAAAATTACTGGGGTTGAATACGCCCTGTAAATGATATGCAACTAACTTAACTAAGTGGACTGATGCATTCTAAGAGTGAAGCCAAGACAAGGCGCCACGCCTTCAATTGTCAACGTGGAACTAATCACATGAGAACTGTGATGTGATGGGAGCACTAGTGTACTTGACAGAGAACTATTCCGATAGTATGGGGTGTTTGTAGTCTCACTACACTTGTAGAACTTATATGTAGAACAATTTTGAAAAATGAAGTACATGACATCGTCAAAAATGTGCTCCACAGTCCGTCGTGAAACAATATGCAGCGAAGGGCTGTCGTCTGGTGCAGTAATTCTTTGCACTCAAAATATTATGGGGTTATCAACGGGAGCAAGAATATTTTTGGTTGAACAAGTGTTTCGAAATGGCGGTCGATACACACGGATGGTTGTTCAAAGATTTATAGCAAGATGTTCTGATAAACAACACCCTCACCGCATTATTGTTAGAAATTTGTTGAATAAGTTATAATGAATACTTCATTAGTACTTTCAAGATTCCCCCAAAACAGCGTTATACCATAGCAGTAACTGTTCTAACAAATTTAATGAATTTTTTAGCACATTTTGTTCATGACGTAATGAACTTAATTATTCATGTCTTCTACGTACAATGGATAGTGGTAGGTCAGCATGGCTGAACGTGTAAGAACTCGTGTTCTTAGGCATCCGGTGTGCTGATGCCGAGGTAAGGGGGTTCAACTCGTACACCCGACAGTTGGACTAAAATGTTGACTTTGGACGTAAATTATAAGTACCTCTGAAGTCAGAGTGGGTTCGCCGGATGGAACACGAGGGATATTGTTAACAGGGATATCTAATCGACATGCAAAATTCAGTCCACGCTTGAGCTCAAAACGGACTACGCTTGAGTTCAAAGCCAGCGAGCGAGCGCAAAAATAAAAACGTGTATTGAGACATTACAAACACTCGGCATAATGAGCATGGTCGAATGCGAGTTTGACGCCTGTATGCGTCATCCACCAACAGAGGAAAGAATGCCCTCCATTTGTTCCGTGTATTCAAGCCTGCAAAATATGATAACCGATGTGTTTTTTAATTAACTGACTTAGAAATGACTGACTGGCACCTTGCCGTTTTCACAAACGATAGTTTATAATATGGAGTTATACTTCTCCATAGCACAAAGCCTGGGCTGAATTTAGATACCATGTATTGCCTATGCAACATGATCTCTCTCTCTCTCTCTCTCTCTCTCTCTCTCTCTCTCTCTCTCTCTCTCTCTCTCTCTCTCTCTCTCTCTCTCGGCCTGCTTAGTTTCCTCCAGAGGAAAGGTAATACCAATACGTCTGGAACAAGACAGGATGCAGAAGCTGCCGGATTAGCAAAGCAATACTCTAACTGTCCGCTTGTCGGAGCTTCCATTCTAGACCAGTTGCTGACCAAGGCTTAGGAAATCTTAGAACTAGACAACACATGAAAATTGAAAGCTGTAGTTACTATAATCCCTACTTCTTCATTCAACTTCTTAGAGTGCCAAATAATACATGTGCGTTTATTTATGAAGTGTCTTAGAACTAGGCTGGCTCCGAGGCAAAGGGGTTACGGAAGCAGTTCGTAATCTCGCATACCCGAGTTCTAAACTCAGCTGCGGGAGATTTGGCAGCAATCTGTCCTGTGTTGTTTTGTTTTTTTGTTTTTTGTTTTTTTTTTTTACGAAATGGCATGGGTGCCCGTCGTTCAGAAAGCAATGGCAGACTCTTGAATGTAAACTTGCCAAGAGATGACAACAGCAAAATTATGCTGGCGTTAACTGCAACGTCCTGTAAAGGAAATACAACTAACTAACTTAGAACTAAGCAACATAAAAATTGAAAGCTATTATTACTATAATCCCTACTTCTTTCTTCTACCTCTACGAGCGCCGAACAATAAATGTCTGTTTATTTATGAACTGTCTTAGTGGCCTGAAAGGGTATCATAATTGATAATTCTACCACATCACATACCCATTTGTGATATATCTATCGTCGTCCCAACAGTATTTCCAGTGCTGTGTGAGATTTTGTAACATGTGTGCAGTTTGGGCTACCATACGGAGAGATTGTCATAAGTAATATATAAGGGGCATTCATTTGACATCCGTTCGTGCCGCAAAACGCGTAATTGCGTGTAGCATGATGGAACAGAACCCCACATTCCCAGTCCGACACATTTCATGGCGATACTTTGAGTCTTAACGGGGACCATCCCAAATATAAGGGCTATTCTTAGATCGTATGTTCTAGAACGAGTTGGGGGAGGCGGCGGTATGCACTTGTCTTTTGATTGGTTCATAAGTAATGAGCCCACGCTATTCCTGGGCCATATTTTAAAATCTTATTAGTTTGAGCGGGGATCTCACCAGGAGCGGTCGCTAGTGTGATGTGATGACCCAACAATGCCCTTAAAGATTCAATAATATATTGTCTCTGGACAGCAGGTACCACTTTAAAACATACTTTAATGTTGTAGTTGTGCCTGATAAACGAATGAGAAGAATGTATGAGTATTTTATGAATAAAATGTGAAAGTGGAAAACCTAACTTCTGTGCGCCAGAATTCTGAACACTGCATCTTCAACCTTGACACGTCTTTCACGCTGTATACTCCAAGTGCATATCAATCCCTTGTTGTGACTGGTTGCGTATGCTTGATGAATGTATGACACACTCATGCAGATTCGCAAACCCAAACCCCTTGTGCATTCTTCATGCCTAGGATGACTCATTCTTAACTCAACTGTACCTTTGCTCTCGTACGAGTTAACAAATGGCAGTCTGAATGGGAATGAGTGATGTAAACATGTACAAGTTCCTTGGTAAAAAGCTGAAAATGATGGAGTGAGTGAGTTGGTGATTTAATAAATAGCCTCTCACATCTAGTGGAAGGAAAGATGCTTCAAATATCCATATGTAAACAGGACGGTGATGGCACGCCAGAATTGCTAAGTCCATGTGATACCTGGTGGCAAAATTAAGCTCAAGAGAATATCATTTCTCTCTGCAGCATTACACTGTTACCTCTACTGTTGGATGGTTCATATAAACTAGTTCCTAAGAGAACCATAGGTGTGTGAACCTGTGTCTTAGTTGGCTGAATATAATGTATGGCTCATGCAAATTTACAAGGACTAACCATGTTTTTCCCATATGTGCTTGGTGCATATATGAACCATTGCTATGCAATTGAGCTACTGTTACCTACTGTAGTAGACATGAAAATTACTCAGTGGGGAAAGAGCACATGATGATGATAAAGATGATGTACCTGTGAGTCAGGTCTGTCTGAGAAAAGGGGTGAGGTCTGGCATTGCTGTGTGGGTGAATATGGAATAGGACATTCATGCACCAACATCACAGCCATAGGAATGGATGTCTGGTCTGCTAATTGGGTAAATGCCATTAGTTAATCCATATTGCATATTGCAGTTGTAAATGCCTATTTTCCATTTTCCTTCACAATGCCTGTCCTATGTTGCTATGTCACAATGATTGCTGTACTGTGTCTGGTCCTCCTTGTGCCCAGGTCTACTGTGGTTCAAACATGGTGAAACTTAGACCACATGAATGCTTGTAATTGTGTTAAGCTACCCTGTCTCAGCATATGGTCTTGTGATTACCACAGATAAGGGTGAATGGAACACATATCACCCACAGTACATCAGAGTGAAATACACGGCATCATCAAACTAGGAGAGGTGTGTTTGGACCACACCCATCCTTTTCCTCCCCATCCCCAATCTGTGTCTGTTGATGTATAATAACATTATCTTTTAACATATGTAAAGAGATGTTGTGCCATTTTATATGTCGACAGAGAACAGTATGGTGGAGAGGCCATCCATATATCATCTGGGAAAACTAAACAGAAGTCCTAGATCCAGATGTGACTCCCTATCAACATGTGGGAATATCAAGAAGAGTTTTCTCTCAGCTCAACAGCTGAATGCATAAATGGGAGCATGACACAATCTGAAGCACTACAAATGTGGTGAACTGGACAGTGATCTTTGAGTCAGTCAAAAGGTCAAATGAGACTAACATCAAATCTTGTTCTATGAACTACATTCATGGAGAACTGTGGGGTAACTTGGAGTGTTTGTTTATCTAAGACAAAACTTAGAAAATATCCAGCCGGATGCTCACACAGTGATTCTTGAAGAATGATTGAACAGTAGGGAAGTTGATCTTGCTAAGTGAGTAGCTGCAATGTATGGGACATTATGTATGTCATTATTGAAGTACCCAGTGACAGCCTTCACTAACAGCCTGATCAACCGTGAGATGCAGTACCATATCATCATACCAAATCTTGTCTTCAAGAGGAATGAATCTGCCATGAAGCTTATTCTGGGGAAGCTGCTAACTGGAGCTAGTCCAACATCCATGCTGATGATAAAAGGATTCAACAAACCCAGAACAGTAGTTTCTTCCTTGAGTTGCCCATGGATAAGATTTCCTAAATTCCCAAGAGTCAGGAAATGATGATAGTTACCGATACTGTAACGGGATGGTGTAGTTAGATATTAGAGAGAGGAGGATTGGAGCTAGTTATTGGGGGGTGGAGTAAATAAGAGGTGTTGTATCTTGTTTATCAACCTGCATGTGTGACATATTTTATGCATTTTCTATGCAATAATTGAAGTGTTGACATGACAGGAGATGAGACAATGGTCACCACTCTACTCACCAACTCAATAAATTGTGTATTTAATGAATCAGTTTTAAGTACATGTCCCCAGTGAATTTCTTGTACAGTTGCTGTCAAGTGTTGTCTCTGGTGACTGTCTTAAGTGCTGTGGTTGGTTATACATATTGTGAAAAGTCCTGTATAGATGTTGTCAAGTATCACATGATGTCTATCTTGTACAATTGTGGTGTAAACAATTCCTTGTGAATGTATGTCCCACTTTTGGCAGGAAACTGTCATGTAGATGTCTTGTCCAACAGATGTAATGTACCGTTATTGTTGAAGTTTGTTTGTCTACAAATACATGAGTCCTAAAGTCCTAAAGACTAATTGAACTGATATAGGTCACAAAATGACAAAAACTATAGGGAAAGATCTATGTGACGGACGAATAGCACACTGGCAACATTATGTTGAGTGAGAGGGATCCTCAGTTGTACATGCGCTAATGGTTCAGATCTTCTCTGGCCTTGGGTGAACTATTTTACTTCTTTTATAAATTTCTGTATAGATACATAGTGGTCTCACAGTGGGGGTTTGAGCCAAAGAAAAATGTTCTCCAAAACAGGCTATTGCGGGAATGATTAGCTCATTTGAGTGACCTCTAGACAAAACGTGCTAAATCATATCCTTTATCTTGTTAATTATTATTCAAGATATATCTCCAGAGAACACTACAAACTAGGTCCTCTGTCAATCATCTAATAATTTGTCACATAAACTGTCTTAGTGGCCTGAAAGGGTATCATAATTGATAATTCTACCACATCACATACCCATTTGTGATATATCTATCGTCGTCCCAACAGTATTTCCAGTGCTGTGTGAGATTTTGTAACATGTGTGCAGTTTGGGCTACCATACGGAGAGATTGTCATAAGTAATATATAAGGGGCATTCATTTGACATCCGTTCGTGCCGCAAAACGCGTAATTGCGTACGTTAAGCATGATAGTGCCATAGTCATGTGATAAGTGCTGACCAATGAATAAAAGAGCACGTGTGTCGTGTCCTCTTTTAAAGTGTCGTCCCTGGAGTGAGGAGAGTCAACACCCACATTATAATTTTTCTTTCCTATCAATATCCTGGAGAATCCACCAGCTTCCGTCCAACACACTCCATCAGCCAATGGACACCTTTTCCTATCACTCTCTCACTGTCGTACTATGCCCCCTCTCATACTTCCCCAACGCAACATATTCAACAACTCTTGCTTCTAAAAATTAATAAAGATTAATTTATTTTTAAAAAAGTGTAACGTATATGAGACGTGTATGCGAAGAACATGTGTGATGTGTTCTATAATGTGTGTAGGATCGGACTCTCAGATAATAGCATAGTCAGTTCATCCTTGCAAGGACACACCACAGTACGTTAAGTCAGAACAAGTGAGTTCCCGTAAAATGGAACGTGTTTTTTCCGAAATGTGTATGGATTAAGTGTTTTTTTTTTTTTCGTGGTGAAATGGAGTTCGGACCGTGCAACGGAGTTCGTGCACGCGCGTCCGTCTTCTTTCGGCGTATCATCGGCGCCCGGTGGCGATAGTTAAGCCTAACATGACGGCCAGACGACCAGCTAGGACACAACGTGGTAAGAGGGCGGGCGCGCGCAGAAGGCGCTTAAAATGTGACAGATTGGGTATCGGAAATGTTCGAGTACTGTACTGGAACTGTGCATCATTTAGTCAACGCCGACCCATTCTTGAAAAACTACTCTACGGAAACGATATTGTAGTCTTGCAAGAAACACAGCTCACCGACGGAACAGTCAATGTTGCGGGATTTCAGGGTTTCCTTAACAGGCGGCACCTCGGACAGGCCATTCTGGTCCGCGACAACATACTAGTGTCCGAGATCGATATGTCCGCCTGGAACAGCGATGCCCTGCAAGTGCAGGCATTAAGAATAATGACACCAGTGCAGCTTGTAATCGTTAACGTCTATGCGCGAAATGGGAAGGTCGACGTGCGACAATGGCAGAGTTTGTTCGATATGGATGAAAGGCATATCATCTACTGCGGGGACTTCAATGCCAGAGGCAGTCAATGAGGGAATTGCATCACCAATAGACAGGGAGAAGATTTGGAGGACGCCCTGGCATCTGCTGCCCTAATCTGTCTGAATGATGGGAAGGTCACTAGAATGGCCACTCGACCAGGCGACTCTGACAGCATCATTGACTTGGCTCTGGTGTCGCCCACCATCGCACCAAGGTGCCGGTGGGGCACACTGGGATACCACGATAGTGACCACTACCCTTGTGTCATCCTGATCAAGAAAGACGGGGCCATGAGTCAAAGAAACAAGACCAATGCCTTCCCGTACGACACCACTGGTCAAGACGCCATAAGCAAGATCAGAAGAAGGAAACTAACTTCCTCCCGTAGGAGACAAGAAAGATGGCTGCAGCCACCATGGTGGAATGGAGAGGTCGAGAAGGTGTGGCTGGGAAAGAGGCAGGCTGTCAAAGACTGGCAAAAGGCCAGAAAGGCTAACATGCCACAGGTTGAGTTGGCGAACCTGAAGACTGAGGTCGTTAGGACGACGACTTTATTCAAATCCTGCGCCAAACAGGCCAAGGCCGACAAATGGGACGAGTTCTGCAGGAAGGTGTGCTCCGAGCAATCTCTTACGACATTCTGGCGCCTCCACAAGAGCATGAACGGTGCTGCACAACGTAGGGGTATTCCAGACTTTCAAGGCACAGACCTCGCATGGAAAAAGTCGGATGCGGATAAAGGTAAGGCCCTTCTTGCACGCTACATAGAACAGACTGACCAGAAAGACGAGCCCGCCAGACAGAGGACCACAACAACACTCTCTCAGTTGTGCGAGGGGGTCGGGACAGACGAAGAATGGTCATTCACAGTTGACATATTGCGTGCGATGCTCAAGAAATCACCTAACACCGCCCCAGGCCCAGACGGCATCCGATATGGTGACCTACTGGTGATATCAGATGATGACATGGAAGAACTGGCCAGAGAATTCAACACCAGTATCCAGAGGGGTCAGGTCAAAGAAGAATGGCTACACAGCTACTTGCTGCCGCTGCCAAAACCGAACAAAGACCACTCCAAGATAAGCTGCTACAGAATCATTACGATGCAGAATACTGTTGGCAAGCTACTGGAGAAAATTGTAGCACACAGACTTGCTTGGGACTTGGAACAGCTCGGCTGCTTCCCGCCCACACTTGGAGGATACAGACGCAACAAAGAGTCATGGCTGAATGCGGCGGTCTTTGCTCAAGATGTTTACGAAGGATTTCAGGTCAGAGAAGAGACATGTGCGGCCGCTATAGACTTAGAGGACGCATATAACAGAGTATCTTTCGAGCACTTGATGCAAACCCTCCTCAGACTGAAAGTGCACCCTCACCTTGTACGATGGATAGCTGCAGTTCTACTCCAAAGGAAGGTGGTGCTAAGATGCGGGAGTTGGTCTTCTGAGCCGATAACGATATGTCCAGGATTGCCGCAGGGTTCACCACTGTCACCAGTACTATTCAACGTGTATACGGTGCCGATCACTGAACAACAGTTGGATGGGAGGGGTAGGACTCTATCATTCGTTGACGACATCCTCGTGTATCGACAGGGTCGAGATAGACAGGCGGTTGCCAACTATATGCAGGGCGAACTAGATCAAATTTCCTCATGGTGTGCTGATGCCGATGCCCTTGTCAACCCTGCAAAGGCAACGGTTACATGGTTCTCACTAAACAACCATATTGTGAAAACAGACCTGCCGGCAGTAAGAATGGATGGGAGCATTCTGAGTAGAACCCAGTCAATGACATATTTTGGCGTGAGGCTTGATCGTAGCCTGTCCTTCAGAGATCATGTCGATTATGTCATAACGAAGGCTCGAAAAGGTTTGGCAGCAATGAGAGTCATGGCGACTGCCAATATCGAGCAAAGACTGCTATTACTTCTGTTCCAAGGACTTGTGCTTTCACGCATCGAGTATGCCCTGGCCATCCTCACTGTCAGCCCTACACAGATTGGAAGACTTGAAAAGGTACAAAACGAAGCCATGCGCATCATTTTGGGCTGCACGAGAGACACCAGCTGTGTAGCAATGAGATACCTCCTTGACTTCCCGACAATGGAACACAGGATCAAGATCTGGAGAGCTCGTGCATACTTAAAAATAAATGCAGATGAGCAGCACCCTCTGCATGACGCTGTATTCAGAGAAAAGGGTGACAGGCTAAAGAGGGGCAAATCATGGATGGGTCGGGCGGAAGATGTCGTCGGACAGGTCTGCAGTCTTAGGAGTATCAACCCCGGCAAGGAATGGGTGCCGGTGCCTCCAGCTTTTAAGTGTACCTTCTCCTGCATTATCACACTCGACAGACGGTGCAGAGAGCAGATCCCTGCCGCTGTCAATGCAGAGGTTAACGCGCTCATCTATGATCACTCAGATAGCCCCGAAGTGCTCATCTATACAGATGGATCTGTTGTAAAGCAGCAGAGAAGTGCGTGGGCATTTACAGCCCGTTCAGCGGGCCGAACCGTTCAAGAATCCAGTGGTGCCCACTCTATGACCACGAGCAGCATGACGATGGAGGTGATGGCAGTTACACAGGCTTTCATATGGCTGGAATCACAGCAACGTGTGTGTACTAAGTGATTCAATGAGCATGATTCAGAAGGTCGAAGCTGGATCTGTACGTAGTCAGTGGACTGAGTCGCTGCGGAAGTCTGTTGTCCGCAAAGTCACCTTCATCTTCGTCCCGGGACATGCGGGAGTCGAGGGAAATGAACGAGCTGATAAATTGGCTGGCTCTGCACCCCCTGTAGATGGCCAGCCCATGGATCGTGCCGATGTTATTAACGCCCTTAAAGATATGGCGAGAACAGAGGATTTTGACGCCAGTGATTCCACATCGCTTTCCAGGATGAAAGACCTGGGAGTAAGAATCGGCACAGCCAGACGCGAGAGGTACATCGGGAAAACAAAGCGCCTCGTCAACCAACACAGAACTGGCACTATTAGCCACCGGACGCTGATGCATATGCTGGGGGGAGGATCTGAGCACCTATGGACATGTCCGGAGTGCAACGAAGATACCCCAACTGATAACTAACTAACTAACTAACTAAGTCCACCTCACCCGGTACTGTATCTGTCCTGCCGGACACCGACTGTCATCTGTAGCTACCTAGTAATCCATCTTCCTGATCAGCCGAAATTGATACTGTTTGTAAATTACAGCTGATCATGGACCGGTTGCCCAATGCACACAATTTCCTATCGTTCTTAAAGAATGCACAAATCCTTTGTAGTGAGTATTTAGGTATCACTGTTATTGTTAATATACTTGAACCTAACTAGTGTCTATCTAGGTTCAGGTATAATGTCTTTTGAACTATTTCACTAGAATATATCACACCATGTGACTATTATATTTTAATGTTCTTGTTTAGGTACTAATGTTCTTATGCTGTGTGATGCATCAACAATCATCACCCATCTTAGGTGAACCATCTTTCTTCTCGGACGTTATTCCTTTTTAGTAAGAAACATTTGAGTGTCCAACTGGTGTTATGTCTAATTGAAGTTGCACTTCATCAAACCCAGTGTTGAACTTCCTCGTAACTGGTATGGAGCCTGTGAGAGAAACAACACATCTTGTGAAAGTACTAGTCACTGATCCTACCGGCTGAGTGTAAGCTTATTGCCTTGCTCAGTTATTTTATAGCTAACTAAACTCTGTCATAGAGCATATTAGCTCCTCTCCTACTCCCGAATCAGGCGATGACAAGGAAAGACCCATAAACAGAGTGCACAACTTCAGTGGGCAAACCATTGAAAGATCCCCCCCCCCCCAATTGGACACTTTCCCCATCTTAAATCTCTCCAATTATCACTCTTCTATCCTATTCATCTTAGCAGAGCCAATTATCACTTCACTACTCTAACTATTTTTCCACTAACAGTGCTAATCATCACACTCTAGTTTTAACAAGACTACTGCCTATATTAATTAGGACTAATTAGACTATATTGACTACCTTATGCAAAACCGCCTCATTCCGGGATGGCTGCTACACTTTGCCATAACGACACATGCTAGTTAATTATAAATTAATCTAACACTGTAGAGCTCTCCCACAAACACGTCCATCCTAATCCACGGTTTTGGTCAACACTCATTGTCCCCAAATCAGGTTTTTCAAACAGCCTAAAATTTGTCACGTGACGGTATTCTTTATGTCCACACAGGTGTTATTTGGGCATATCATCCATTGTCAAGAATCTATCCTCCCTGGCTCAATCAATGTCAGAGTTGTCATCACTTGTTTTGACTCCCACAACAAGCTAGCGAGTTCCTGTATGCTCCCAACAACGGGTTTCCACAACAAACCGCCAGTCTTCTGTCGAGTGGTGACAACCACAGCCGTCATTTCGCTTGATGTCCGGAAACTCTCAATGACAGACGGACTGTTCTCTCCCGAGCTGAGTACTTCCGCTTAAATCCGATCTGTTTAGGAACTGTCAAAGTGGTGTATAGATTCATCTCACTCACTTCCAAATGTTCCCATTTTGTCGACCCCATGTAAACACGTGCAGCTGCAACTTTTGACCGTCCTGGGGATTTCGACATCCAATTTGTTTTTTCTGTTAGTTAAACTAGTTTTGGCTTTGCAGATAGGCCGGTTAATCAGAAAGTCTCTATAGTAATCATCTGGTTAAACGCGGTGTTTTATTTTTGTGACAACGTGCTTATCGTCCCATGATGCATAGGTTCTGTTTCTGACCGTTGTGAAAATGGCTGGGTTGATCCAAAATCCTCCCAAAGAAGCTCAAAGAGCGGTGATTCAGTTTCTTTCATTTGAAGGATGTCGACCAGTGGACATTCATCGAAGAATGCAGGCAGCGTACTATAACAAATGTGTGTTGAAGACAACAGTGACAGACTGGGCACGAATGTTTCGGAAAGAACGTCAGTTCATGACAGATCTTCTACGGCCGGGTCAAGCGCATATTGTTGCAACAGAAAAAAACCATCGCCAAAATTGATTCAGCAGTACAGATGAACCGTTGCCAAAGCATACGTTCGCTAGCGAAAGAATTTGATGTGTCAATTGGAACAATTCAAAAGGTCGTTCGCAAGAAACTGCAATATCGGATGGTGTATTCACAGTGGGTACCACGGATGTTGACCGACCACCAAAAAGAGGAACGCATGGGATGGTGTTGGAAATACTTACTGCGTTACAGAGTGGAGGGTGGTGCATTTCTCTTCTGCGTAGTGGCAGGCGATGAATCATGGTGTCACTACTTTGAGCCGAGCGGCAAAAGAGAGAGCATGCAATGGACGCATGCTGGATTACCAAAAGCCAAAAAATTCAAGTTACAGGTTTCCGCTGGTAAGGTTATGCTGAGCGCATTTTTTGACCACGAAGGGCTTTCGTTGGCAGACTATAAAAGAACTGACGTCAACATCAACTCTACCCACTACTTGCAAACACTAGACAAGCTGCAAAAAGCCATCAAGAATAAAAGACCCGGCATGCTTTCTCGCGGTGTGATTTTGTTGCACGATAATGCCTGTCCGCATGTCGCAAAGATTGTGCAGGAAGCATTAACAAGGAAGAAGTGAGAAATTCTGCAACATCCAGCCTATAGTCCTGATTTGTCACTATGTGATTTTCATTTGTTCGGACCTCTAAAATAAAGCTCTCAAGGGGCAATGATTTCACACAGATACAGATGTAATGAACACGGTAAACACTTGGTTCAGTGAGCAACCACAATCATTTTTTGCGGACGTCAATCGCCTCCTTCGTAAGCAATGGGATGCTAGACTAAATGCTTACGGTGACTTCTTCTGACCAACCCATGGTGTATAATTCATTCAAAATGAATACTCGTGTCAACCTTGTTCTAACACAGCGTGGCGTCTCATTGCAGATAGATGATTGGATGATTCAGCTAGGATCACCGGCAAAAGTTTGGGCTGGACCGGCAGATCGATAGCTATAACACTTTACAATGTGACTTCAGAGAGACATGTCGTCTTGTTTTTCGGTGGATTTATTATGCCCTGTGTGTTCTACGTCGTGAGAGCTGGGTGGTGTGTTTTCGGCCTTACCATCATGAACTTGATCATACTGACTTTGTTTGCTGATTGCTGTTGAGGTGCTCAGAACCATGAACATGAACCACGGGACGGTCTTCATTATTTAAGAATTTACCTTTTGGACAACCTAAAGAGTGGATATCTGTTACCTAGAATGACCACCCGAACTCATCATCATCAAGCCTTTTCGTAACAAGCTAAGTATATCGTACCATCTACATCAAACGTTTTTGCCTTATGGAAAGTAACATTTATGTTGCTGAAACAACGGGTTAACTACATCACGGGAAGTACTACATTATCCAGTTCATCATTTAGCAGTGAAGTATTTGTGGTGATCTGCGGCTTATTGCAGAAAAGTCACACACCAAGCGTTTGAGACGTAAGATGGTGCATGATGGTGGAAATGACCACGTGTTCACATGCACCCACTGTGAACGGACATTTACAGCGCAAATTGGCCTTATCAGTCACACTCGCTACCGGCATAGTTAAAAGTTATTATGCCTTTTTAAAGCACAAACTATCGTCTGTCAAGACGGCAAGTTGCCAATGATTATTGATTTGTGGTGAAAAGGACTTTTTGTTTAGAGACTCTATATTGTGCTGTGGAGACGTTGAACATTCATCATTTCAGTTAAGAGAAGTATATGATCTTGATTACACACAGTGGATGACTTTTCGATTGAAAGACTTCATAAACAGTCAATGGATAGCTTCAGATATTATCAACCAGATATATCTGACTCCTCAATATCTGAGATTGGATTTATTTTCATTATATTTGCAAAATGTAGTTTTGTACGTTTTTAAAAATGCAGATCACAGTTCTTCCCAAAACCCCAGCAGTTGTCCCAATATATTGTTTGTTTTAGATTAACGAGTTTGAGTGTACTCATTGTTGAATTTCTGTTCAGCGTTTGTTTATTACAGTTTGTACAGTAGACACTGTTTATAAATTATGTAGTGAGCTACAGGTGGATGGACAACCACACGCGGGCAAATCTTATTTTCAGAGTGAGCTGTCTCCTCTTTGTCTGCGGTAATGTTCCACTACACCTTCTATATGAGAACCTATCTTCATACATTTAGTGTTGGAATCTTACCGTTTTCAGTCTTGTTCCACACTTCGTGGGAGCCAGGGTTCGTGAGCCAATTTTCAGGTTTTCTTATGAGGGCTTGTTAAGAAGGAATTTGTAACCCTTTCCTACCGGGAATTTCTCCTATACATATATTTTATATTGTCAAGCCACACCATTGCTGGTTCCTGCTTCTGGACAAAGAAGAAGAAGTGAGTTGAGTTGAGTCAAGAACCGACATCACTGCACTCTGAACATTACCATACGTGCTCCGTCCCCTCGTTCAACAGCCAGCGAAGAGTCATACTACTAATCGTACCCACCGCTATCTGATTAAAAGTTCTCCTGGTCTTCCCTCTCAGTTTTGAGATTCTTCCAGAACCCCTGCCGATCCCCCGCAATCTCATTCTTTCCACATATGGGTTCTCAATCTGTTCCTCCGCCTTCTCCACCTGGTTCCACAAGGGCATGACCTTGCCCATAGGCAAAATTCCACCAAGAGGTGCATTACCTGCTAGCCTATCAGCCTGTTCATTCCCCCGTACACCCGCATGGCCAGGGCAAAATATCCATACAATTCTCACGATCTGTGACCTCTGAAGCGACGAGAGACATTCCACACGAAACATTCTTTTCTCCACCTTGCTAAGTATACTCTTTGAATCCGTAATGAATACAACGTGTGATGCAGTAGTCTCCTCTAGCCACCAGAATTCCGCTGTTACTGCCTCCACCTCCATTTTCATGCTGGAGGTCGTAGTCTCATATGCCAGACTCTCCTTTTTCAAGACTCGTCCATTAGTCTTTGCAATAAAGTCCCAGCCACCATGTCTGTTTCTCACTACTGACCCATCAGTGTAGATGACTATGTTACCTTGATGTGTGTTGCTCTGGATCAGCTGTTGCACTTCAAACTCAGTGCGGCCCGCTGTCCATTCTCTGCACTCACGACCCAGTGTTATTATTACATTGTGCCAGTCCGTCATGTCTTCCGGAACTTCAACCCACTCTCTTTCACGATTGATGGTCTCCAGATCACACACCTGACGTACAGAAAGTTCTGCCTGTGCCATCCAGGACCTGCCTCGTCTTAGTCTATGACCCTTGACCACATCCATTGCTGCATGCAGCGGGTGATCCCTGTCTGCGGCAACTCTCATTTACCATTTGGCCTGAAGGACCCTATGCCTATCCATCATTGTTGGTAGCGCCAGGATATGCCTCCTGCATATAATTGGTGTGTCCTTTGTGCACCCCAGGATTATCCGCATGGCAGCATTCTGTATGCGCTCCAACCTTTCAAACTGGTTCTTTGATACTGCCAGCAGCCCCAAACCATACTCAATGACAGAAATTATTAACTGCTGAAAGAGCCTGTACAGCATCCTCTGATCTACCCCGGTTGCTGCCATAGCCCTCAATGCATTAAGTCCCCTACCAGCCTTCACCACCAAAGCCTCCACATGATCCTTAAAAGACAAACACCTGTCAAAGGTGATACCCAAGTACTTCAACTTACTCTCTCGACTAAGAGAACATCCATTCAACATAATACCTGGGACGTCTGCCTTGACAATCCGGTTATCCACACAACAGATGCCTTGTCTGGGTTTATAATGGCCCCTGCGTCCCTGCACCACTCCGCCACCCTGTTTACTGCCACCTGTAAGTCTTTCACCAGACTGGCCCTGTCTCTGCCTGTCTGTACACCAGCACATCATCTACAAATGTCAAGATTCTACCCACACCTGGTGTAGAAGAAGAAGTGAGATGTGTGCAGAGTAAGGGCTCTATCCCAAGCCTTTTCATTAATTCCTTTACTTGACATTTTACAAGAAGCTTCAAGTTTCGCGCAATAGAACAAGAGACAAATGTTCGCTGGAAAAAAAGTTCCTGAAATATAATCTACTTCGTGGAATCTTGCCAATGTAAAATTATATTTCTTTTTAATGAAAGGAGAAAAGCAATTTGTAATTCGACCCACCCCGTGAGAGCATCGCTTCCCACGTAATGCCTTATTTGTGTTTAGCTTGATTATTTAATATTCTCTTCCTATCAAAACAAATGTCATTGAATGTATACTTCGTGAAAATGTAGAACTACTTAAGAAACATAGACATGTTAACATTTATGACGTTGGCCGATTTGTGGGGAATATATTCTTTTCCTATCGTGTGTTACCAGGGCCTATAGGGAAGCTATTCGAACCTATGAACACAGCGCCACAGGCCAGCGTCTAGTCACTACACTGTCGCGGCTCCCAACCAATCAAGTATACAAGTCTAAAAATTAGTAAAGAAATCTCTGCGAAGAAATCGAAGATCTAAACAGAAAAAGGAAAACATATCTAATGCACTCAAATATCAGCTAAACAACATGAAAGAACATGGGAATTCAATAATGACAAATCCAGGACAAACGTGAAAACACTATGACTGATTCAAAGAAAAAAACACATGACTTGGAGTCAATAGGTAACTGAATTGTATCAAAATGAAGATCACATCAGCAACATTAGTCAAATTTAAAAAAAAAAACATTTGAAAGAGGTAATTGATCATAGTTAGTCAGGTCTTAGTCAGATATGACGGAGCTACCGTTTAACAGTAGACGGTACTACCTGATTTCTGTGAGCGCCGATTGTTGGGTGGCGCTCACCATACTCGACACCTCCAACAGCGCAATTGGGTCGGTACAAGTCTTATCCTAGTGCAAAGAATTGCATCTTAAATACTAAATGTCACGACAAGGCAGATTAGGCTCTAAGCCTAGGTCGACAACTGGTCAAGGATCGAAACTCCGATAGGCGGATAGTTAGAGCATTAGTTAGTTAGTTAATTAGTCGCGGTTCCAACTTCACGGCAACGGGTCGTCCCCATATTGCCCTGTTCCTGTGCCAGTGAATATCACAAAATGCTCCTCGCTACCCCATGTGAACAATGGAATAAACAGGAGTATCGGCAAACCAACAGCCCGCACAGGTACACTGTGCATAATGGCGCCGCCAGAATGCCAACACAAAAGTCCTCCACGAAAAATACAATTCATCATCGATGAAAACGGCAGTCACCAGAAAGACTTTATTGACCGCGGTTTTATCCCATATGGTTCGGTCTCTTTCTGCAGGGCGACCCACCGAAAGCGCCGCACAAAGCACGAACTCCGTAGCTACAGCGACGACTCCCATGAGTCTCCTGAAAAAAATGCACTCGTGAACCGAAAAGGCAAACCAGTCAATCCAGCAACAGCTGGCCGTCATCGTTCCGAACATGCAGTTCACTCAAAAACAACCGCGGACAGATGCAAAAGCATTCTACGCGAAATTCACAGCTCACAGTGTCGCGCCACGCACTCACTCAATAGCAGGGCGACGGAACCATAGCCTCCTTAGTCGCCTCTTACGACATGCATGGTAGGCAACAGTGTTACTATTCTTTACTCTCCCGTATGGGCCCCGGCAACACACGGGCGAGTTAGAGCATTGCTTTGCTGATCCAGCAGTTTCTGCAGTTTCTAGGTGTTCCAGGTGTATCGGTGTTGCCTTTTCGCTGAAATAAACTAGGCATGCCGAGAGAGGGACCATGATGCACAAGAAATACATGGTCCCTAAATTCAACCCATGCTTTGTGCTATGGAGAGGTTATGATGCCCTTTTTAAGCTCATTAATAATGTAACAGTGATGGAATACTGGGGTATTATTGGGATCTAGTGGGAAACAGATACAGCACGATTGAGCATTGGGAATGAAAGCTGGGGGAGATGCTCAATCGTGACGTATTGGGTTGGCAAGGGCAGTGAACATCAAGCCTTTGACTAGAGAGGAAGCTGAATTGTCATCATGAAGAAATAAACAGTATTTGCATAAAACCAACGCGTCTTGTTAGTCTCTGTACACTGTTACAGGACTCGAAATGGTGCCGTGACCAGGATTAACAACAACTTCAATTTGTCGCAGCACATAGCGGAGGTACTGGGCCACTATATTCGATACCGCCACTACTTCATACTGCGCTTGTTGGGAAAATGCGGTGCCCTTGACACTGGCACGTTATCAAACCTCTGCTGAACAGATTTCAAGAAGTTTCTACAAGAATCTGTATGCGGTTGTGAAGCCCGCTTTGCAAGTTCAGTTCCACTGTCTTTATGCGGTTGTGAAGCCCGCTTCGCTGAGTCAGCTCTAGATCGTTTTCGAGCTTTACTGGTGTGTGAAAGCTGGCTATCACTGTCAAGTCCTCGCCGGGCACTGTGGCATTGTTGTTCGAGCGGTTTGCTGACGGGATTGATTTCGGCGGACGACATGGGGATACCTACTTCTGATCGTACCTCCCACTGTTGCAGGGACTTCAAAGTTGAATCATTGTCACACAGCCTGCTCGTTACCACGGCTGTTGTCTGAACTTTATCATTTTAAAGGGGCCTACCCTGGCCATTGCTTGAACCTTGCCATTTTCAAGGGACTTGCCTCCAATTTAAGTTCAAGATTTCATCTGAAGTCAGAACTCGTTCAAGGTCAGGTCATCACTGGCCGTTGGCTGATATTAATCCATTTTTGGGCCTCGTAATTCCTATGACCCAAACACACCTAATCCATTTTTGGGCCTCGTAATTCCTATGACCCAAACACAACTAATCCATTTTTGGGCCTCGTAATTCCTATGACCCATTTAAAACGACGGTGAATTATCCACTCGAGAATCAAGGAAGGGACCCAACCAGGGGTTGAAGATTGTCTGGCAGCCCATGAGATGTGACCCAACCAGGGGTTGAAGATTGTCTGGCAGCCCATGAGATGTGACCCAACCAGGGGTTGAAGATTGTCTGGCAGCCCACGAGAAGGACGAAATTACCTGAAGAGAAGGGATATCTGAACCCCGCCACCTGAATTCCGAGACTAAATTTCAGTTGATGCGGGCTCTTGTTGGTTGAACTGGATCCGTCAGCGAGTAAAAGAAGGTAACTGCTTAATTAAGGAGATAGAGTCAGAGTAAAATTGTGTATTTCGAGGTCTCCCGTGATGTTCCGAATTTCTTAATTAGAGCGGAGTACAGGATATTATTGTGGTTTAAGAAGCAAATGTCTACAAGGAGTGCATTATTTAAATTTAGAAGTAAATTTGTGTGATACTTAGACCCAGAAAATAACTGCGCATTGCTATATAATAAGTGAGTGCATTGCTTAAATTGAGAAGTAAAATTGTGTGATACTTAGACCCAGAAAATAACTGCGCATTGCTATAATAAGTGAGTGCATTGCTTAAATTGAGAAGGTAAAATTGTGTCTATAATAAGTAAGTGTATTCTTTAAATTTAGAGGTTGAAATTTTGTGTTTCTTTGCTTGCCTGGTTTCAGTATTATTTCAGCATGGCGGAACAGGACACCTTGGCACAGGTTTTGACAGGCGTGAGAACAGCAGTGGGCCGGCTTAATAGGGTGATAAAACAACAAGGGATGGCAACAGAAATTGTGAAATTTGGTGGACAGGCCAGAGAATATAAAAAATGGGTCACCTCCATAGAAAAATATGCCTATTTAATCTCAGCAACAGATGAAGAAAAAATGAGACTGGCTTATCAGACGGCAACGGAACCGGTCTCGGATCATATAAGAAGAAAGCTAGAAGCTAGAGTAGATGAGACATGGGAACAATTCAAGGAAGACCTAGCAAGGAAATATGCAGAAATAACGGATCCACAACATGCATTTTCGGTGTTGAGGCAGGCTAAACAAAATAACGGAGAGACGGTACAATTGTTTAGCGATAGATTGATTAACCTGGCTGAAGAAGCATTCTTAGGACAGAATGTACGAGGAGAGGAAGTGGAAAGGATGTTAGTAGGGATCTTTGTGGATGGCATAAAGTCTGATGGTTTGAAACTTAAATTGATGAGGGAAAACCCTGAGAGGTTATCACAAGCGGTGGATATCGCGGTACAAGAAGAAAATTTGAGACGTAGGTTTAGATTAAGAACAGGACGAGAAGTGGGAAGTAATCGAGATGACAGAGTTGAGGAACCTATGGAAATAGGACAAACAAGGTTCGGATGGAATAGGAGAGGAGGTATACAGACGTTACAAGGTAGAAATAGATATGATAATGAGGAAAGAAGAAATATGAGATACCCTACAAGAGAAACAGTAGGTAACACAAATAGTACAAATATTGTCTGTTGGAATTGTGGTCAACGGGGACATGTTTCTCGGTTTTGTAATAACAGGCGAGTCCAGTCGAATACACAGGGTAGACATGACAATAATAGGGTGAGTAGGAATGTTGTAGATGGATACAGGAATTTTACAGGTACAAGAACACAGGAAAATCGGCGCCCTACCTATTAGGCAGGACCTATGATAGGAGGGTAAATAATAAGGTCCCAAGGGTTAGAGAATATGTTAATAACAGGTATAATAGCTCGAACAGAGAATATTTTCAACTAGATGAAGTCAAGAAATTTATAGAAGATAAAACAGATTATAGCTCTTGTATATTAGAAATAGGAAAGTATAGAGTTCGTACATTAATTGATTCGGGAGCTCAGGTTAGTGTAGTAAAAGAAAGTTTTCTATATAACATAGTAAGAAATTGTAGAGTATTTAAGAGTCATAATAATTTACACTCTGTTACGGGACAGAATTTACAAGTAGTGGGACAAACAATGATAAATTTTAAGTTAGGAGGGATCAACATAAGACACCTTTTTCATGTAGTGAAGGGGTTAAATAGAAACATGTTAATAGGAAGAGATTTTTTAATAAAAAATGGAGTAAGACTTTTATATTATTTACACAAATTAAAATTCAGGGACGTCTATATAGATATGCAAGAAGACATGCATATATCAGCACTAGTTAGAGTTAAAATGACAACGACGTTAAAACCACAGTCGGTTAATTTGATACAAGTGAAGCTGAAGAAAAACCCATATTATGTGGAAGGAAACACAGTCAGAATCACTGAATTACAAGAGGAAATAATTGATGAGCCTGGTTTGGAAGTTCCGGATGGAATAATAGCGTTAGATAAACACTTAACCTTTCCAGTTATGGTGATTAACAACACAGGTAGAGAAATTAAATTATACAGAGGGTGTGTAGTAGCAAAACTAGAACGGAACGTTAGTGAAATATTGGCAACGGATAGAGTAGAAATGCCGGGAACTAATTCTTCTAGTGAAAGAAATAATAACAGACGCGGACGCAGAAGTAGAGGAAACACACGAAGGGATGAATTGATCCATCCATTCAAAAGAAATACAGCACAAATACATTCACTAGATAAACAGACAAGAGAACAGGAATTGTTGGCACAGTTAAAGACTTCACCAGAAAATAAAGAAGTGTTGGAACAGTTTATAAAGGAGAATCAGGATGTGTTTGCAATTAGTGATTTAGAGTTGGGTAAGACAAAAACGGTAACAATGGAGATAGATACGGGAGACCATCCGCCGATTAGCTTAAAACCATATAGAACTCCCTTAAGAAATAGAGAAATTGTAGAAAAGGCAATAGAAGAAATGTTGAAAGCAGGGATAATCACAAGATCAAAATCAGAGTGGTCATCTCCGGTGGTAATTGTGGCCAAACCTGATGGTTCGAGTCGATTCTGTTGCGACTATCGGGCGTTGAACAAAATTACTAAAAATGTAGCATATCCACTGCCAGTGATAGATGATATTTTGGGGTTGCTAAATGGCGCTACATTTTTCACGACGTTAGACGCAAGAGCAGGATTTTGGTGCATTCCGATGTCGGCAGACGCGCAAAGAAAAAGTGCTTTCTGTACTCATATGGGTTCTTATGAATTTTTACGTATGCCTTTTGGAGTCAAAACTGCACCATCTCACTACATGCTCTTAATAAATGAAGTTTTGGAAGGTATGCAAAGGTTCGCTCTTGCTTATATTGATGATATTCTGATTTTTACTTCTGGAAATGTGGAAGATCATTTGAAACATATAAAGTTAGTGTTTGACAGGTTAAGAAAACATGATGTGAAGTTAAAGCTCAGTAAATGCCAATTTTTAAAGACAGAAACAAAATATTTGGGGTATATTATAAATAGAGAAGGTATAAAACCAGACCAGGACAAAATAAAGGTTATTAAAGAGTTACCTGCTCCAACTAACGTTAAGGAGGTACGCGCCTTTATAGGAACATGTGCGTATTATAGGCGGTTTGTCCCAGCGTTTTCAAAAATAGCTGAACCTATTACAAACTTAACAGGCAAGTACGCTAGGTTTAAGTGGGATGATGAGTGTCAAAAAGCGTTCGAGTATTTAAAAAACAGTTTAACACTGGTACCACTGTTGACGCATCCAGACTTAAACAAACAGTTGATACTGTACACAGATGCTTCAGACAATGCAGTAGGAGCGTGTTTGGTGCAACCATATGAAGGAAAAGAGTCTGGAATACCAGGGGTTAAAAATGAAAGGCCTATATACTTCTTGTCGCATAAACTTAGCAGATCACAAAGAAAATGGACGACTATTGAGAAGGAGGCTTACGCAATACATTACGCTCTTCAAAAACTAAATTACTACTTACATAACGCAAATTTTGTTATTAGAACTGACCATATGCCTTTAAAGTCTTTTTTAGAAGCTCCAGTGCAGAACAGGAAAATACAAACGTGGGCATTGAACTTACAGGGATATAATACGAAAATTGAGTACATTCCAGGTAAGATTAACACATGCGCTGATTTACTGTCTAGGATTCCCTATCCACAGTCGTCAGGTGATACAGAAGATGAAGGAGAACCAGAGATTGACGATCGAAATTGGCAAGTAAATATTTTAGATTCTGCTATAATAAATAGAGAAGAATTTGATAGTCTACCATCGGAACAAGAGTCTGAACATAGAGAAGAAGACCTACAAGTAGCACAGTTTGATATGAAAGAAGAACAAGAGTTGGACCCAAAAGTCATACAAATAAAACAAAAATTACGAGAAACAGATGATAACAAATATAAAAGGAATTATTTGGTTTTACAAGAGGATGGACAGTTATACTATATGTGTGAAAAGAATGAACAGCTAAGGAAATATATTCCAAAACATTTAGAAAATGAACTTTTAAAAGCATATCACGATGAAAATGGACATCTCGGTAGAGATAAATTGCTGAAAGCACTTACAAGTAAATATTATTGGCCAAACTTGTTTAAATCTACATGCAAATATGTAGATACGTGTGAAAAATGCAGATTAAGGAACATGAAAACAATAAAGTCTCCCTTACAAGACACAGATATTCCTCAGTTCCCAATGCAAAAGATTAGTTTAGATATATCGGGTCCACACCCCAGGACATTGTCAGGAAATGTGTATTTAATTCATATAATAGATATCTACAGTCTTTGGCCGGAGGTGTATGCAATTCCGGATAAGAGCGCGGATACTGTCATTAATATTTTTTTACAAGAGTTCGTACCAAGATTTAGTTGCCCACAAAGTATACTTACAGATAATGGTAGAGAGTTTGTAAATAAAAAATTCGAAAAGTTAGTAAAAGATTTAAATGTAAAACATATAAAGACCTCATTTTATAGACCTTCTTCAAATGCGAAAAACGAGCGTCAACATAGGACGTTATACGACATTTTGGCAAAGATTATTGATGAACATGACAGAGATTGGGATTTATTTTTGGGACCTGCCCTTAGCGCCATTCGTACAAATCAAAATGAGAGCACGGGTTTTTCACCATTTTATTTATTACACGGGAGGGAACCAATATTACCTATAGATAATCTATTAAAACCTAGACGGAAATATATGGGTGAAGAATTTCAAGAGACCATTATACAAGAAATGCATAAAGCACATGTGAGATTAGGGAATAATATAATTAAAGCTAGGGAAAGACAGAAAAAGTACAAAAATGTAAATACAAAATTACAGGAGTTTAAGGTAGGTGATAGAGTTTATTACAAGAAACATAGAAGAAACTCTAAGTTTGATGCTCGTTGGATTCCAGGGTATTACGTTTTGGAAAAACTAGGTAATGTATCGTATATTATAAAGAACCAGGTCACAGCACATATAGTGAGGGCACACGTTGAACACTTAAGAAGAGATGAAGATGAGATAGAAAATAATAATTATAATAATAATTATTATTCGGACTCGAAATTTTTGGATGAACAGCTTGTCAGAAGAACTGCAGTAACCCCTAGTCTTAGAAAAGAACCAGCACAAAATCAGTTGCTAGAAAATCCAGGTTACGAAGATACTCAAGAACAGACAATTCCGAAAAGAATGGAAGAAGAAGGCCTGAATGAAACTCATTATGATAGTATGGAAGAAGACATAGGTGCTCCATTTAAAAATACGAGACAAGCAACGAAAAGAAGAATGGACAGTCAAAGAGATAAAGAAGTGAAACGACAGAGGAGAATTAGAGATTATTCAACAAGCGGAGAAGATATGCCTCTACTAGAAAGATCCTTAAGAAATAGGGATCGACAAATTAGGTGGGATGTTGAACGGAAGAGATTAGCGGCAGCTGAAGAGAGACATACAGACGAAGAAGAGGAAATGGATGAAAAGTCAGAGTCTAGTAGTAGTATGGAAGAAACTAATAAGTTGTACAAAGAAGAAGATATTGATGTAGAATTGGCACTTATTCAAAGAAATTTGGACTTGTTGAAGAAGAGGAAACGTAGGAGATAGATATTTGAAAGTACTGCAGATGGCAGGAGTTAGAAGTGAAAGGGATGCCTGAAGAAGCATACGAAACGGTAGAAGTGGTCTTGAAATATTGATACAAAAGGGGTGATGGAATTTTTTCGTTACTGTTGGTAATGCCGTGTTTCCAAGAGAAACCAGATCAAAAGTTCGTTGATAAGTAGAGGTTGGCTACTACGTTGAAGTAATATTGGATTAGTGGCCATGTAGTTTACAGTGCTCACTTAAGAGGTTATTTTGGATGCGATGTGCTGTTGGGAGTTAGGAGATAATAAATGGTATGGTAAATGTTGATTACTGATTTGTTTAGATAGATAGAACAGATGTGATTCTAATTGGACTGTAGTTAACAGATATACAGATGGACAGTGAACTGTTTAGTTTTTCGGTCATAGATATACTAGAATGACCTGTATAAATAGATATACGTTGTTTTACTTAGTATGAGGGGCCAATGTTGGTGGGTCACTATACGAGCTTGTAATAAGTTTTTATGATTGAGTTGGTTCTGGAAAATGATGGCTAATGTTTAGTTGCTTTAGTCCTTCATTATAAGTTTTTTTGTTTTGGTTTTGAAAAATAATTGTGGTTATTTGGTTTATTGAGTTAGAATAGGGTGATTGTGTTCCTAGCATTTGAGTTGGTAAAAACTATTGGGCCGTAAAAGTGTCCAATAGTGATAGCTAGAAGTAAGGTGTTTTATTCTGATTTGATGCATGTTATTTTATAAATGTGTTTTTCCTTATATTAATTTGGAGTTATGACGGCTGGTGTGATTTGATCTTGATTACATAAATGGTTTTGTATATTAAGTTACTTGGTTAGTAAATAAGTTATGAAGTTAGTTAATTAAGTTTAATTTTCAAATATAAGAGTTTTGCTTAAGGTTTTTGTTCAGAAAGGAGTTAATAAAAACTAAAATATCCACTGATATAAGGTAGGGGGAAGCTTAGATAACCTGAATGTTGAAATAGTTAAGCAATGCTGTGCATTCATAAATTAGTGGGAAATCAGGGTTGGTGAACGTGTGTACACGAATGGATAGACGTATCCAGGGCCTGCACACACGTCACTGTGTTCATAAATGGCAGTATGGGAAGTACGGGGGCAAGAAATAGGGGCTGTGAAATACCAGCTTTAATTTTATTAAAGGTGTTCATAAAATATGAACATGGGCTCAGGGTGGAAGGAACAGAATTGTGGTTGGCAATGTCAATGTGGAATGTATAATCTTTATGGAAACTTATGCCAAATTGTTTTATAACGAACAACGATGTATTTCATAAGGTGTTTTAAAAAATTATTTTACAAAATTTTTTTATTGGCAAGGGAGGTAAAGGGTGAGTGTCTTAAATGAGCATTACTGTATGTACATGTGGTCATGTCGTGTATTCATTCTTTATACTTCTTACTAGGTGCGCACCGCTTCTTTACTTTTTCTAACTATATTGTTTTTGTACGTCCTCGGTTTTAGAAGAGTGGGAAGTTTTATAAAGAAAAAGAAAAATGTTTCGATGACGAATTTATGAGCTGTTCGTATAATATGTGTATTTGATACAGGAAACGGGAGGAGCTAAGAAAGAACCAGAAAAGAAGAAATATATAGTAGATAGCTATATAATTTTGAAAAAAAAAGAGAAGGAAGGAAAGAAGGACTATTTGGATTAACAGGGTTACCATACGTGGTATTATACAAAGAGAGTTCGAAGAAGAAGTATATGGGGGGGGGGGGGGTTTACTAGCAAACCATATCACTGGGAGAAGAGTTAAAAGATATATTATGTACATGAGTGGATTTAGGGAAGGTTAGAGGAAAAAGAGGGAATAGAGTAAGGGGATTAGGAGTAAAGATTTTTCCTTTATAAGGAAAATTCTTTAATAAACATGGGGAGGTGTAACAGTGATGGAATACTGGGGTATTATTGGGATCTAGTGGGAAACAGATACAGCACGATTGAGCATTGGGAATGAAAGCTGGGGGAGATGCTCAATCGTGACGTATTGGGTTGGCAAGGGCAGTGAACATCAAGCCTTTGACTAGAGAGGAAGCTGAATTGTCATCATGAAGAAATAAACAGTATTTGCATAAAACCAACGCGTCTTGTTAGTCTCTGTACACTGTTACAATAATCGTCTGTAAAGACAGCAAGGTGTCAGTACTTGACCACTGACAAAGGAAGAATTAGATATCTGTCTAATAAATTTCAAACGGCAAAGCATCAGGGTTAGATGATATACCAAAAAAATTCATCAAAAGGCAACAAGAAAGGTCCCAAGAATGCACACAGATAAAGAAAAGTTTCAGGGATATCTAATTCATCACGTGAGTACTATGTATCGAGAAGGAATATGAACTGCAGATTTATACATCATCGATAACTATACCAATGCACAAAATTTCACTGTAATGGGCTGCATATAGTATAGCAAAATCAGTTTACTATACAAGTCACAAAAATACTATTGAAATTAATTAAAATGAAAAGTGAAAAGAAGAGACAATCAACGCTAATTAGGAATTAATTTCATTTTAGCAAAGAAGAAAACAGCGATGCAAGTGCAAAACTGATGTTTCCTGCAGAAAGGAATATAACTGAACAATGTAGATCTTTCTTTATTTGATGCATTGACTACACAAAGGCATTTGACTCTGTGATACTGAATAAAATTGTTTCCAACTTTGTAACAATTCAAGATAAAGACGTAAATTCTTAAATTAATAAGAAAGCTGATTGTTATATCACATATCGAAAGCTCAGCTTTTGTTGAGACCACAAGTAGCCTGACTATGGATGTCATGGCAGTAAGTAAAGCAATAACATGGCTCGAGACACAGACATTCACTAGGGCATGTGTCCTTAGCGACTCAATGAGCATGCTCAAGACGGGGTGGATCCGAAGAGAGTGGTTGCTGTCTCTGGAGCGGTCTTTGCTGGCAAAGAGTAGTTTCATCTTCCTGCCAGGGTACGTGGGAGTACAAGGAAATGAGCGGGCTGACAAGCTCACGGGTGAGGCTACTGTGGAGGGCGGACGCACCATGGACCAGGCTGACATTCTGAATGCGCTACGAGAAGTAAGACTTTTGAGAGAACCAAGTGATGACTGCGAATCTACAACAATGGCCAGACTGCGAGAACAGCAAATTAAAAGAGGGGTGGTCAAACAAGAACACTACGCATGAAGCCAAAGAAGACTGATAAACCAACACAGAACTGGTGTCGTTAGCCACTACACGCTGCGGGATTTGCTGATGAGGGGATCCGAGCACTTATGGACTGAGTGGTTCGATGTGCAATGAGGATGATCTGTCGACTAACTAACTATCGAAAGCTGGTTGTGAAACTAATAAGGAAAGCCAATTTGTTACACTAATAAGGAAAGCCAAATGTTAAACTAATAAGGAGTCTAATTATTAAAATAATAAGGAAAACCGATTGTTAAACTTGTTAAAAGCCATTTATTAAACTAATAAGGAAAGTTAATTATTAACCTAATAAGGAAAGCCGATTGTTAAACTTGTTAAAAGCCATTTATTAAACTAATAAGGACAGTTAATTATTAAACTAATAAGGAAAGCCAATTGTTAAACTAATTCGAAGGTAATTGTTAAGCCCATATGGAAAGCCAATTGTTAAACTAATGAGAAATGCTGGGACCTGAGAGGTCTGATCCATTTTAAAAATGAGTATGTTGAACGCGTGTCTTATCAAATTCTTTTCAAACAGCAAGTACCAAAACTATAACATTTGTAGGAGTCGGTTCGTACAAACGTGAGTACCATCGCATCACCATGCATGTTATTTACGGCGACATCATCATTCATCGATTTATTAACAGCAACGACTAAAGGCAGCAGTATATAGGGGTCATGTCCGCCTTGAATTACACCCAGAGCAGATTTAATTTTCTTCATTTCCTTCTGGATACGACACGTCTGATAACACGAAACGAGTTCAGCCCCAACACAGAAGGCTGTTTTCGGAGACCACCTGGGCATATTATTTCCTGTTACTACTTTAGTCTATTGTTAGTGCTTCATTCATCCATTCATCCTTAGTATGAAGACGGATGTGAAAACTTTAAGAGATTTTACTCCTTTGGATAGAGTCTTTTCTGAAAAATTAAGAATGCGATATCTTCATCTGTAGTATATGCCAACAAACCGAAGAAGTTACGTCTCGAGTCTCAATATCATTACGTGTCATGTCGATAAGCGTGGGTGGTTATGTATAGGTATCTTCCACGATCATCAAGGTCGTGGATCAGTGTTGTTTTTTTTTTAAATGTTTTTTTGGTCTCGATTACGCCATGTAGCCAAGCCAACAAGACATTTATTTCTCTGCCTTCCCCTTGTTCCTTTCCCTTCAAACTTGTCAGTTGTCACCAAGTTCCCCAGTTTATTTCTTCCCATAACGTGCCCAAAAATTCTTGACAGTCTATGTCTAATTTCTTTAATCAGTTTGCGGTTTTCTTTTGTTTCGTATAGGATTTGCTCACTGGTTTTCTATCTTTCCTTGGTATTCATTGTATTTTCCCCAGAGACCACGTATCCACAGCCAAATGATGTCTGCCAGCTTGTCTGCTCATTGTCCATGTTTCAGATCCATACTAATGTACAGTTTCTATGTAGCACGTTAACACTCTTTTCCTCGTTGCAATTGACAATAATGTTATTGGTCTGTATGTTTTCCATCTTGCAATATGTTACCATCGGCATAGCGATTCTTGTTCTAATCTCTCCAAGGAACTTCCCATCAGATGCTATGATGTTCCCAGATATTTGTACCGATTCACTTGTTTAAGAATATTCCCATTTACGCGTATTACACTGTGGTATGTCTTTATTCTTAGATACTACTATAATTTCTGTCTTCTTACAATTTAATTCTAACCCTTCTTGTTCACTGTGTGTAAAAACCGCATCTACTAAATGTTGCAGATCTTGCTCAGTGCCTGCATTCAATACTGTATCATCCGCATATCTAATGCTATTGATGTTGTGTACCCCGTTTACGATTCCTCTCATATCTTCTACATTTCAAATAATATTTTCACTGTAGTGAGAAAACAAGGTCTGGAGACAATACACGTCCCTGCCGCACATCTCTCTTAATAGCCTGATATTGACCTACTTCATTATTAATCTTGATGGCAGCTTGTTTCCAAAATATGTTGTTTTACAAGCAAGCCTAAGCTCTTGTGTCTAGTTCTACTTATTAAAAAAACAATTGCATGTCCTTTGCAGGACGGTGCCATCATACGCTCTGTGGCGAAGGAGTTACCAACGCAATGTATAATCCCACATACCACGTTTGAAACACAGCTGCATGCTATTTGGCAGCAGACCGCTTTGAGCTGGTTTTCATACAATGGTTTAATTGTCGGTCGCTCAAAAAGCAATGGCAAACTACTGAACGTAAACTTGCTAAGATATCACAAACAGTCCAAAAATACTGGGATTGACCACGACGTCCTGTAAATAATATGTAACTAACATTGTCTCATTACTCCCATTATATCTACAAGCGGTTACTGTATATACTTTCTTTATCATACTGTTGTTTTTGTTTCCAATATAAGTGCGTGTTTACTCTTCTCATCATGCCATCGATATCTATTTCTTCTAGGCATGTCATGCATGTATCGTGAGTAACTATAGAATGCCTTTTTAGAGTCAATGTTTAAATGTTAGTAGCATATCCTTCGCTACAGCGTCAAAGAGATCAATACCCTTTTCGATATCTATGTATTTTTCTACCATTGTTCACAAACACAATATTTTTTCAAATTTTCCTATTTTTATTTTGAAAAACTAAACTGTTCTTCTGTAGCTTCAATATCTATCTTGTGTTGTTTTCTCTCTTGTATAATCTTGAGTGATATATTAATTATCTTCTCCCATAATTCTGATTGTTCTAAGATTTAAGCACTTAATTGTTTCGCATGATTTGGACTTGTGTGTGTGTGCGTGCGTGCGTGTGTGTGTGTGTGTATGTGTGCGCGCGCGCGCGCGCGTGTGTGTGTGTGTGTGTGTGATATCGTCAACCAGTCATCTTCAATTGTGAGACATTTCTGCAGCTTGTCTGATTTCTTTGATATTACGCATTTGCATTGAGTATTATCAAATTGAAATATAATTTCTAGATCAGACAATATATCTAATCTCTTACTTATTTCTAATGTGAATTTGACTTTTATCTCCTCATTCTTCATTGCACTCAAATCTGATTTAATGCTTCCTGTCTGGTATTTAAGCTTCTTTTTTTTTAATTTATGTTTAATTTTTTTATATAGCATATATATATTTGGTTTTTCAAAATAAAAGTAGGAAACTATGAGAAATATTGTGTTTGTGAACATTGGCAGAAAAATACGTGTCCAAAACATTTTACTTGCTGCCTTCTAATAAAATCTAGCGCTGCTATAACATCCCACTTTAGTCCTGATTTCTTCAGGATTTCATTTCTGTGGTTATGATTATTCTTTCTTTTGTTCTTTCATTGTCTAGGTGTGGCATTGGTAGCGTAGAGTTTGTAGGAAGATTGTGTTGTAAAGTGCTTTCTTAGAAACTATTGATACATGTTTGTTCTTCAGTATTGGTGCCATTTGTCCAATGAGTTGATTTGCTTTATTGTATCTATTCTCGATCTCGTCTTCTGATTTTCCATTTGATGATATTATACTTCCTAGGTACTTGAAACTCTTTACTTGTTTCAGGGGATTATCGTTTATGTGAATTGTTGTTGTTTTGTCTTCTTTAGTTATAGTCATTACCTCTGCTTTACCTGTGTTAATTTTAATATTATGTTCCCTACATATTTCGTTTAGACTATTCATGTGGTCGTGTAATTCATATTCTGATTTTTCCTATTAGTGCTTGGTCGTCTGCAAACAGGAGTTCTCTAATGGTGTAATATGCAAATGGTTCTTATTCTGTGTTCTCGTCATGCGGTGTTCTTGCGGTCTCTGGTTGGCTGGTTTCTTTACATATGTTGTTTATATAGGTTATGAATAAAAGAGGGGACAGGACAACCTTGTCGTACTCCAGATCTTATGATGACGTGTTCTGAGTTGCTGTTGCTCTCACTATGTATTCACTGTTGTTATAGAAGCTTCTATATAGGTTTGTTAGATGTGTACTCACTCCATATTGTTTAAGGATTTCCCACAGCTTGTTTCTATCTACTTTATCAAACGCCATATTTTGGTCGACAAAGGCTAAGTAGAGTGTTTCAATAAATTCAGTTGATTTTTCTATAAGTTGTCTAAGATTTAAAAAAAAAAAAAATGGCATCTTTGCTCTCTTTGTTTTTCCTAAATTAAAGTTTTGTTTCGCATAGCTGAAGTTCTATAGTAGTTCGTAACCTTTTCTCAATAATATTGCAAAATATGTTCCCAGTATGATTCTAAAGGGAAAAACTTCTGTATTGTGTGCAGTCTCTTTGTCTGCCTTCGTTTTTCACATTTTGATAATTATGGCGTTTCCCCAATCTCGTGGTGTCTGTTGTTCTACCCAAACATGGTTGAATAGTCTATGTAGCCATACTTGTCCAAAATCTCTTGGTGCTTTAATTAGTCCATTTGGTATTTCATCTTGTCCTGGTGATATGTTCAATGGGGCTAATCTGACGACTTCTATAATTTCTTCTTTAAGTATGTCTGGTTCTAGTTCCTCGGTGGCATCTATGTCGGTTTCTTTAATTCCTGTGACATGGAATGTTGAGAAGTTGTTCAAAGTACTGCTTCCATCATATTAGGATTTGTTTTTGTTCACTTATTAGTTCTCCATTTTCGCTGTTAATTATTTCAACTGAGTCAAAGGGTTCTCCTCTGGTTCTCATTGCACTTATCTTTTTGTAGAAGCTACTAGTTGCCTCCTTGTAGTTTTTATTTAGGGTTTCTCCATACTCCTCCCAGTCTTTTTGCTTTTCTCTCTTTACTATTCTCTTCACATGTCTTCTCGCTATTCTATATTCTATGTAATCACATTCCTGTTTGCTCTTCAACCACTTTTTATATTTTTCCTTTTCGTCTTTTACAGCTTTCTTTACCTCTGCATTCCGCCAACTTTTTATTTTCTTTACCCGTGTTTTGCGTCTTTTCGTTGTTCCACGTGCTATTTTTGCAGTATTTAAAATAATTGATTTCTTCCACCATTTTCCTTTCTGTAGATAATTTTGCAAATATTTCAGATAGTTCTTTCTCATAATTTTTCCTCACTGCCTCGTCTTTGAGGTTGTTTTTATTTTTTTTTTAAGTTCACTGATTCCCTTGGCATTCATTTTCATGGTCTTTGCTTTCTTTTTCTGTTGGTTCTTATTGTGGCAACAACTGTTTCAGTGGTCAACGTTTATACTTAAAGTGAGCACTGCCCTTGCATCTAATATATTTCTCTTTCTGTTATTTCTTGTTAATATAAAATCAATTTGGCTTTTGGTATCTAGATCGTTCCATTTATATCAGGTGTATATTTATGAGTCTTTGTGTTTATAGAATGTGTTTGCTATATAGATTTGTAGACTAGTAAAAAACATATATTGAGACTTAGACTTGTAAAAAACATATATTGGAAACAACAAGCTGCCATAATTAATTATTAAGTAGGTCAATAACAGCCCATTAATATAAGTGTGATGCAGGGATGTGTAGTGAGCATCCTGGGCGTGATCGTATAGTACTTCACGTTGTGGCCGGGACATCTCAGGTTCATGCTGGTCACGGCACGGACTGTGATGTCTCGCACTGCCAAGCTCACATTTTAGGGAGTCTCCGTGGCGAAGTGGTCAAGACGTCTGGCTCGGGCTCCGATGTTAGTAGGTTCGGTTCCGGGCCGTGACCTTTAGTTCACGTGTGCATGTTTTCGGAAACTCCTGAGGGTCGTCTCTGGACCTACGGAGTTCGTGCTTTGTGCAACGCTTTCCCCCGCAGCGGAAAGAGATTGAGCCATATGGGATAAAACCCGGTTCAATGAAGTCGATCCTGTCGACTTTTAAGCGACTGTTTTTAAAGCGACAGGGATGTGTAATGTCTATAGATCTTTTTTTCCCTGTACAGTGAAAATATTTTCTGAAATGTAGAAGTTATGAAAGGAATCATCACAGGGAGTGGTAACATCAATAACATTAGATATGCGGATGATACAGTATTTATTGCAGACAATGAGCAGGATCAGCAACATTTAGTAGATGCTGTTGTTGCACACAGTAAACAACTATAAGAAGACACAGGTTATGGTCGTCACTATGAAGAAGGAAATACCACAATGTAATATACAAGTAAATGGGAATATTCTTCAACAAGTGAAACGGTACTATTATCTAGGAATAGTCATAACATCTGATGGCAGATGCCATGAAGAGATTAGAACAAGAATGGCCATTGCAAAGGTAGCCTTTTGCAAGATGGAAAACATACTTGCCAATAAAACGATGTCATTTGCAACGAGAAAAAGAGTTTTGAGGTGCCACGAAGAACTTGCACATTTGTGTGGATGTAAAGTGTGGACAACGAGAAGACAATCTGAAAAACATCTGATGGTTATGGAAATGCAAAGAATACTATGGACAGACAGAAAAACCAATCAACTAGTCCTACAATAAAGAAATGAAAATCGTAAACTAATTAAGGAAATTAGGCTTTGCCAGTCAAATGTTTTTGATCACGTTATGAGAAGAAATGAATTGGAGAACTTGGTGACAACTGGCAAGATAGCGAGGAAGAGAACAATGGGAAGGCACAGAAGTAAAAATACGGATGGCTTGGCCACATGGTATGGTCGAGACAAGAACACTGAGCTTATCCACGACTCTGGTGATCGCGTGAGATGGCGAAACATGACCGCTTACGCTTGTCGGCATGGCACATCAGGATGATGATTGTAAACGTGATGTACGGCACGAATTGGTCTGTTCAGTCACATTCGCTACCGCTATGGATTGTAGTTATTATGTCTTTTTTTTAAGCGCAACCTAACAAATTGTTAACAATAATGACAGCATTGTAGTAGGTATATACATATTTACATGGGTTAAGCAATGACCGTTTTATGAGATTCTTGGTACGGGCTCGGTACATTTGAACAGCTGAGAGATGAGACAAATGTAATGAAACAATTAATTAAACAGAAGCCAAATTGTTGACAGCGTAAAGCCATTCTGTTCGACAACAGATGCTTCTCCATTTCCCCCAGCTCAAACAGTCCGCCCCTGGAGAGTTAATCTGGGGACTGTTTGAACTTGAAGTCGCTGATGTTACAAAAGTGTGTGACCCATTTTGCATCGCTACATCATTGATTAAACATGGGGTCATCTGGAGATCTGGTGCGAACGCCGTCAATACAATCCCATGCTTCGCTTGCAGAACAGATGGAAAATTCTAAATCTGTGTAAATTTTAGAACATCTGAATCTCTGTTATTGTATTCTCTGTCTTTGTTTATTCAACTATTCTCTAGAGGTTTTGTCTGTGTGGGAGGCAGGTGGAGTGGGAATTGTGTAAACATATTGCAGATATTTGTGTGAGGTTGTTGAAGAATGAGGCACTAACATAATTGCTCAAAACTGTTACTGCCATATAATATTGAACTGGGAGTGTGGGCTTAGTTTCATCATTTAATGAGGCTGTTTGGTGCATGTAAATGTGGGTCAAGAGAAATAAAGTTTGAGAATTGATGAATTAATGGGGATATTCGTTATTTATTTCTTGTAGTGGTAAGTAGTTGGCTCGAGAACTAGAAGGGGCCAGAGTTGTAGTCGGGTGTTGACAGGGGAACTAGAAGGGGCCAGAGTTGTAGTCGGGTGTTGACAGGGGAACTAGAAGGGGCCAGAGTTGTAGTCAATTGTTAGCAGAGGAACTAGAAGGGGCCAGAGGTGTAGTCAATTGTTAGCAGAGGAACTAGAAGGGGCCAGAGTTGTAGTCAGTTGTTGACAGGAGAACTAGAAGGGACCAGAGTTGTAGTCAATTGTTAGCAGAGGAACTAGAAGGGGCCAGAGTTGTAGTCAGTTGTTAGCAGAGGAACTAGAAGGGACCAGAGTTGTAGTCAGTTGTTGACAGGGGAACTAGAAGGGATCAGAGTTGTAGTCAATTGTTAGCAGAGGAACTACAAGGGGCCAGAGTTGTAGTCAATTGTTAGCAGAGGAACTAGAAGGGGCCAGAGTTGTAGTCAGTTGTTGGCAGAGGAACTAGAAGGGGTCTGAGTTGTAGTCAGTTGTTGGCAGAGGAACTAGAAGGGGCCAGAGTTGCAGTCAATTGTTAGCAGAGGAACTAGAAGGGGCCAGAGTTGTAGTCAGTTGTTGGCAGAGGAACTAGAAGGGGCCAGAGTTGTAGTCAGTTGTTGGCAGAGGAACTAGAAGGGGCCAGAGTTGTAGTCAATTGTTAGCAGAGGAACTAGAAGGTGCCAGAGCTGTAGTCGGGTGTTGACAGGGGAACTAGAATGGGCCAGAGTTGTGGTCGGTTATTGACAGGGGAACTAGAAGGGACGAGAGTTATAGTCAGTTGTCGACAGGGGAAATAGAAGGGACCAGAGTTATAGTCAGTTGTCGACAGGGGAACTAGAAGGGGCCAGAGTTATAGTCAGTTGTTGGCAGAGGAACTAGAAGGGGCCAGAGTTATAGTCAGTTGTTGGCAGAGGAACTAGAAGGGGCCAGAGTTATAGTCAGTTGTCGACAGAGGAACTAGAAGGGGCCAGAGTTGTAGTAGGGTGTTGACAGGGAAACTAGAATGGGCCAGCTTTGTGGTCGGTTATTGACAGGGGAACTAGAAGGGACCAGAGTTATAGTCAGTTGTCGACAGAGGAACTAGAAGGGGCCAGAGTTGTAGTCAGCTGTTGGCAGAGGAACTAAAAGGGGCCAGAGTTGTAGTCAGCTGTTGGCAGAGGAACTAGAAGGGGCCAGAGTTATAGTCAGTTGTTGGCAGAGGAACTAGAAGGGGCCAGAGTTATAGTCAGTTGTCGACAGGGGAACTAGAAGGGACCAGAGTTATAGTCAGTTGTTAGCAGAGGAACTAGAAGGGACCAGAGTTATAGTCAGTTGTTAGCAGAGGAACTAGAAGGGACCAGAGTTGTAGTCAGTTGTTGACAGGGGAACTAGAAGGGACCAGAGTTATAGTCAATTGTTGGCAGAGAAACTAGAAGGGGCCAGAGTTGTAGTCAATTGTTGGCAGAGGAACTAGAAGGGGCCAGAGTTGTAGTCAATTGTTGGCAGAGAAACTAGAAGGGGCCAGAGTTGTAGTCAATTGTTAGCAGAGGAACTAGAAGGGGCCAGAGTTGTAGTCAATTGTTAGCAGAGGAACTAGAAGGGGCCAGAGTTGTAGTCAGTTGTTGGCAGAAGAACAAGAAGGGGCCAGAGTTGTAGTCAATTGTTAGCAGAGGAACTAGAAGGGGCCAGAGTTGTAGTCAGTTGTTGGCAGAGGAACTAGAAGGGACCAGAGTTGTAGTCAATTGTTAGCAGAGGAACTAGACGGGGCCAGAGTTGTAGTCAATTGTTAGCAGAGGAAATAGAAGGGGCCAGAGTTGTAGTCGGGTGTTGACAGGGGAACTAGAATGGGCCAGAGTTGTGGTCGGTTATTGACAGGGGAACTAGAAGGGACCAGAGTTATAGTCAGTTGTCGACAGGGGAACTAGAAGGGACCAGAGTTATAGTCAGATGTCGACAGGGGAACTAGAAGGGGCCAGAGTTATAGTCAGTTGTTGGCAGAGGAACTAGAAGGGGCCAGAGTTGTAGTCAGTTGTTGGCAGAGGAACTAGAAGGGGCCAAAGTTGTAGTCGGGTGTTGACAGGGGAACTAGAATGGGCCAGAGTTGTGGTCGGTTATTGACAGGGGAACTAGAAGGGACCAGAGTTATAGTCAGTTGTCGACAGGGGAACTAGAAGGGACCAGAGTTATAGTCAGTTGTCGACAGGGGAAATAGAAGGGGCCAGAGTTATAGTCAGTTGTTGGCAGAGGAACTAGAAGGGGCCAGAGTTGTAGTCAGTTGTTGGCAGAGGAACTAGAAGGGGCTAGAGTTGTAGTCGGGTGTTGACAGGAGAACTAGAATGGGCGATAGTTGTGGTCGGTTATTGACAGGGGAACTAGAAGGGACCAGAGTTATAGTCAGTTGTCGACAGGGGAACTAGAAGGGACCAGAGTTATAATCAGTTGTCGACAGGGGAACTAGAAGGGGCCAGAGTTATAGTCAGTTGTTGGCAGAGGAACTAGAAGGTGCCAGAGTTGTAGTCAGTTGTTGGCAGAGGAACTAGAAGGGGTTAGAGTTATAGTCAGTTGTTGACAGAGGAACTAGAAGGGGCCAGAGTTATAGTCAGTTGTTTGCAGAGAAACTAGAAGGGGCCAGAGTTATAGTCAGTTGTCGACAGGGGAACTAGAAGGGGCCAGAGTTGTAGTCGGGTGTTGACAGGGGAACTAGAAGGGGCCAGAGTTATAGTCAGCTGTTGGCAGAGGAACTAGAAGGGGCCAGAGTTATAGTCAGTTGTCGACAGGGGAACTAGAATGGGCCAGAGTTGTAGTCGGGTGTTGACAGGGGAATAAGAATGGGCCAGAGTTGTGGTCGGTTATTGATAGGGGAACTAGAAGGGACCAGAGTTATAGTCAGTTGTCGACAGAGGAACTAGAAGGGGCCAGAGTTGTAGTCAGCTGTTGGCAGAGGAACTAGAAGGGGCCAGAGTTGTAGTCAGCTGTTGGCAGAGGAACTAGAAGGGGCCAGAGTTATAGTCAGTTGTTAGCAGAGGAACTAGAAGGGACCAGAGTTATAGTCAGTTGGTGACAGGGGAACAAGAAGGGACCAGAGTTATAGTCAGTTGTTTACAGAGGAACTAGAAGGGACCAGAGTTATAGTCAGTTGTTGACAGGGGAACTAGAAGGGGCCAGATTTGTAGTCAATTGTTAGCAGAGGAACTAGAAGCGGCCAGAGTTGTAGTCAGTTGTTGACAGGAGAACTAGAAGGGACCAGAGTTGTAGTCAATTGTTAGCAGAGGAACTAGAAGGGGCCAGAGTTGTAGTCAGTTGTTGACAGGGGAACTAGAAAGGACCAGAGTTGTAGTCAATTGTTAGCAGAGGAACTACAAGGGGCCAGAGTTGTAGTCAGTTGTTGACAGGGGAACTAGAAGGGGCCAGAGTTGTAGTCAATTGTTAGCAGAGGAACTACAAGGGGCCAGAGTTGTAGTCAATTGTTAGCATGGGAACTAGAAGGGGCCAGAGTTGTAGTCAGTTGTTGGCAGAGGAACTAGAAGGGGCCAGAGTTGTAGTCAATTGTTAGCAGAGGAACTAGAAGGGGCCAGAGTTGTAGTCAATTGTTAGCAGAGGAACTAGAAGGGGCCAGAGCTGTAGTCGGGTGTTGACAGAGGAACTAGAATGGTCCAGAGTTGTGGTCGGTTATTGACAGGGGAACTAGAAGGGACCAGAGTTATAGTCAGTTGTCGACAGGGGAAATAGAAGGGACCAGAATTATAGTCAGTTGTCGACAGGGGAACTAGAAGGGGCCAGAGTTATAGTCAGTTGTTGGCAGAGGAACTAGAAGGGGCCAGAGTTGTAGTCAGTTGTTGGCAGAGGAACTAGAGGGGGCCAGAGTTGTAGTCAATTGTTAGCAGAGGAACTAGAAGGGGCCAGAGTTGTAGTCAATTGTTAGCAGAGGAACTAGAAGGGGCCAGAGCTGTAGTCGGGTGTTGACAGAGGAACTAGAATGGGCCAGAGTTGTGGTCGGTTATTGACAGGGGAACTAGAAGGGACCAGAGTTATAGTCAGTTGTCGACAGGGGAAATAGAAGGGACCAGAATTATAGTCAGTTGTTGGCATAGGAACTAGAAGGGGCCAGAGTTATAGTCAGTTATTGGCAGAGAAACTAGAAGGGGCCAGAGTTATAGTCAGTTGTCGACAAGGGAACTAGAAGGGGCCAGAGTTGTAGTCGGGTGTTGACAGGGGAACTAGAAGGGGCCAGAGTTATAGTCAGTTGTTGGCAGAGGAACTAGAAGGGGCCAGAGTTGTAGTCAGTTGTTGGCAGAGGAACTAGAGGGGGCCAGAGTTGTAGTCAATTGTTAGCAGAGGAACTAGAAGGGGCCAGAGTTGTAGTCAATTGTTAGCAGAGGAACTAGAAGGGGCCAGAGCTGTAGTCGGGTGTTGACAGAGGAACTAGAATGGGCCAGAGTTGTGGTCGGTTATTGACAGGGGAACTAGAAGGGACCAGAGTTATAGTCAGTTGTCGACAGGGGAAATAGAAGGGACCAGAATTATAGTCAGTTGTTGGCATAGGAACTAGAAGGGGCCAGAGTTATAGTCAGTTGTTGACAGGGGAACTAGAAGGGGCCAGATTTGTAGTCAATTGTTAGCAGAGGAACTAGAAGCGGCCAGAGTTGTAGTCAGTTGTTGACAGGAGAACTAGAAGGGACCAGAGTTGTAGTCAATTGTTAGCAGAGGAACTAGAAGGGGCCAGAGTTGTAGTCAGTTGTTGACAGGGGAACTAGAAAGGACCAGAGTTGTAGTCAATTGTTAGCAGAGGAACTACAAGGGGCCAGAGTTGTAGTCAGTTGTTGACAGGGGAACTAGAAGGGGCCAGAGTTGTAGTCAATTGTTAGCAGAGGAACTACAAGGGGCCAGAGTTGTAGTCAATTGTTAGCATGGGAACTAGAAGGGGCCAGAGTTGTAGTCAGTTGTTGGCAGAGGAACTAGAAGGGGCCAGAGTTGTAGTCAATTGTTAGCAGAGGAACTAGAAGGGGCCAGAGTTGTAGTCAATTGTTAGCAGAGGAACTAGAAGGGGCCAGAGCTGTAGTCGGGTGTTGACAGAGGAACTAGAATGGTCCAGAGTTGTGGTCGGTTATTGACAGGGGAACTAGAAGGGACCAGAGTTATAGTCAGTTGTCGACAGGGGAAATAGAAGGGACCAGAATTATAGTCAGTTGTCGACAGGGGAACTAGAAGGGGCCAGAGTTATAGTCAGTTGTTGGCAGAGGAACTAGAAGGGGCCAGAGTTGTAGTCAGTTGTTGGCAGAGGAACTAGAGGGGGCCAGAGTTGTAGTCAATTGTTAGCAGAGGAACTAGAAGGGGCCAGAGTTGTAGTCAATTGTTAGCAGAGGAACTAGAAGGGGCCAGAGCTGTAGTCGGGTGTTGACAGAGGAACTAGAATGGGCCAGAGTTGTGGTCGGTTATTGACAGGGGAACTAGAAGGGACCAGAGTTATAGTCAGTTGTCGACAGGGGAAATAGAAGGGACCAGAATTATAGTCAGTTGTTGGCATAGGAACTAGAAGGGGCCAGAGTTATAGTCAGTTATTGGCAGAGAAACTAGAAGGGGCCAGAGTTATAGTCAGTTGTCGACAAGGGAACTAGAAGGGGCCAGAGTTGTAGTCGGGTGTTGACAGGGGAACTAGAAGGGGCCAGAGTTATAGTCAGTTGTTGGCAGAGGAACTAGAAGGGGCCAGAGTTGTAGTCAGTTGTTGGCAGAGGAACTAGAGGGGGCCAGAGTTGTAGTCAATTGTTAGCAGAGGAACTAGAAGGGGCCAGAGTTGTAGTCAATTGTTAGCAGAGGAACTAGAAGGGGCCAGAGCTGTAGTCGGGTGTTGACAGAGGAACTAGAATGGGCCAGAGTTGTGGTCGGTTATTGACAGGGGAACTAGAAGGGACCAGAGTTATAGTCAGTTGTCGACAGGGGAAATAGAAGGGACCAGAATTATAGTCAGTTGTTGGCATAGGAACTAGAAGGGGCCAGAGTTATAGTCAGTTATTGGCAGAGAAACTAGAAGGGGCCAGAGTTATAGTCAGTTGTCGACAAGGGAACTAGAAGGGGCCAGAGTTGTAGTCGGGTGTTGACAGGGGAACTAGAAGGGGCCAGAGTTATAGTCAGTTGTTGGCAGAGGAACTAGAAGGGGCCAGAGTTATAGTCAGTTGTCGACAGGGGAACTAGAAGGGGCCAGAGTTGTATTCGGGTGTTGACAGGGGAACTAGAATGGGCCAGAGTTGTAGTCAGTTGTCGACAGAGGAACTAGAAGGGGTCAGAGTTGTAGTCAGCTGTTGGCAGAGGAACTAGAAGGGTCCAGAGTTGTAGTCAGCTGTTGGCAGAGGAACTAGAAGGGGCCAGAGTTATAGTCAGTTGTTGGCAGATGAACTAGAATTGGCCAGAGTTATAGTCAGTTGTCGACAGGGGAACTAGAAGGGACCAGAGTTATAGTCAGTTGTTGGCAGAGGAACTAGAAGGGACCAGAGTTATAGTCAGTTGTTAGCAGAGGAACTAGAAGGGACCAGAGTTATAGTCAGTTGGTGACAGGGGAAGTAGAAGGGACCAGAGTTATAGTCAGTTGTTGACAGAGGAACTAGAAGGAACCAGAGTTATAGTCAGTTGTTGACAGGGGAACTAGAAGGGGCCAGAGGTGTAGTCAATTGTTAGCAGAGGAACTAGAAGGGGCCAGGGTTGTAGTCAGTTGTTGACAGGAGAACTAGAAGGGACCAGAGTTGTAGTCATTTGTTGGCAGAGGAACTAGAAAGGGCCAGAGTTGTAGTCAATTGTTAGCAGAGGAACTAGAAGGGGCCAGAGTTGTAGTCAATTGTTAGCAGAGGAACTAGAAGGGGCCAGAGCTGTAGTCGGGTGTTGACAGAGGAACTAGAATGGTCCAGAGTTGTGGTCGGTTATTGACAGGGGAACTAGAAGGGACCAGAGTTATAGTCAGTTGTCGACAGGGGAAATAGAAGGGACCAGAATTATAGTCAGTTGTCGACAGGGGAACTAGAAGGGGCCAGAGTTATAGTCAGTTGTTGGCAGAGGAACTAGAAGGGGCCAGAGTTGTAGTCAGTTGTTGGCAGAGGAACTAGAGGGGGCCAGAGTTGTAGTCAATTGTTAGCAGAGGAACTAGAAGGGGCCAGAGTTGTAGTCAATTGTTAGCAGAGGAACTAGAAGGGGCCAGAGCTGTAGTCGGGTGTTGACAGAGGAACTAGAATGGGCCAGAGTTGTGGTCGGTTATTGACAGGGGAACTAGAAGGGACCAGAGTTATAGTCAGTTGTCGACAGGGGAAATAGAAGGGACCAGAATTATAGTCAGTTGTTGGCATAGGAACTAGAAGGGGCCAGAGTTATAGTCAGTTATTGGCAGAGAAACTAGAAGGGGCCAGAGTTATAGTCAGTTGTCGACAAGGGAACTAGAAGGGGCCAGAGTTGTAGTCGGGTGTTGACAGGGGAACTAGAAGGGGCCAGAGTTATAGTCAGTTGTTGGCAGAGGAACTAGAAGGGGCCAGAGTTGTAGTCAGTTGTTGGCAGAGGAACTAGAGGGGGCCAGAGTTGTAGTCAATTGTTAGCAGAGGAACTAGAAGGGGCCAGAGTTGTAGTCAATTGTTAGCAGAGGAACTAGAAGGGGCCAGAGCTGTAGTCGGGTGTTGACAGAGGAACTAGAATGGGCCAGAGTTGTGGTCGGTTATTGACAGGGGAACTAGAAGGGACCAGAGTTATAGTCAGTTGTCGACAGGGGAAATAGAAGGGACCAGAATTATAGTCAGTTGTTGGCATAGGAACTAGAAGGGGCCAGAGTTATAGTCAGTTATTGGCAGAGAAACTAGAAGGGGCCAGAGTTATAGTCAGTTGTCGACAAGGGAACTAGAAGGGGCCAGAGTTGTAGTCGGGTGTTGACAGGGGAACTAGAAGGGGCCAGAGTTATAGTCAGTTGTTGGCAGAGGAACTAGAAGGGGCCAGAGTTATAGTCAGTTGTCGACAGGGGAACTAGAAGGGGCCAGAGTTGTATTCGGGTGTTGACAGGGGAACTAGAATGGGCCAGAGTTGTAGTCAGTTGTCGACAGAGGAACTAGAAGGGGCCAGAGTTGTAGTCAGCTGTTGGCAGAGGAACTAGAAGGGTCCAGAGTTGTAGTCAGCTGTTGGCAGAGGAACTAGAAGGGGCCAGAGTTATAGTCAGTTGTTGGCAGATGAACTAGAATTGGCCAGAGTTATAGTCAGTTGTCGACAGGGGAACTAGAAGGGACCAGAGTTATAGTCAGTTGTTGGCAGAGGAACTAGAAGGGACCAGAGTTATAGTCAGTTGTTAGCAGAGGAACTAGAAGGGACCAGAGTTATAGTCAGTTGGTGACAGGGGAAGTAGAAGGGACCAGAGTTATAGTCAGTTGTTGACAGAGGAACTAGAAGGAACCAGAGTTATAGTCAGTTGTTGACAGGGGAACTAGAAGGGGCCAGAGGTGTAGTCAATTGTTAGCAGAGGAACTAGAAGGGGCCAGGGTTGTAGTCATATGGGTTCTTATGAATTTTTACGTATGCCTTTTGGAGTCAAAACTGCACCATCTCACTACATGCTCTTAATAAATGAAGTTTTGGAAGGTATGCAAAGGTTCGCTCTTGCTTATATTGATGATATTCTGATTTTTACTTCTGGAAATGTGGAAGATCATTTGAAACATATAAAGTTAGTGTTTGACAGGTTAAGAAAACATGATGTGAAGTTAAAGCTCAGTAAATGCCAATTTTTAAAGACAGAAACAAAATATTTGGGGTATATTATAAATAGAGAAGGTATAAAACCAGACCAGGACAAAATAAAGGTTATTAAAGAGTTACCTGCTCCAACTAACGTTAAGGAGGTACGCGCCTTTATAGGAACATGTGCGTATTATAGGCGGTTTGTCCCAGCGTTTTCAAAAATAGCTGAACCTATTACAAACTTAACAGGCAAGTACGCTAGGTTTAAGTGGGATGATGAGTGTCAAAAAGCGTTCGAGTATTTAAAAAACAGTTTAACACTGGTACCACTGTTGACGCATCCAGACTTAAACAAACAGTTGATACTGTACACAGATGCTTCAGACAATGCAGTAGGAGCGTGTTTGGTGCAACCATATGAAGGAAAAGAGTCTGGAATACCAGGGGTTAAAAATGAAAGGCCTATATACTTCTTGTCGCATAAACTTAGCAGATCACAAAGAAAATGGACGACTATTGAGAAGGAGGCTTACGCAATACATTACGCTCTTCAAAAACTAAATTACTACTTACATAACGCAAATTTTGTTATTAGAACTGACCATATGCCTTTAAAGTCTTTTTTAGAAGCTCCAGTGCAGAACAGGAAAATACAAACGTGGGCATTGAACTTACAGGGATATAATACGAAAATTGAGTACATTCCAGGTAAGATTAACACATGCGCTGATTTACTGTCTAGGATTCCCTATCCACAGTCGTCAGGTGATACAGAAGATGAAGGAGAACCAGAGATTGACGATCGAAATTGGCAAGTAAATATTTTAGATTCTGCTATAATAAATAGAGAAGAATTTGATAGTCTACCATCGGAACAAGAGTCTGAACATAGAGAAGAAGACCTACAAGTAGCACAGTTTGATATGAAAGAAGAACAAGAGTTGGACCCAAAAGTCATACAAATAAAACAAAAATTACGAGAAACAGATGATAACAAATATAAAAGGAATTATTTGGTTTTACAAGAGGATGGACAGTTATACTATATGTGTGAAAAGAATGAACAGCTAAGGAAATATATTCCAAAACATTTAGAAAATGAACTTTTAAAAGCATATCACGATGAAAATGGACATCTCGGTAGAGATAAATTGCTGAAAGCACTTACAAGTAAATATTATTGGCCAAACTTGTTTAAATCTACATGCAAATATGTAGATACGTGTGAAAAATGCAGATTAAGGAACATGAAAACAATAAAGTCTCCCTTACAAGACACAGATATTCCTCAGTTCCCAATGCAAAAGATTAGTTTAGATATATCGGGTCCACACCCCAGGACATTGTCAGGAAATGTGTATTTAATTCATATAATAGATATCTACAGTCTTTGGCCGGAGGTGTATGCAATTCCGGATAAGAGCGCGGATACTGTCATTAATATTTTTTTACAAGAGTTCGTACCAAGATTTAGTTGCCCACAAAGTATACTTACAGATAATGGTAGAGAGTTTGTAAATAAAAAATTCGAAAAGTTAGTAAAAGATTTAAATGTAAAACATATAAAGACCTCATTTTATAGACCTTCTTCAAATGCGAAAAACGAGCGTCAACATAGGACGTTATACGACATTTTGGCAAAGATTATTGATGAACATGACAGAGATTGGGATTTATTTTTGGGACCTGCCCTTAGCGCCATTCGTACAAATCAAAATGAGAGCACGGGTTTTTCACCATTTTATTTATTACACGGGAGGGAACCAATATTACCTATAGATAATCTATTAAAACCTAGACGGAAATATATGGGTGAAGAATTTCAAGAGACCATTATACAAGAAATGCATAAAGCACATGTGAGATTAAGGAATAATATAATTAAAGCTAGGGAAAGACAGAAAAAGTACAAAAATGTAAATACAAAATTACAGGAGTTTAAGGTAGGTGATAGAGTTTATTACAAGAAACATAGAAGAAACTCTAAGTTTGATGCTCGTTGGATTCCAGGGTATTACGTTTTGGAAAAACTAGGTAATGTATCGTATATTATAAAGAACCAGGTCACAGCACATATAGTGAGGGCACACGTTGAACACTTAAGAAGAGATGAAGATGAGATAGAAAATAATAATTATAATAATAATTATTATTCGGACTCGAAATTTTTGGATGAACAGCTTGTCAGAAGAACTGCAGTAACCCCTAGTCTTAGAAAAGAACCAGCACAAAATCAGTTGCTAGAAAATCCAGGTTACGAAGATACTCAAGAACAGACAATTCCGAAAAGAATGGAAGAAGAAGGCCTGAATGAAACTCATTATGATAGTATGGAAGAAGACATAGGTGCTCCATTTAAAAATACGAGACAAGCAACGAAAAGAAGAATGGACAGTCAAAGAGATAAAGAAGTGAAACGACAGAGGAGAATTAGAGATTATTCAACAAGCGGAGAAGATATGCCTCTACTAGAAAGATCCTTAAGAAATAGGGATCGACAAATTAGGTGGGATGTTGAACGGAAGAGATTAGCGGCAGCTGAAGAGAGACATACAGACGAAGAAGAGGAAATGGATGAAAAGTCAGAGTCTAGTAGTAGTATGGAAGAAACTAATAAGTTGTACAAAGAAGAAGATATTGATGTAGAATTGGCACTTATTCAAAGAAATTTGGACTTGTTGAAGAAGAGGAAACGTAGGAGATAAATATTTGAAAGTACTGCAGATGGCAGGAGTTAGAAGTGAAAGGGATGCCTGAAGAAGCATACGAAACGGTAGAAGTGGTCTTGAAATATTGATACAAAAGGGGTGATGGAATTTTTTCGTTACTGTTGGTAATGCCGTGTTTCCAAGAGAAACCAGATCAAAAGTTCGTTGATAAGTAGAGGTTGGCTACTACGTTGAAGTAATATTGGATTAGTGGCCATGTAGTTTACAGTGCTCACTTAAGAGGTTATTTTGGATGCGATGTGCTGTTGGGAGTTAGGAGATAATAAATGGTATGGTAAATGTTGATTACTGATTTGTTTAGATAGATAGAACAGATGTGATTCTAATTGGACTGTAGTTAACAGATATACAGATGGACAGTGAACTGTTTAGTTTTTCGGTCATAGATATACTAGAATGACCTGTATAAATAGATATACGTTGTTTTACTTAGTATGAGGGGCCAATGTTGGTGGGTCACTATACGAGCTTGTAATAAGTTTTTATGATTGAGTTGGTTCTGGAAAATGATGGCTAATGTTTAGTTGCTTTAGTCCTTCATTATAAGTTTTTTTGTTTTGGTTTTGAAAAATAATTGTGGTTATTTGGTTTATTGAGTTAGAATAGGGTGATTGTGTTCCTAGCATTTGAGTTGGTAAAAACTATTGGGCCGTAAAAGTGTCCAATAGTGATAGCTAGAAGTAAGGTGTTTTATTCTGATTTGATGCATGTTATTTTATAAATGTGTTTTTCCTTATATTAATTTGGAGTTATGACGGCTGGTGTGATTTGATCTTGATTACATAAATGGTTTTGTATATTAAGTTACTTGGTTAGTAAATAAGTTATGAAGTTAGTTAATTAAGTTTAATTTTCAAATATAAGAGTTTTGCTTAAGGTTTTTGTTCAGAAAGGAGTTAATAAAAACTAAAATATCCACTGATATAAGGTAGGGGGAAGCTTAGATAACCTGAATGTTGAAATAGTTAAGCAATGCTGTGCATTCATAAATTAGTGGGAAATCAGGGTTGGTGAACGTGTGTACACGAATGGATAGACGTATCCAGGGCCTGCACACACGTCACTGTGTTCATAAATGGCAGTATGGGAAGTACGGGGGCAAGAAATAGGGGCTGTGAAATACCAGCTTTAATTTTATTAAAGGTGTTCATAAAATATGAACATGGGCTCAGGGTGGAAGGAACAGAATTGTGGTTGGCAATGTCAATGTGGAATGTATAATCTTTATGGAAACTTATGCCAAATTGTTTTATAACGAACAACGATGTATTTCATAAGGTGTTTTAAAAAATTATTTTACAAAATTTTTTTATTGGCAAGGGAGGTAAAGGGTGAGTGTCTTAAATGAGCATTACTGTATGTACATGTGGTCATGTCGTGTATTCATTCTTTATACTTCTTACTAGGTGCGCACCGCTTCTTTACTTTTTCTAACTATATTGTTTTTGTACGTCCTCGGTTTTAGAAGAGTGGGAAGTTTTATAAAGAAAAAGAAAAATGTTTCGATGACGAATTTATGAGCTGTTCGTATAATATGTGTATTTGATACAGGAAACGGGAGGAGCTAAGAAAGAACCAGAAAAGAAGAAATATATAGTAGATAGCTATATAATTTTGAAAAAAAAAGAGAAGGAAGGAAAGAAGGACTATTTGGATTAACAGGGTTACCATACGTGGTATTATACAAAGAGAGTTCGAAGAAGAAGTATATGGGGGGGGGGGGGGGGTTTACTAGCAAACCATATCACTGGGAGAAGAGTTAAAAGATATATTATGTACATGAGTGGATTTAGGGAAGGTTAGAGGAAAAAGAGGGAATAGAGTAAGGGGATTAGGAGTAAAGATTTTTCCTTTATAAGGAAAATTCTTTAATAAACATGGGGAGGTGTAACAGTGATGGAATACTGGGGTATTATTGGGATCTAGTGGGAAACAGATACAGCACGATTGAGCATTGGGAATGAAAGCTGGGGGAGATGCTCAATCGTGACGTATTGGGTTGGCAAGGGCAGTGAACATCAAGCCTTTGACTAGAGAGGAAGCTGAATTGTCATCATGAAGAAATAAACAGTATTTGCATAAAACCAACGCGTCTTGTTAGTCTCTGTACACTGTTACAATAATCGTCTGTAAAGACAGCAAGGTGTCAGTACTTGACCACTGACAAAGGAAGAATTAGATATCTGTCTAATAAATTTCAAACGGCAAAGCATCAGGGTTAGATGATATACCAAAAAAATTCATCAAAAGGCAACAAGAAAGGTCCCAAGAATGCACACAGATAAAGAAAAGTTTCAGGGATATCTAATTCATCACGTGAGTACTATGTATCGAGAAGGAATATGAACTGCAGATTTATACATCATCGATAACTATACCAATGCACAAAATTTCACTGTAATGGGCTGCATATAGTATAGCAAAATCAGTTTACTATACAAGTCACAAAAATACTATTGAAATTAATTAAAATGAAAAGTGAAAAGAAGAGACAATCAACGCTAATTAGGAATTAATTTCATTTTAGCAAAGAAGAAAACAGCGATGCAAGTGCAAAACTGATGTTTCCTGCAGAAAGGAATATAACTGAACAATGTAGATCTTTCTTTATTTGATGCATTGACTACACAAAGGCATTTGACTCTGTGATACTGAATAAAATTGTTTCCAACTTTGTAACAATTCAAGATAAAGACGTAAATTCTTAAATTAATAAGAAAGCTGATTGTTATATCACATATCGAAAGCTCAGCTTTTGTTGAGACCACAAGTAGCCTGACTATGGATGTCATGGCAGTAAGTAAAGCAATAACATGGCTCGAGACACAGACATTCACTAGGGCATGTGTCCTTAGCGACTCAATGAGCATGCTCAAGACGGGGTGGATCCGAAGAGAGTGGTTGCTGTCTCTGGAGCGGTCTTTGCTGGCAAAGAGTAGTTTCATCTTCCTGCCAGGGTACGTGGGAGTACAAGGAAATGAGCGGGCTGACAAGCTCACGGGTGAGGCTACTGTGGAGGGCGGACGCACCATGGACCAGGCTGACATTCTGAATGCGCTACGAGAAGTAAGACTTTTGAGAGAACCAAGTGATGACTGCGAATCTACAACAATGGCCAGACTGCGAGAACAGCAAATTAAAAGAGGGGTGGTCAAACAAGAACACTACGCATGAAGCCAAAGAAGACTGATAAACCAACACAGAACTGGTGTCGTTAGCCACTACACGCTGCGGGATTTGCTGATGAGGGGATCCGAGCACTTATGGACTGAGTGGTTCGATGTGCAATGAGGATGATCTGTCGACTAACTAACTATCGAAAGCTGGTTGTGAAACTAATAAGGAAAGCCAATTTGTTACACTAATAAGGAAAGCCAAATGTTAAACTAATAAGGAGTCTAATTATTAAAATAATAAGGAAAACCGATTGTTAAACTTGTTAAAAGCCATTTATTAAACTAATAAGGAAAGTTAATTATTAACCTAATAAGGAAAGCCGATTGTTAAACTTGTTAAAAGCCATTTATTAAACTAATAAGGACAGTTAATTATTAAACTAATAAGGAAAGCCAATTGTTAAACTAATTCGAAGGTAATTGTTAAGCCCATATGGAAAGCCAATTGTTAAACTAATGAGAAATGCTGGGACCTGAGAGGTCTGATCCATTTTAAAAATGAGTATGTTGAACGCGTGTCTTATCAAATTCTTTTCAAACAGCAAGTACCAAAACTATAACATTTGTAGGAGTCGGTTCGTACAAACGTGAGTACCATCGCATCACCATGCATGTTATTTACGGCGACATCATCATTCATCGATTTATTAACAGCAACGACTAAAGGCAGCAGTATATAGGGGTCATGTCCGCCTTGAATTACACCCAGAGCAGATTTAATTTTCTTCATTTCCTTCTGGATACGACACGTCTGATAACACGAAACGAGTTCAGCCCCAACACAGAAGGCTGTTTTCGGAGACCACCTGGGCATATTATTTCCTGTTACTACTTTAGTCTATTGTTAGTGCTTCATTCATCCATTCATCCTTAGTATGAAGACGGATGTGAAAACTTTAAGAGATTTTACTCCTTTGGATAGAGTCTTTTCTGAAAAATTAAGAATGCGATATCTTCATCTGTAGTATATGCCAACAAACCGAAGAAGTTACGTCTCGAGTCTCAATATCATTACGTGTCATGTCGATAAGCGTGGGTGGTTATGTATAGGTATCTTCCACGATCATCAAGGTCGTGGATCAGTGTTGTTTTTTTTTTAAATGTTTTTTTGGTCTCGATTACGCCATGTAGCCAAGCCAACAAGACATTTATTTCTCTGCCTTCCCCTTGTTCCTTTCCCTTCAAACTTGTCAGTTGTCACCAAGTTCCCCAGTTTATTTCTTCCCATAACGTGCCCAAAAATTCTTGACAGTCTATGTCTAATTTCTTTAATCAGTTTGCGGTTTTCTTTTGTTTCGTATAGGATTTGCTCACTGGTTTTCTATCTTTCCTTGGTATTCATTGTATTTTCCCCAGAGACCACGTATCCACAGCCAAATGATGTCTGCCAGCTTGTCTGCTCATTGTCCATGTTTCAGATCCATACTAATGTACAGTTTCTATGTAGCACGTTAACACTCTTTTCCTCGTTGCAATTGACAATAATGTTATTGGTCTGTATGTTTTCCATCTTGCAATATGTTACCATCGGCATAGCGATTCTTGTTCTAATCTCTCCAAGGAACTTCCCATCAGATGCTATGATGTTCCCAGATATTTGTACCGATTCACTTGTTTAAGAATATTCCCATTTACGCGTATTACACTGTGGTATGTCTTTATTCTTAGATACTACTATAATTTCTGTCTTCTTACAATTTAATTCTAACCCTTCTTGTTCACTGTGTGTAAAAACCGCATCTACTAAATGTTGCAGATCTTGCTCAGTGCCTGCATTCAATACTGTATCATCCGCATATCTAATGCTATTGATGTTGTGTACCCCGTTTACGATTCCTCTCATATCTTCTACATTTCAAATAATATTTTCACTGTAGTGAGAAAACAAGGTCTGGAGACAATACACGTCCCTGCCGCACATCTCTCTTAATAGCCTGATATTGACCTACTTCATTATTAATCTTGATGGCAGCTTGTTTCCAAAATATGTTGTTTTACAAGCAAGCCTAAGCTCTTGTGTCTAGTTCTACTTATTAAAAAAACAATTGCATGTCCTTTGCAGGACGGTGCCATCATACGCTCTGTGGCGAAGGAGTTACCAACGCAATGTATAATCCCACATACCACGTTTGAAACACAGCTGCATGCTATTTGGCAGCAGACCGCTTTGAGCTGGTTTTCATACAATGGTTTAATTGTCGGTCGCTCAAAAAGCAATGGCAAACTACTGAACGTAAACTTGCTAAGATATCACAAACAGTCCAAAAATACTGGGATTGACCACGACGTCCTGTAAATAATATGTAACTAACATTGTCTCATTACTCCCATTATATCTACAAGCGGTTACTGTATATACTTTCTTTATCATACTGTTGTTTTTGTTTCCAATATAAGTGCGTGTTTACTCTTCTCATCATGCCATCGATATCTATTTCTTCTAGGCATGTCATGCATGTATCGTGAGTAACTATAGAATGCCTTTTTAGAGTCAATGTTTAAATGTTAGTAGCATATCCTTCGCTACAGCGTCAAAGAGATCAATACCCTTTTCGATATCTATGTATTTTTCTACCATTGTTCACAAACACAATATTTTTTCAAATTTTCCTATTTTTATTTTGAAAAACTAAACTGTTCTTCTGTAGCTTCAATATCTATCTTGTGTTGTTTTCTCTCTTGTATAATCTTGAGTGATATATTAATTATCTTCTCCCATAATTCTGATTGTTCTAAGATTTAAGCACTTAATTGTTTCGCATGATTTGGACTTGTGTGTGTGTGCGTGCGTGCGTGTGTGTGTGTGTGTATGTGTGCGCGCGCGCGCGCGCGTGTGTGTGTGTGTGTGTGTGATATCGTCAACCAGTCATCTTCAATTGTGAGACATTTCTGCAGCTTGTCTGATTTCTTTGATATTACGCATTTGCATTGAGTATTATCAAATTGAAATATAATTTCTAGATCAGACAATATATCTAATCTCTTACTTATTTCTAATGTGAATTTGACTTTTATCTCCTCATTCTTCATTGCACTCAAATCTGATTTAATGCTTCCTGTCTGGTATTTAAGCTTCTTTTTTTTTAATTTATGTTTAATTTTTTTATATAGCATATATATATTTGGTTTTTCAAAATAAAAGTAGGAAACTATGAGAAATATTGTGTTTGTGAACATTGGCAGAAAAATACGTGTCCAAAACATTTTACTTGCTGCCTTCTAATAAAATCTAGCGCTGCTATAACATCCCACTTTAGTCCTGATTTCTTCAGGATTTCATTTCTGTGGTTATGATTATTCTTTCTTTTGTTCTTTCATTGTCTAGGTGTGGCATTGGTAGCGTAGAGTTTGTAGGAAGATTGTGTTGTAAAGTGCTTTCTTAGAAACTATTGATACATGTTTGTTCTTCAGTATTGGTGCCATTTGTCCAATGAGTTGATTTGCTTTATTGTATCTATTCTCGATCTCGTCTTCTGATTTTCCATTTGATGATATTATACTTCCTAGGTACTTGAAACTCTTTACTTGTTTCAGGGGATTATCGTTTATGTGAATTGTTGTTGTTTTGTCTTCTTTAGTTATAGTCATTACCTCTGCTTTACCTGTGTTAATTTTAATATTATGTTCCCTACATATTTCGTTTAGACTATTCATGTGGTCGTGTAATTCATATTCTGATTTTTCCTATTAGTGCTTGGTCGTCTGCAAACAGGAGTTCTCTAATGGTGTAATATGCAAATGGTTCTTATTCTGTGTTCTCGTCATGCGGTGTTCTTGCGGTCTCTGGTTGGCTGGTTTCTTTACATATGTTGTTTATATAGGTTATGAATAAAAGAGGGGACAGGACAACCTTGTCGTACTCCAGATCTTATGATGACGTGTTCTGAGTTGCTGTTGCTCTCACTATGTATTCACTGTTGTTATAGAAGCTTCTATATAGGTTTGTTAGATGTGTACTCACTCCATATTGTTTAAGGATTTCCCACAGCTTGTTTCTATCTACTTTATCAAACGCCATATTTTGGTCGACAAAGGCTAAGTAGAGTGTTTCAATAAATTCAGTTGATTTTTCTATAAGTTGTCTAAGATTTAAAAAAAAAAAAAATGGCATCTTTGCTCTCTTTGTTTTTCCTAAATTAAAGTTTTGTTTCGCATAGCTGAAGTTCTATAGTAGTTCGTAACCTTTTCTCAATAATATTGCAAAATATGTTCCCAGTATGATTCTAAAGGGAAAAACTTCTGTATTGTGTGCAGTCTCTTTGTCTGCCTTCGTTTTTCACATTTTGATAATTATGGCGTTTCCCCAATCTCGTGGTGTCTGTTGTTCTACCCAAACATGGTTGAATAGTCTATGTAGCCATACTTGTCCAAAATCTCTTGGTGCTTTAATTAGTCCATTTGGTATTTCATCTTGTCCTGGTGATATGTTCAATGGGGCTAATCTGACGACTTCTATAATTTCTTCTTTAAGTATGTCTGGTTCTAGTTCCTCGGTGGCATCTATGTCGGTTTCTTTAATTCCTGTGACATGGAATGTTGAGAAGTTGTTCAAAGTACTGCTTCCATCATATTAGGATTTGTTTTTGTTCACTTATTAGTTCTCCATTTTCGCTGTTAATTATTTCAACTGAGTCAAAGGGTTCTCCTCTGGTTCTCATTGCACTTATCTTTTTGTAGAAGCTACTAGTTGCCTCCTTGTAGTTTTTATTTAGGGTTTCTCCATACTCCTCCCAGTCTTTTTGCTTTTCTCTCTTTACTATTCTCTTCACATGTCTTCTCGCTATTCTATATTCTATGTAATCACATTCCTGTTTGCTCTTCAACCACTTTTTATATTTTTCCTTTTCGTCTTTTACAGCTTTCTTTACCTCTGCATTCCGCCAACTTTTTATTTTCTTTACCCGTGTTTTGCGTCTTTTCGTTGTTCCACGTGCTATTTTTGCAGTATTTAAAATAATTGATTTCTTCCACCATTTTCCTTTCTGTAGATAATTTTGCAAATATTTCAGATAGTTCTTTCTCATAATTTTTCCTCACTGCCTCGTCTTTGAGGTTGTTTTTATTTTTTTTTTAAGTTCACTGATTCCCTTGGCATTCATTTTCATGGTCTTTGCTTTCTTTTTCTGTTGGTTCTTATTGTGGCAACAACTGTTTCAGTGGTCAACGTTTATACTTAAAGTGAGCACTGCCCTTGCATCTAATATATTTCTCTTTCTGTTATTTCTTGTTAATATAAAATCAATTTGGCTTTTGGTATCTAGATCGTTCCATTTATATCAGGTGTATATTTATGAGTCTTTGTGTTTATAGAATGTGTTTGCTATATAGATTTGTAGACTAGTAAAAAACATATATTGAGACTTAGACTTGTAAAAAACATATATTGGAAACAACAAGCTGCCATAATTAATTATTAAGTAGGTCAATAACAGCCCATTAATATAAGTGTGATGCAGGGATGTGTAGTGAGCATCCTGGGCGTGATCGTATAGTACTTCACGTTGTGGCCGGGACATCTCAGGTTCATGCTGGTCACGGCACGGACTGTGATGTCTCGCACTGCCAAGCTCACATTTTAGGGAGTCTCCGTGGCGAAGTGGTCAAGACGTCTGGCTCGGGCTCCGATGTTAGTAGGTTCGGTTCCGGGCCGTGACCTTTAGTTCACGTGTGCATGTTTTCGGAAACTCCTGAGGGTCGTCTCTGGACCTACGGAGTTCGTGCTTTGTGCAACGCTTTCCCCCGCAGCGGAAAGAGATTGAGCCATATGGGATAAAACCCGGTTCAATGAAGTCGATCCTGTCGACTTTTAAGCGACTGTTTTTAAAGCGACAGGGATGTGTAATGTCTATAGATCTTTTTTTCCCTGTACAGTGAAAATATTTTCTGAAATGTAGAAGTTATGAAAGGAATCATCACAGGGAGTGGTAACATCAATAACATTAGATATGCGGATGATACAGTATTTATTGCAGACAATGAGCAGGATCAGCAACATTTAGTAGATGCTGTTGTTGCACACAGTAAACAACTATAAGAAGACACAGGTTATGGTCGTCACTATGAAGAAGGAAATACCACAATGTAATATACAAGTAAATGGGAATATTCTTCAACAAGTGAAACGGTACTATTATCTAGGAATAGTCATAACATCTGATGGCAGATGCCATGAAGAGATTAGAACAAGAATGGCCATTGCAAAGGTAGCCTTTTGCAAGATGGAAAACATACTTGCCAATAAAACGATGTCATTTGCAACGAGAAAAAGAGTTTTGAGGTGCCACGAAGAACTTGCACATTTGTGTGGATGTAAAGTGTGGACAACGAGAAGACAATCTGAAAAACATCTGATGGTTATGGAAATGCAAAGAATACTATGGACAGACAGAAAAACCAATCAACTAGTCCTACAATAAAGAAATGAAAATCGTAAACTAATTAAGGAAATTAGGCTTTGCCAGTCAAATGTTTTTGATCACGTTATGAGAAGAAATGAATTGGAGAACTTGGTGACAACTGGCAAGATAGCGAGGAAGAGAACAATGGGAAGGCACAGAAGTAAAAATACGGATGGCTTGGCCACATGGTATGGTCGAGACAAGAACACTGAGCTTATCCACGACTCTGGTGATCGCGTGAGATGGCGAAACATGACCGCTTACGCTTGTCGGCATGGCACATCAGGATGATGATTGTAAACGTGATGTACGGCACGAATTGGTCTGTTCAGTCACATTCGCTACCGCTATGGATTGTAGTTATTATGTCTTTTTTTTAAGCGCAACCTAACAAATTGTTAACAATAATGACAGCATTGTAGTAGGTATATACATATTTACATGGGTTAAGCAATGACCGTTTTATGAGATTCTTGGTACGGGCTCGGTACATTTGAACAGCTGAGAGATGAGACAAATGTAATGAAACAATTAATTAAACAGAAGCCAAATTGTTGACAGCGTAAAGCCATTCTGTTCGACAACAGATGCTTCTCCATTTCCCCCAGCTCAAACAGTCCGCCCCTGGAGAGTTAATCTGGGGACTGTTTGAACTTGAAGTCGCTGATGTTACAAAAGTGTGTGACCCATTTTGCATCGCTACATCATTGATTAAACATGGGGTCATCTGGAGATCTGGTGCGAACGCCGTCAATACAATCCCATGCTTCGCTTGCAGAACAGATGGAAAATTCTAAATCTGTGTAAATTTTAGAACATCTGAATCTCTGTTATTGTATTCTCTGTCTTTGTTTATTCAACTATTCTCTAGAGGTTTTGTCTGTGTGGGAGGCAGGTGGAGTGGGAATTGTGTAAACATATTGCAGATATTTGTGTGAGGTTGTTGAAGAATGAGGCACTAACATAATTGCTCAAAACTGTTACTGCCATATAATATTGAACTGGGAGTGTGGGCTTAGTTTCATCATTTAATGAGGCTGTTTGGTGCATGTAAATGTGGGTCAAGAGAAATAAAGTTTGAGAATTGATGAATTAATGGGGATATTCGTTATTTATTTCTTGTAGTGGTAAGTAGTTGGCTCGAGAACTAGAAGGGGCCAGAGTTGTAGTCGGGTGTTGACAGGGGAACTAGAAGGGGCCAGAGTTGTAGTCGGGTGTTGACAGGGGAACTAGAAGGGGCCAGAGTTGTAGTCAATTGTTAGCAGAGGAACTAGAAGGGGCCAGAGGTGTAGTCAATTGTTAGCAGAGGAACTAGAAGGGGCCAGAGTTGTAGTCAGTTGTTGACAGGAGAACTAGAAGGGACCAGAGTTGTAGTCAATTGTTAGCAGAGGAACTAGAAGGGGCCAGAGTTGTAGTCAGTTGTTAGCAGAGGAACTAGAAGGGACCAGAGTTGTAGTCAGTTGTTGACAGGGGAACTAGAAGGGATCAGAGTTGTAGTCAATTGTTAGCAGAGGAACTACAAGGGGCCAGAGTTGTAGTCAATTGTTAGCAGAGGAACTAGAAGGGGCCAGAGTTGTAGTCAGTTGTTGGCAGAGGAACTAGAAGGGGTCTGAGTTGTAGTCAGTTGTTGGCAGAGGAACTAGAAGGGGCCAGAGTTGCAGTCAATTGTTAGCAGAGGAACTAGAAGGGGCCAGAGTTGTAGTCAGTTGTTGGCAGAGGAACTAGAAGGGGCCAGAGTTGTAGTCAGTTGTTGGCAGAGGAACTAGAAGGGGCCAGAGTTGTAGTCAATTGTTAGCAGAGGAACTAGAAGGTGCCAGAGCTGTAGTCGGGTGTTGACAGGGGAACTAGAATGGGCCAGAGTTGTGGTCGGTTATTGACAGGGGAACTAGAAGGGACGAGAGTTATAGTCAGTTGTCGACAGGGGAAATAGAAGGGACCAGAGTTATAGTCAGTTGTCGACAGGGGAACTAGAAGGGGCCAGAGTTATAGTCAGTTGTTGGCAGAGGAACTAGAAGGGGCCAGAGTTATAGTCAGTTGTTGGCAGAGGAACTAGAAGGGGCCAGAGTTATAGTCAGTTGTCGACAGAGGAACTAGAAGGGGCCAGAGTTGTAGTAGGGTGTTGACAGGGAAACTAGAATGGGCCAGCTTTGTGGTCGGTTATTGACAGGGGAACTAGAAGGGACCAGAGTTATAGTCAGTTGTCGACAGAGGAACTAGAAGGGGCCAGAGTTGTAGTCAGCTGTTGGCAGAGGAACTAAAAGGGGCCAGAGTTGTAGTCAGCTGTTGGCAGAGGAACTAGAAGGGGCCAGAGTTATAGTCAGTTGTTGGCAGAGGAACTAGAAGGGGCCAGAGTTATAGTCAGTTGTCGACAGGGGAACTAGAAGGGACCAGAGTTATAGTCAGTTGTTAGCAGAGGAACTAGAAGGGACCAGAGTTATAGTCAGTTGTTAGCAGAGGAACTAGAAGGGACCAGAGTTGTAGTCAGTTGTTGACAGGGGAACTAGAAGGGACCAGAGTTATAGTCAATTGTTGGCAGAGAAACTAGAAGGGGCCAGAGTTGTAGTCAATTGTTGGCAGAGGAACTAGAAGGGGCCAGAGTTGTAGTCAATTGTTGGCAGAGAAACTAGAAGGGGCCAGAGTTGTAGTCAATTGTTAGCAGAGGAACTAGAAGGGGCCAGAGTTGTAGTCAATTGTTAGCAGAGGAACTAGAAGGGGCCAGAGTTGTAGTCAGTTGTTGGCAGAAGAACAAGAAGGGGCCAGAGTTGTAGTCAATTGTTAGCAGAGGAACTAGAAGGGGCCAGAGTTGTAGTCAGTTGTTGGCAGAGGAACTAGAAGGGACCAGAGTTGTAGTCAATTGTTAGCAGAGGAACTAGACGGGGCCAGAGTTGTAGTCAATTGTTAGCAGAGGAAATAGAAGGGGCCAGAGTTGTAGTCGGGTGTTGACAGGGGAACTAGAATGGGCCAGAGTTGTGGTCGGTTATTGACAGGGGAACTAGAAGGGACCAGAGTTATAGTCAGTTGTCGACAGGGGAACTAGAAGGGACCAGAGTTATAGTCAGATGTCGACAGGGGAACTAGAAGGGGCCAGAGTTACAGTCAGTTGTTGGCAGAGGAACTAGAAGGGGCCAGAGTTGTAGTCAGTTGTTGGCAGAGGAACTAGAAGGGGCCAAAGTTGTAGTCGGGTGTTGACAGGGGAACTAGAATGGGCCAGAGTTGTGGTCGGTTATTGACAGGGGAACTAGAAGGGACCAGAGTTATAGTCAGTTGTCGACAGGGGAACTAGAAGGGACCAGAGTTATAGTCAGTTGTCGACAGGGGAAATAGAAGGGGCCAGAGTTATAGTCAGTTGTTGGCAGAGGAACTAGAAGGGGCCAGAGTTGTAGTCAGTTGTTGGCAGAGGAACTAGAAGGGGCTAGAGTTGTAGTCGGGTGTTGACAGGAGAACTAGAATGGGCGATAGTTGTGGTCGGTTATTGACAGGGGAACTAGAAGGGACCAGAGTTATAGTCAGTTGTCGACAGGGGAACTAGAAGGGACCAGAGTTATAATCAGTTGTCGACAGGGGAACTAGAAGGGGCCAGAGTTATAGTCAGTTGTTGGCAGAGGAACTAGAAGGTGCCAGAGTTGTAGTCAGTTGTTGGCAGAGGAACTAGAAGGGGTTAGAGTTATAGTCAGTTGTTGACAGAGGAACTAGAAGGGGCCAGAGTTATAGTCAGTTGTTTGCAGAGAAACTAGAAGGGGCCAGAGTTATAGTCAGTTGTCGACAGGGGAACTAGAAGGGGCCAGAGTTGTAGTCGGGTGTTGACAGGGGAACTAGAAGGGGCCAGAGTTATAGTCAGCTGTTGGCAGAGGAACTAGAAGGGGCCAGAGTTATAGTCAGTTGTCGACAGGGGAACTAGAATGGGCCAGAGTTGTAGTCGGGTGTTGACAGGGGAATAAGAATGGGCCAGAGTTGTGGTCGGTTATTGATAGGGGAACTAGAAGGGACCAGAGTTATAGTCAGTTGTCGACAGAGGAACTAGAAGGGGCCAGAGTTGTAGTCAGCTGTTGGCAGAGGAACTAGAAGGGGCCAGAGTTGTAGTCAGCTGTTGGCAGAGGAACTAGAAGGGGCCAGAGTTATAGTCAGTTGTTGGCAGAGGAACTAGAAGGGGCCAGAGTTGTAGTCAGTTGTTGGCAGAGGAACTAGAAGGGGCCAAAGTTGTAGTCGGGTGTTGACAGGGGAACTAGAATGGGCCAGAGTTGTGGTCGGTTATTGACAGGGGAACTAGAAGGGACCAGAGTTATAGTCAGTTGTCGACAGGGGAAATAGAAGGGGCCAGAGTTATAGTCAGTTGTTGGCAGAGGAACTAGAAGGGGCCAGAGTTGTAGTCAGTTGTTGGCAGAGGAACTAGAAGGGGCTAGAGTTGTAGTCGGGTGTTGACAGGAGAACTAGAATGGGCGATAGTTGTGGTCGGTTATTGACAGGGGAACTAGAAGGGACCAGAGTTATAGTCAGTTGTCGACAGGGGAACTAGAAGGGACCAGAGTTATAATCAGTTGTCGACAGGGGAACTAGAAGGGGCCAGAGTTATAGTCAGTTGTTGGCAGAGGAACTAGAAGGTGCCAGAGTTGTAGTCAGTTGTTGGCAGAGGAACTAGAAGGGGTTAGAGTTATAGTCAGTTGTTGACAGAGGAACTAGAAGGGGCCAGAGTTATAGTCAGTTGTTTGCAGAGAAACTAGAAGGGGCCAGAGTTATAGTCAGTTGTCGACAGGGGAACTAGAAGGGGCCAGAGTTGTAGTCGGGTGTTGACAGGGGAACTAGAAGGGGCCAGAGTTATAGTCAGCTGTTGGCAGAGGAACTAGAAGGGGCCAGAGTTATAGTCAGTTGTCGACAGGGGAACTAGAATGGGCCAGAGTTGTAGTCGGGTGTTGACAGGGGAATAAGAATGGGCCAGAGTTGTGGTCGGTTATTGATAGGGGAACTAGAAGGGACCAGAGTTATAGTCAGTTGTCGACAGAGGAACTAGAAGGGGCCAGAGTTGTAGTCAGCTGTTGGCAGAGGAACTAGAAGGGGCCAGAGTTGTAGTCAGCTGTTGGCAGAGGAACTAGAAGGGGCCAGAGTTATAGTCAGTTTTTAGCAGAGGAACTAGAAGGGACCAGAGTTATAGTCAGTTGGTGACAGGGGAACTAGAAGGGACCAGAGTTATAGTCAGTTGTTTACAGAGGAACTAGAAGGGACCAGAGTTATAGTCAGTTGTTGACAGGGGAACTAGAAGGGGCCAGATTTGTAGTCAATTGTTAGCAGAGGAACTAGAAGCGGCCAGAGTTGTAGTCAGTTGTTGACAGGAGAACTAGAAGGGACCAGAGTTGTAGTCAATTGTTAGCAGAGGAACTAGAAGGGGCCAGAGTTGTAGTCAGTTGTTGACAGGGGAACTAGAAAGGACCAGAGTTGTAGTCAATTGTTAGCAGAGGAACTACAAGGGGCCAGAGTTGTAGTCAGTTGTTGACAGGGGAACTAGAAGGGGCCAGAGTTGTAGTCAATTGTTAGCAGAGGAACTACAAGGGGCCAGAGTTGTAGTCAATTGTTAGCATGGGAACTAGAAGGGGCCAGAGTTGTAGTCAGTTGTTGGCAGAGGAACTAGAAGGGGCCAGAGTTGTAGTCAATTGTTAGCAGAGGAACTAGAAGGGGCCAGAGTTGTAGTCAATTGTTAGCAGAGGAACTAGAAGGGGCCAGAGCTGTAGTCGGGTGTTGACAGAGGAACTAGAATGGTCCAGAGTTGTGGTCGGTTATTGACAGGGGAACTAGAAGGGACCAGAGTTATAGTCAGTTGTCGACAGGGGAAATAGAAGGGACCAGAATTATAGTCAGTTGTCGACAGGGGAACTAGAAGGGGCCAGAGTTATAGTCAGTTGTTGGCAGAGGAACTAGAAGGGGCCAGAGTTGTAGTCAGTTGTTGGCAGAGGAACTAGAGGGGGCCAGAGTTGTAGTCAATTGTTAGCAGAGGAACTAGAAGGGGCCAGAGTTGTAGTCAATTGTTAGCAGAGGAACTAGAAGGGGCCAGAGCTGTAGTCGGGTGTTGACAGAGGAACTAGAATGGGCCAGAGTTGTGGTCGGTTATTGACAGGGGAACTAGAAGGGACCAGAGTTATAGTCAGTTGTCGACAGGGGAAATAGAAGGGACCAGAATTATAGTCAGTTGTTGGCATAGGAACTAGAAGGGGCCAGAGTTATAGTCAGTTATTGGCAGAGAAACTAGAAGGGGCCAGAGTTATAGTCAGTTGTCGACAAGGGAACTAGAAGGGGCCAGAGTTGTAGTCGGGTGTTGACAGGGGAACTAGAAGGGGCCAGAGTTATAGTCAGTTGTTGGCAGAGGAACTAGAAGGGGCCAGAGTTGTAGTCAGTTGTTGGCAGAGGAACTAGAGGGGGCCAGAGTTGTAGTCAATTGTTAGCAGAGGAACTAGAAGGGGCCAGAGTTGTAGTCAATTGTTAGCAGAGGAACTAGAAGGGGCCAGAGCTGTAGTCGGGTGTTGACAGAGGAACTAGAATGGGCCAGAGTTGTGGTCGGTTATTGACAGGGGAACTAGAAGGGACCAGAGTTATAGTCAGTTGTCGACAGGGGAAATAGAAGGGACCAGAATTATAGTCAGTTGTTGGCATAGGAACTAGAAGGGGCCAGAGTTATAGTCAGTTATTGGCAGAGAAACTAGAAGGGGCCAGAGTTATAGTCAGTTGTCGACAAGGGAACTAGAAGGGGCCAGAGTTGTAGTCGGGTGTTGACAGGGGAACTAGAAGGGGCCAGAGTTATAGTCAGTTGTTGGCAGAGGAACTAGAAGGGGCCAGAGTTATAGTCAGTTGTCGACAGGGGAACTAGAAGGGGCCAGAGTTGTATTCGGGTGTTGACAGGGGAACTAGAATGGGCCAGAGTTGTAGTCAGTTGTCGACAGAGGAACTAGAAGGGGCCAGAGTTGTAGTCAGCTGTTGGCAGAGGAACTAGAAGGGTCCAGAGTTGTAGTCAGCTGTTGGCAGAGGAACTAGAAGGGGCCAGAGTTATAGTCAGTTGTTGGCAGATGAACTAGAATTGGCCAGAGTTATAGTCAGTTGTCGACAGGGGAACTAGAAGGGACCAGAGTTATAGTCAGTTGTTGGCAGAGGAACTAGAAGGGACCAGAGTTATAGTCAGTTGTTAGCAGAGGAACTAGAAGGGACCAGAGTTATAGTCAGTTGGTGACAGGGGAAGTAGAAGGGACCAGAGTTATAGTCAGTTGTTGACAGAGGAACTAGAAGGAACCAGAGTTATAGTCAGTTGTTGACAGGGGAACTAGAAGGGGCCAGAGGTGTAGTCAATTGTTAGCAGAGGAACTAGAAGGGGTCAGGGTTGTAGTCAGTTGTTGACAGGAGAACTAGAAGGGACCAGAGTTGTAGTCAATTGTTAGCAGAGGAACTAGAAGGGGCCAGAGTTGTAGTCAATTGTTAGCAGAGGAACTAGAAGGGGCCAGAGCTGTAGTCGGGTGTTGACAGAGGAACTAGAATGGTCCAGAGTTGTGGTCGGTTATTGACAGGGGAACTAGAAGGGACCAGAGTTATAGTCAGTTGTCGACAGGGGAAATAGAAGGGACCAGAATTATAGTCAGTTGTCGACAGGGGAACTAGAAGGGGCCAGAGTTATAGTCAGTTGTTGGCAGAGGAACTAGAAGGGGCCAGAGTTGTAGTCAGTTGTTGGCAGAGGAACTAGAGGGGGCCAGAGTTGTAGTCAATTGTTAGCAGAGGAACTAGAAGGGGCCAGAGTTGTAGTCAATTGTTAGCAGAGGAACTAGAAGGGGCCAGAGCTGTAGTCGGGTGTTGACAGAGGAACTAGAATGGGCCAGAGTTGTGGTCGGTTATTGACAGGGGAACTAGAAGGGACCAGAGTTATAGTCAGTTGTCGACAGGGGAAATAGAAGGGACCAGAATTATAGTCAGTTGTTGGCATAGGAACTAGAAGGGGCCAGAGTTATAGTCAGTTATTGGCAGAGAAACTAGAAGGGGCCAGAGTTATAGTCAGTTGTCGACAAGGGAACTAGAAGGGGCCAGAGTTGTAGTCGGGTGTTGACAGGGGAACTAGAAGGGGCCAGAGTTATAGTCAGTTGTTGGCAGAGGAACTAGAAGGGGCCAGAGTTGTAGTCAGTTGTTGGCAGAGGAACTAGAGGGGGCCAGAGTTGTAGTCAATTGTTAGCAGAGGAACTAGAAGGGGCCAGAGTTGTAGTCAATTGTTAGCAGAGGAACTAGAAGGGGCCAGAGCTGTAGTCGGGTGTTGACAGAGGAACTAGAATGGGCCAGAGTTGTGGTCGGTTATTGACAGGGGAACTAGAAGGGACCAGAGTTATAGTCAGTTGTCGACAGGGGAAATAGAAGGGACCAGAATTATAGTCAGTTGTTGGCATAGGAACTAGAAGGGGCCAGAGTTATAGTCAGTTATTGGCAGAGAAACTAGAAGGGGCCAGAGTTATAGTCAGTTGTCGACAAGGGAACTAGAAGGGGCCAGAGTTGTAGTCGGGTGTTGACAGGGGAACTAGAAGGGGCCAGAGTTATAGTCAGTTGTTGGCAGAGGAACTAGAAGGGGCCAGAGTTATAGTCAGTTGTCGACAGGGGAACTAGAAGGGGCCAGAGTTGTATTCGGGTGTTGACAGGGGAACTAGAATGGGCCAGAGTTGTAGTCAGTTGTCGACAGAGGAACTAGAAGGGGCCAGAGTTGTAGTCAGCTGTTGGCAGAGGAACTAGAAGGGTCCAGAGTTGTAGTCAGCTGTTGGCAGAGGAACTAGAAGGGGCCAGAGTTATAGTCAGTTGTTGGCAGATGAACTAGAATTGGCCAGAGTTATAGTCAGTTGTCGACAGGGGAACTAGAAGGGACCAGAGTTATAGTCAGTTGTTGGCAGAGGAACTAGAAGGGACCAGAGTTATAGTCAGTTGTTAGCAGAGGAACTAGAAGGGACCAGAGTTATAGTCAGTTGGTGACAGGGGAAGTAGAAGGGACCAGAGTTATAGTCAGTTGTTGACAGAGGAACTAGAAGGAACCAGAGTTATAGTCAGTTGTTGACAGGGGAACTAGAAGGGGCCAGAGGTGTAGTCAATTGTTAGCAGAGGAACTAGAAGGGGCCAGGGTTGTAGTCAGTTGTTGACAGGAGAACTAGAAGGGACCAGAGTTGTAGTCATTTGTTGGCAGAGGAACTAGAAAGGGCCAGAGTTGTAGTCAATTGTTAGCAGAGGAACTAGAAGGGGCCAGAGTTGTAGTCAATTATTAGCAGAGGAACTAGAAGGGGCCAGAGTTGTTGTCAGTTGTTGGCAGAGGAACTAGAAGGGGCCAGAGTTGTAGTCAATTGTTAGCAGAGGAACTAGAAGGGGCCAGTGTTGTAGTCAGTTGTTGGCAGAGGAACTAGAAGGGACCAGAGTTGTAGTCAATTGTTAGCAGAGGAACTAGAAGGGGCCAGAGTTGTAGTTCGTTGTTGGCAGAGGAACTAGAAGAGGCCAGAGTTGTAGTCAATTGTTAGCAGAGGAACTAGAAGGGGCCAGAGTTGTAATCAGTTGTTGGCAGAGGAACTAGAAGGGGCCAGAGTTGTAGTCAATTGTTAGCAGAGGAACTAGAAGGGACCAGAGTTGTAGTCAGTTGTTGATATAGGAACTAGAAGGGGATAGAGTTGTAGTCAGTAGTTGGAGTGGAACTAGAAGAGACCAGAGGTGTAGTCAGTTGTTGATATAGGAACTAGAATGGGCTAGAGTTGTAGTCAATTGTTGACAGGAGAAGTGGATAGAGACAGAGCCGTAGTCAGTAGCTGGCAGGAGAACTGGAAAGGGACAGAGTTGCATGGCAAATGAAAGATGCGAAATATTTTTTCAACGAGTTGTGATGGCCGCGACGTTGTGAAAAGTTCTTGCTACATGATAATAATAATGATGGTGATTATGATGATAACGACGGTAACGGTGACCACTATGGTGGAGACAATGATGATGGTGACGATGATGATGATGATGAACCAGTAGCTAGGCATTTAGGTACTAGCTGACTGAAGGGCAGGTAAACAATGAGACACCAATATTAGACACCTGTTGTCTCAACAGTGCTATTGGCAAAGACCACGATGACCACGGTGACCACGATGACAATGAGGTTGAAGATCATCATCACCATGATAATGACGAGAGAGAGAGAGAGAGAGAGAGAGAGAGAAAGAGAGAGAGAGAGAGAGAGAGAGAGAGAGAGTGTAACGAGAGTCCAGTATAATTAAATGTTGTAAAGGACATGCAACACTCTCTCTTTCTCTCTCGCTCACACACTCTCTCTCTCTCTCTCTCTCTCTCTATATATATATATATATATATATATATATATATATATATATATATATATATATGTGTGTGTGTGTGTGTGTGTGTGTGTGTCTGTGTGTGTAGCCGAGGGGAAAACACATGTAACTCTGACTTCGTTAGGGCCAAAGAAGAAAAGGAGTAAAAAGAGGGAGAGAGAACCTTACACCTCCCTCAACTAACAAAAACGTGATAGTAATTAGATATGAAAATTCGAGAATCTTGGACAAAGACCTCAACTCTTGCTGACGCTCGGTAAGAACTGTCATGTTGAAACCCAGACAGTCAATTAAGGTGTTAGATTATGGTAGAAATAGTGGTTATAACAACTAAAAGAGACTAAACAAACAAATCAAGAACAATACAAAAATAGCTCTTTACTGGTCAACTTCCAGGGACAACTGATACTCATATACATAAAGCATGAAACTCAATACAAGCATTGAGGTTCAATAACAGACAACTGCAGATACCAAACAAAACCAGTGCTATCCAATCAACAGAACTTAAGACAACAGGGTACACCAAGTACCACAACACATGTGTTCCAAACAATAGATGGTTAGACTGACACAGACAACACTAAGGACTACAAAAACGTACGTTACACAACATAAATCCTAAGATGAGACATAAACACAAAAATTGTGAGGCTACGCTACCCTAACTTGAGCCCAGGAGTGCTGACACTAATAAGCCACTCCTGTAACAACAGAAAACAATCTATTATTATCATTGTTATAAAATCATGTTAAACGCATGAAGCAATGAGCATATACATTATAACATATGAATCAACACACAGATAATAAATTTCCCCCATCAAATCATCCACCTAGCTATTCCCCTAGTTGTACTACTGCTATTCCGAGGTAACCCTTGAGGTCTGGCCTGGTCATCCTTTTGCCCCTCATTCTTCTTCAAGGTGACCACATCTCTAATTGTTAAATGCAACAATCAATGTTGCATCATCAGATCACCCACTATAATGTCTTCTCCGGTTGTGCCGCCTCTGTTATGAGGATATTGCTAGGATGGAACACCTTCTAATGCAATAATCTCAGCCTGCTCCACCTTCCCATGCCGCACAGCATTCACTTACAGAATGCCTTCAGTTCAGTGTAACTAGCACATACATATCCTACACACACCAGCAATGGAAGATTGGATCTCATTTGCCTAGCTGTAAACATATGTAGCTATGAAAAGCAGAGGACACACATATGAAGGGGAATTACCATATGTGTAGATTGTGAAAATGCAACACTTGCACATAGGATAGTTACAACACTCACAGAAAGTTAAAGATAAACATGCATATCCAGTGAAAGTACAAACCTTATATGTAAGAATGCACCCTTCATATGAGACAGAATAAAAGCATAACAATGTCCATGTCTGGATAAAGAATATCAGTACTAATATAAGAACCAGTGTATTATATATGATATTATTATTACACACTAATCTCAACCACATCAGTGTAATATTCTTTGTGACTGAATGTAGTCATGTCCTCTCGTTCCCATTCTTAAAGAAATGTCTTTGGCGAGTTTTACTATTTTTCCCGAATCGTTTCAAGTTCATGTTCACTGCCAAATCCATGAAAATCATTAACATAGCGCTTAATACAATTTTTCCAGATGCCATTCATGCAATTTGTCGTCACAGCCTCCCAGGTGGTAGCGATATTCTTGATACACATTAAAATGTTGTAGTGTTTCCAAAAATCTCGCAATGTTAGTTCTGTGTCAGCATCTATTGCGGATATTGCTTGAACGAAGGTGGTTCGGAGATAGTTGGCCTTTACGGTCGCAATCAAACCTTGGTCCATAGGCTGGATGAGTGGAGTCGTGTTTGGCGGAAGAAAAACAAATTTTACATCTGGATGGAGATCGCCTAGATGTGGTGAGTGTCCAGGCGCGTTATCGAGTAGCAATAAAATCTTGAAAGGAATATCTTTCTCCAAAAAATATATATATTGTGGTCGTAAAGTCGAATGGTCTTAAGTTGCATAGTCGTAAGTCGAGCAATTTTCGATAATATAGCCCGCATGGATTCTTGTTACAAAACGAGCCCGAGAATGCCGTGGCATACTTCAGTTTTCTAACTGTGGTCATTGTCTGCGGCAATGTTCGCAGAACCTTCCATTTACCGTTCTCGTATGCCAGGTGATGTATGGCATACACAACCAACACACCCGACCACTTATCGTATCCTAGCACGAGAGAAACTAAACAACCTGACCCCCCCCCCCCCCCCCCGGTATCAAATGATAGGATGGATACCAGGTTCCTCTGAAGATACATTCTGGACAATCTGATCATCAAAAGGATTTTCACGATGTCAAGTTTGAAGTTTGAGACAATATTGTTGCGTACCCATTATAAGATCTTCTTTATCTGCCTCGGTGTTTCTTGGTTCTTAACGTCTTTAATTGGTGATACTATTCGACAAGAAACTGTGGTAAGTGCTACTCACCAAACTAATGATTGTATCTATCCAGATCCATGTGTAAATTCAACACGACCGATATGATACTTTATATGTCATTCGTTTCATAATTAATAATCCCTTGATAATTCTTAGGCGTGACTATTTCACTTTCGGAGATTTCCTATCATGATACTTTCCGTTCTTTTAGAGCGACCAGAGGCATTGAACGGTATATTGTCCATCGCTGAACTGATGGCCATTTCGACAAATTATACTAGAAAGTAACCTTTCCACTAGCTCGCCCCACTTCGCTACTCACGTGACGAGGTCCTTAACTGTGAGTGCATCACGTAAATGTTCAAACGGCACGCATGTCGGCTTCAAAACAGAATGCTTGGGCTAGTACGTATGTCGGCTTCAACACAGATCTTTAGGCTAGTACGTATGTTGGCGAATATATGGATTTTGGCGAATATATGGATGTTGGCGAATATATGGATGTTGGCGAATATATGGATGTTGGCGAATATATGGATGTTGGCGAATATATGGATGTTGGCGAATATATGGATGTTTTTTCTGCAGTTTTAACTGTTTGCGATTCATGGAAACGATCTTTTTGTGTTTCTTTCTTACTGGTGCCATTTCCGTGGCGAAGAGGTTACGGACGCCATTCGCAGTCCCTCATACCGCGTTCGAAAGACAGTTACGGACTATTTGGCAGCAGACCTCCTTAAGTTAATGTTTATAAAATGGTATTAGTACTGGTCGTTCAGAAATCAGTGGTAAACTACTAACGAAACGTGCCAAGAAATCACAAACAGCCCAAAAATACTGGGGTTTACTAAGACGTCCTGTACATGATATGCAACTAACTATCTTACTTGTGTATGCATGTGACACGTGGACAATAGGCAAACAAGCTGAGAAACATACAATGGTAGTGGAAATGTTGTTCCTGGGGAATGTGCACACGACACAATGAACGACAGAAAAACGAATATGACAGTCCTTCAAGAAACAAATGAAAACCGCAAATTTGTTAGGGAAATGAGATTTTTGGGTATGCCACGAGGAGCCATACATTTGAAAACTTTGCCACAACAGACAAACTTGATGGTAAAAGAGAAGGTCGGCACACAAAGATATACATATTTGAATGACTTGGCCACGTCGCATATCGTGGCAAGAACTCAGGACTAATCCAAGATTCATAATCGTGCGAGATGACAAACCTTGATCGCCCACGTCTGTCGGCGTGGCACATGAGGATGCCCATCTTTATTTTTTTTTTTAAACATAGAAATCAAATCAATATCGTCCATAGAAACGTACATCAAGTATAATTTTCTCTTCCTAATCCTCCTCACGATGTTTTTTTGTTCAAACAAAAGCGTCCGTTGTAGTTGCTACTCTACATAATTAGCGCCATTTCTAGACTACACCAGTTCAACTTGTATAAAACCATACATCTCAGCCGCTAAGACAACATGACAACGTGACGTACTTTCTTCCATCAGACAACGGATTTATTCGGTAATTGCAGTTAACCACCAATCTCCGAAGAAAAAAAAAACTGGGAAAATTGGATACAAGGGAAAAAATAGAAGTGAACTGTCCGACATGAACATGAGGACTTAGTTACTGCACTTGTTCACATATTATGTAACTAAAGAGCCCGAAGATCACACAGAATGCCCGTTTCGCCGTCCTTTCAATGAGTGCGTGGAAGTTATCTTGACCTAAATGATTGACAGTCATCCTTACATTAGTGAGGGGAATAGATTTTTTTATATACATGGTTAGAATATTATTCTGATATGATTTATCATTATTACCATCATGTTAGTGCGTCTGAAGACCGACGTTGAAAGTCTTTTTTTTTTTACATTCGTTCTCTCTATTCGAGCTAAAGCATAGCCCATATTGAACAAGCAACTATAAAGTAGAATATAGGCCTTGGAGATGGGGATATACGGAAGAATGTCGCATTTCATGGAAACAAAACCGATCAAATACAGTGGTTCTAGAAAAAACAACTGGGAATAAAAAGTAAGTTGATGAAAGAAGTAAGAAAGAGGCAAGTGAACTATTTCGGCCATGTTTAGTGTTTGCTTTTTTTTTAGTTTAGTTTAGTCAGACGAACCAGCAATTTCTCCCTCTGTTTACTTTGTCTCTAAAACTATGATCTTCCTGGACCCTCTCGTCTCACAACATGACCAGAAAGTGACTATTGTCGGTGTTTATGTAGGTTATCAGATGTCTTTGAGAACTTGTTTCTTGAAGCACTTAAACATTAGAGTTGATGGTAAAGGTTTAAAGATAATGGTCTGTTACATTATTATTCATTGTTCCCATGTGCCTTGCCGTCTGGCGCAGGCGTTCATGTCACTCCGTAGATTTATGTCCTTAGATAAACTCAGTTGATAATATGGTGTTTGTCCATCTAATTGGCCAAACTAATGTTCTCTGCTCTGCAGATGTTGGACACTCCCAACAACAACAAACAAATGTTTATCTGCCATTTTACCGGTTCCACAGTTGCATCCATCAGTCTCTTGTTTTGCAAGTTTATTGAACATGTGGTATTACAAAATCACACGGAATTATACTTATCTAGTGCTACCTACCGGCCGCTGGAACGTAAACTATTCCTCCCCACAACTCTTGACGGCAAAAGTGAAAGATGAGTTGAGCTGAGTCAAGAACAGGCATCACAGTGTTCCGGATATGTCCATAGTGCTCCATCCTCATCTTTAAATACTATCGAAGAGTCTAGATACTAAAGATGATGATAATGGTATTCCATCCTGTAGTGTCCTGTTATGAATCCCAAGACTGTGGGTACACTGTCTAATTTCTCTGAGAATAGACGAGGGGTCTCTGTGGGAAACTGATTACGCCCCTGCATCGCGTTCCTAAGCTGGTGGGTTCAATTCCTGGCTTCGTCGTTCAGTTCACGAGTGGAATTTTTTCGGCGACTCCTGTTTTCGATAAATCTACGGCGTTCGTCTTTTGTGCGACGCAGTAGACAGGACGCACTGCGAAAAGAGACCGAGCCGTATGGGATGAAACCCAGTGCAATGAAGTCGGCCATCTTTTCCTCTACAATCCTTTTTTCTGAGAATATACGGTTAATGTGCTTAAGTTAAAGTGAGTGTCTTTGTTGAGTGACCTCGTTAAAACTGTAATCAAGGAAGAAGCTGTGGGGATTATAAATGCGCCGAGCAACAATAAATTATGGCTTTGGGATTTCCAGAACCGGAATCCTAGTAAATATTTGATAAGCCTCTTCTCGAAGCTTTTCTTAGCCACTGATATATGTCCTTTCTTATTATATGCAAACGTTAGCTTAGGGCCTTAGAAACTCACATAAATGTCGGCACAGATGTAAGTGATCAATTACACGATACCGTTCTCTTCGTCGTCTTCTTCTTATGGTGTGGTTATTATCTTTATCGAGACAGTGCCCGAGATATGGAGAAATGTCAGTCTGGTCTCAGGCTTGCAGACAGAAAACTCTCACCCACACGTCCACGGGGTAGGAGATTGGCACTGGGTAGTGTGTAAGCCTATGGTGGGTTGTTAGTGAATTACTGTAGTATATTTTCTTCTTCTTCTTCTTCTTCTTCTTCTTCTTCTTCTTCTTCTTCTTCTTCTTCTTCTTCTTCTCCTTCTTCTTCTTCTTCTTCGTCTTCTCCGTTCGCCCGGAATGTTGTTTTAGACGCAATTGTGTTGTTCCTGTTTACAGCAGAGCTGCGATATTTGTACCTTTCTTCCGGCATTTATTGACCGGTTTACCCTCCCGGGTATGTCGAAGGACGTTCGACTACTGTAGTATATAGGGGTCTCGGTAGTGAAGTCCTCAAACAGTCTGACTCCCGCTCCGTGGGCTTTGGGTTCAAAGTCCCACATTATAATTAAACAATAGGGCTGATAACTCTGTAGTTATATGTTGTAGTTATTTATAAGTGTCGTCGACCTTTCTACTCTGAAAATCATCATCATTGGAGGTAATCCTCTCATACCAACTTAAGAGCAAGCGGTCCACTCCACACACAAAATCGATCAAGAAAAAAGATAAAACCTCTTGCGCGTCAGGAATGCAGGCCTTGTCTCATTTACCTTAATGCTGGCATACTTATCTGTTCAACACATGTACTTTCAATTGTATACGAATGTTAATATGAAAATAAGAAAAAAAATATAATTGCACACGTGCTCCATCCCCCTCCTTAGAACAAACGAAGATTTCCCAATGCTAAAGACAACCTGCTGGAACGTCAGACTGCTTTTTCCCCTACGCTACATGCAAGCATGCTGGCTAGTGTGCTACCCCATTTCCCATACATAAATATATATGACCGTCACCCTACGGTCTTAACAGATGACAGTTTGTAAACTGGAGTGATACCTCTCCATAGCACAAAGGTTGAGCTGAAGTGTAGAGACCTTGTGTTGTCCATGCCGCATGATCCCTCTCTCGACCTGACTAATTTACTTCAGAGGAAAGGTAACACCAATACGTCTGTAACAAGACAAGCTGCAGAAGCTGCTTGGTCAGCAAAGCAATACTCTGTTCTTCTGTCGCAGTTTCTCTCCTAGCCCAGTAGCCGACCAAGGCTTAGGGCCTGTCTGTCTTGTCATGGCGTTTAGTCGTTAGGTTGCATTTTCTCGCATTACCCTTCCATTTGCATTCTTCCGCCCGAAACCGTTGTTACAGTAGGGAATGCTGGGTTTGGTGAGCGCCACGCAACATTCGGCGCTAAGAAAATGCAGGTAATATCGTCTACTGTTATACGGTAGCTCAGTCATAAACATATGTAATGGACAATAATCGCATTCTCGTTAACAGCAGACAATGATAACCCATGGCATACATGTAGAAACAGCAGACAATGATACCCCATGGCATACATGTAGAAACAGCAGACAATGATAACCCATGGCATACATGTTGAAACAGCAGACAATGATACCCCATGACATACATGTTGAAACAGCAGACAATGATACCCCATGACATGCATGTTGAAACAGCAGACAATGATACCCCATGACATGCATGTTCAAGCAGCAGACAAAATGATATAGCATGACATACAGGTTGAAACAGCAGACAATGATACCCCATGACATACATGTTGAAGCAGCAGACAAAATGATATAGCATGACATACAGGTTGAAACAGCAGACAATGATACCCCATGACATACATGTTGAAACAGCAGACAATGATACCCCATGACATGCATGTTGAAACAGCAGACAATGATATCCCATGGCATACATGTTGAAACAGCAGACAATGATATCCCATGGCATACATGTTGAAACAGCAGACAATGATACCCCATGACATACATGTTGAAACAGCAGACAATGATACCCCATGACATACATGTTGAAACAGCAGACAATGATACCCCATGGCATACATTTTGAAACAGCAGACAATGATGCACCATCGCATACATGTTGAAACAGCAGACAATGCTGCAACATGGCAAATACGTTAAAACAGCAGACAAAATGATATAGCATGACATACATGTTGAAACAGCAGACAATGATACTCCATGACATACAAATTGAAACAGCAGACAATGATACCCCATGACATACAAATTCTAACAGCAGACAATGATACCAAATGACATACATGTTGAAACAGCAGACAATGATACACCAAGGCATACATGTTGAAACAGCAGACAATGATGCACCATGGCATACATGTTGAAACAGCAGACAATGATATCCCATGGCATACATGTTGAAACAGCAGACAATGATACCCCATGACATACATGTTGAAACAGCAGACAATGATACCCCATGACATACATGTTGAAACAGCAGACAATGATACCCCATGGCATACATTTTGAAACAGCAGACAATGATGCACCATCGCATACATGTTGAAACAGCAGACAATGCTGCAACATGGCAAATACGTTAAAACAGCAGACAAAATGATATAGCATGACATACATGTTGAAACAGCAGACAATGATACCCCATGACATACAAATTGAAACAGCAGACAATGATACCCCATGACATACAAATTCTAACAGCAGACAATGATACCAAATGACATACATGTTGAAACAGCAGACAATGATACACCAAGGCATACATGTTGAAACAGCAGACAATGATGCACCATGGCATACATGTTGAAACAGCAGACAATGATACCCCATGACATACAAATTGAAACAGCAGACAATGATGCACCATGGCATACATGTTAAAACAGCAGACAATGATACCCCATGGCATACATGTTAAAACAGCAGACAATGATACCCCATGGCATACATGTTAAAACAGCAGACAATGATATAGCATGGCATACATGTTAAAACAGCAGACAATGATACACCATGGCATACATGTTGAAACAGCAGACAATGATGCACCATGGCATACATGTTAAAACAGCAGACAATGATATAGCATGGCATACATGTTAAAACAGCAGACAATGATACCCCATGACATACAAATTGAAACAGCAGACAATGATGCACCATGGCATACATGTTGAAACAGCAGACAATGATAACCCATGGCATACAAATTGAAACAGCAGACAATGATACCCCATGACATACATGTTGAAACAGCAGACAATGATACCCCATGACATACATGTTAAAACAGCAGACTATGATACCCCATGACATACATGTTAAAACAGCAGACTATGATACCCCATGGCATACATGTTAAAACAGCAGTCAATGCTATAGCATGGCATACATGTTAAAACAGCAGACAATGATACCCCACGACATACATGTTAAAACAGCAGTCAATGCTATAGCATGGCATGCATGTTAAAACAACAGTCAACAGATGGGAAGACAATCTATAAATCGCTCGATGCTTCAGGTGCATGAAGAACGTGTGTCGATGTTTTTAGTCTATCATGCAGCGTACATTATGATCAAAGAGACTTCAGCACTTGCATTTCTTTGAGTGGGTCAGTTGGCAAATGATGTCTTATCTTCACGATATGTGAGTGAAGAATAGACACCTCATGTAATATGAATAGATGAACCGAAATGTTTGGTTGAAGAATATTGCGTGTCTTTTGATTCTGAAAATAAAAATTTCCACATTTGTAATTAGTTACTTAGCTTCTAGATCATCCTGCCTTTGTACAATATTCTTCTTCTTCTGCCCTTTTTTCCCATGGGTTATAGACCCTCAACCACACCTCGCCAAGCCGTCTTATCTTTCGCGGTCTTCTGCAGATCCATCCATGTCTATCCGGTATTATTCATCTCTGTAATTCTCTTCTCCAGTTATTCTTAGATCTCCCGTTATTTCGTTTGCCTTGTAGGTTCCAGATAGGAATGTCTAGTTATATTGTCCTCAGGTTTTCTCAGTGTGTGTCCTTTCTTGTGGGATCTAGACAAGAGAGTGTCTAGTTATATTGTCCTCAGGTTTTTTCAGTGAGTGTCCTATCTTGTGGGTTCCAGACAAGAGAGTGTCTAGTTATATTGTCGTCAGGTTTTCTCAGTGAGTGTCCTATCTTGTGGGTTCCAGACAAGAGAGTGTTTAGTTATATTGTCCTCAGGTTTTCTCAGTGTGTGTCCTATCTTGTAGGTTCCAGAAAGGAGAGTGTCTAGTTATATTGTCCTTAGGTTTTCTCAGTGTGTGTCCTATCTTGTGGTTTCCAGACAAGAAAGTGTCTAGTTATATTGTCCTCAGGTTTTCTCATTGCTACAGGTACTATTAGTGCTGGAGCTCTTCGCTGGCTGCTGAGGATGGGGACAGAGTACTTATGGGAATGCCCCGAATGTTGTGATGTTGGTCCTAAATCAATCAATCAGTCAATCAAGTTTTCTCGGTGTGTGTTCTGACTTGTGGGTTCCAGAATGTCACAATAAATCTTGGAGGTCGATCGATGACAGAAAGTCGCGCCAAACGTCTACAAACAGTTGATTTAGGAAGGACAATAGCGCCATACGTCTGCAGGCGGCAGCCATCCTTTGAATTTAGAGACACTCTGTCTGGATGTAAGGCGGCCAGATCTTTTGTTGTGGGGACAAGAATCCTCTAGGCAAGACTTTTTGTTGTACGGGAAACAGGTCCCCAGATGAAAGCGGAATAGACGGCGGGTTGTTTCCATCCAGTCCAAAAATGAGAGAGAGAAAAATAGCTTCTAGACTGTCTAGTGACTAGACAGTTTTGTGACGTCACTCAGACAAAAGTATTAAAAGAGCTGGGGGTAAACAACTTTGGGGAAGTCGACCAAAAGTTGTGAAGCGCTACGGATGTGTGCAATATTCCTAGTTTGTTTCTAGAGAGAGACTATAATGTCTATTGTTGATTTCTATCGGCGGACATCTATCCAGTGTGTGATTTCATAGTCTCCATCTCAAACAGGAATAACTATATGGTATGTAATTAATTAAATAAACCTACATTGGATTATTCTTAGGAATCGAGTGTAGTAATGTGCGTTGATAGGAAGTATTATAAGAGCGCCAGCAACAGTAGCCTATCGCGTTGCTTGAACTAGTTGGTGTGAGATATCAATCAACTCAGTGAGTTAAGGGCAATGTAGTGGGATAATATTTAGGGAGATTGAGGATGGTTGGGGGGGGGGGGGATGAAGGAAATGTCAAATGGTAGGATCTTCCAGTAGGGCATCTGCTGGGTTTCTGCCCTTTCCTTTAGTCTTTCCTTGTCTTACCATGACTCAGACCGATGTGATAAGCTCCTCGGCCTTATGACAGAGTTTGGTTCTCTGTTATATTTCTGAGTGCGGCCGGTGGCTTACACTCACCTAATAAAGTTTGGAATCGGGTTGCTCTCACTAGGTGTGTTCTCTCTTCAACAGGTTCCACTAGACCAGTGTTTCCCAACCTTTTTTGTGCCATGCCCCACTTAAGCCTTTCTAAAATTCATATTGCCCCCCTCCTCCGCCCCACGCCCCCCCCCCTCAACATATACATTATTTTTAATATTCAAAAATTGAAATGTTCACTAAAGAAACTTGAATGATAGGTTTTAGGAAGAAATCACTAGGTAATTATTGAGCAAACACAGTAAGTAAATTTTCAAAACATATAATGGAGAACTGAAATTCAAGTACAAAATAATTGTAATGAAATATTTTTCTATATTATTTTAATTATTAGTAATTATTTATTATTTAAATTTAGTGAGATCCTTGCGCTTGATGCTTGCTGCAAAGAGATCTTATGTCAGGTTCCAATTTAGTTAACTTCAGTCTCAAGTCTCCCCGTTTTGTTATATTCAGCCGATTTCTTCCATTTTCGAATTGCCCCCCTTAACAATCGAATTGCCCCCCTGTGGGGCGTGGGCCCCACGTTGGGAAACACTGCACTAGACTGTAACACCAACTAGAAGAAAAGTCATGGCTCGAGTATTGAAGGCAGAGTTTACTGAGAGGCTTTTGCACTGGGCCCATAACCCAGAGGGTCTGCAGGAACCTGGCCTCTGCTGAGCAGGAAACGAGGATTATATAAGTGTGTTTCCTGAATGATAGTTTACATCACAGTAAAATCAAAACACTGACAATAACACCTGTATCAGGAACACTAGTAGATATAGCTACCTGTAACATTAACATTTTGTGTTAACATTGGGGAATTCCTATCATTACCAAGTAACAGTGTGTATTACAATTGGGGAATTCCTACAAAAAGTGAAATACTAACATTTAGTTTTCAAAGTGACAGTAACATTATTTTAGGATTCTCTGATCACAGAACATTTATGAACAGAGTAGTTACACTGTGTGTGTTGGAGTGATGATCAATATTGGACTGTTTCCACTATTGATGACCAAGCATCTGGATTGTCCAAGAGCTATCGGAGAAAGTCGACACTTGGCCTGAGAGACACACCATTTGGGTGAGGTTTTCTGTCCATCATATATGGTGCTGTTGTGTGGCCAGTACAGTGAGGAAACAGACTTTGCTCCTGATCTATTCGGTCTGACTCTACATACACACTAGATTATACGACAGACATTCTACACATACACTTGCACATACATGACACTTTTCTCTATTAAACTAATTTAATGTTTTTGGTTAGAGCCAGTGTTGTGTAGTGTGTGTTTTTTTTGTGTTTTTTTCGGGGGGGGGGGGGAGAATGAGAGAGGGCTTGGTTCAGTAGTAAGAGAGAGAGAGAGAGAGAGAGAGAGAGAGAGAGAGAGAGAGCGAGAGAGAGAGAGAGAGAGAGAGAGCGAGAGAGAGAGAGAGAGAGAGAGAGAGAGAGAGAGAGAGAGAGAGAGAGCGCGATCCAGGGACTGATGGGGTTTTGTGGACAGAAAGCTGGGAGATCCTAAAGATATTGATATAGGGTTAAATGAATGTCGGTGTTGATTCCCCTCACCCCAGGGACGACACATATAAATAATACGACACAGACAAGAGAGTGTCTAGTTATATTGTCCTCAGATTTTCTCAGTGTGTATCATATCTTGTAGGTTCCAGACAAGAGAGTGTCTAGTTATATTTTCCTCAGGTTTTCTCAGTGTGTGTCCTATCTTGTAAGTTCCAGACAAGAGAATGTCTAGTTATATTGTCCTCAGATTTTCTCAGTGTGTATCATATCTTGTAGGTCCCAAACAAGAGAGTGTCTAGTTATATTTTCCTCAGGTTTTCTCAGTGTGTGTCCTATCTTGTAAGTTCCAGACAAGAGAATGTCTAGTTATATTGTCCTCAGGTTTTCTCAGTGTGTCCTATCTTGTAGGTTCCAGACAAGAGAGTATCTAGTGATATTGTCCTCAGGTTTTCTCAGTGTGTGTCTTATCTTGTGGGTTCCAGACAAGAGAGTGTCTAGTTATATTGTCCTCAGGTTTTCTCAGTGTGTATCCTATCCAGCGCCTGTGCTTTTCTTAACCTCTTGAGACTCTGAAGTTTCTTTAGTTCTCTTTAAAGACTCTACATTGATGATTCTGTTCTTCAATTTTATTCGCACTGTTCAGCACAAGCACCAGTTAGTTAATGTTTGTTGTTTAATTGTAATTCATATAGCTGTTCTGCTTGCTTCTGTCTCCTACAGTACAACTGATTTAACTGTCACTGCCATCGACTTGCCTATAGTGCCTTGCAGTGTAGGGTAGATTGTCCTGAGCGTGAAGAATTAAGACAGTCTGGCTAGTTCATTCGCCGCCAACTGTGCAGGTTGATGATTTTATGTTTTCCCTCGACAGAAAAATATCCACCCCTTACCGAGGATTCAAACACGGGTCTCCCGAAGGTGAACCCACTGTTCTTAGCTACTCGACCACCCGCTCCCCATTGATTTAACAAAGGAGTTAAAACTTATAAAATGTATGATAAGTTTAACTTCATTTGACTTCCATTCATTTCCTAGTCCTATGAAAACTCATCTTATCTTTCGTATTCTTATTTTAGAATTTCTATCATTTCCTCCATTTTTGTCCTCATTGTTCCCAATTAGGTGTATCATTCTGTCTCTTGAATTTCTAAAATATAGTGTCTTTATAATCATTGTCCGTAACTAAGTTAATTCTATTATTTTGTGTCGTCTTTCTTTGAAATTGCCACTAAATTCGTCTCTTCTCGTGCGTCATTTTAAATAACACATTTATATTTACTATTTAGTTTGTTTGATACTTTAATGTGTACCTATACTCTTATATGTAAATCGATTCTATTCCCCCAAACACATTTAGGCATCCGAGGTAATATGTCTTTCTAGATTTCCTGTCGAAAGGTTGAGCAATTGACCTGTAATTGAACTTAACCTTGTTGCTTACAGATTTTATCTGGCGTCTCTGTGGCGAAGTGGTCAAGCCGTTTGACTTGTGATCCGAAGGTTGTGGGTTCGATTCCGGGCCTCACTCTTCGGTTTACGAGTTAAATGTTTCGGAGACTCCTGTGGGTCGTCGCTGAAAGCAACGGAGTTCGTGCTTTGTGCGACGCTTTCCGCGCTGCGGAAAGAGACAGAGCCATATGGGATAAAACCCGGTGCGATGAAGTCGACCCTGTCGACTTTTTAAGATTTTATCTATCTACAAAGGTGACAAATAAGTCACAAATAGCTGTAGACAAATAACTAAATATGATAACAAATTTAAACCAGTTTATTTGTATTCATGCATTGTCCCTTTATTTCTCAAATTACGTTCCACCAACATTGATGAACTTATCCCATAGTTTTATCAGTTCTCCCAAACCGGCTGCATAGAGCTGCGTGCTCTGTTTTCTAAACCACGTTTTCACTTCACATTTAACTTCCGCGCCATTCGCGAAATGTCTCCCGCCAAGGTGGGTTTTCAGTTGACTTAGCTCCTAGCGATTTCCAGTAAAGCGGTACATAGTTTGGTAGAAAAAGTTACGAGGACGAGTCAATAAGTAAGTCACACAGTTTTGTGGAATGGCAGGTAAATGAGAAGAGGGCACGCAGATCTATACAATCGGTTTGGGAGATCTGATAAAACTATAGGATAAGTGCATCAATGTTGGTGGAAATTATATTGAGAAATAAAGGGACAATGTATGTATACAAATAAACTGGTTTCAAGTTGTTATCGTATTTAGTTATTTTTCTATAACCATTTGTGACTTACTTATTAACTTACCCTCGGCGATTTAAATGTTGTGTGTCCATCAAGAATGATGATGACCATTCATTTCATCCAGTAGGGTTGAAGGTATGGAGTCGTAAGTTCTAAGATGGCTGATAAGGCCTATTTTGGCTCGAAATGTTTTTTGACAATGTGGGCAAAGAATGCTTGACGTTCCAGGAGGAGGATCTCCTGCGGTGATTTTTCCTGTCCAGCCTTTTCTTCACAGCTCTTGCAGTCCTGGCTGTTTCACAAGTGACTGCACCCTTGCTTAATGATGTATGCCACGAATTTCGGTCTTTGGCAGCAGTCTCCCAAGTGTCATGATGAATTTCAAAAGCTTTCACCGAGATCTTCGGAGTGTCTTTAAAGCGTTTCCTATGGCCATCTTGTGAGCGTTTACCACAATGCAGCTCGCAGTAAAATATTTCGTTTAGGGAGCCTGTGAGTCAAATGCGAGTCCTGTGAGTCGCATGCGAGGGAGCATGCGAGTCAAATGACCAGTCCAACGAATCTGATTCTTCATTAGTAGAGTGTGGATGTTGGGTATGGACGCTCTTTCTAGGACTTCAGTAATTCCCCATTTTATTTTTCAACCATGGGAGACAGAACATGGATTTGCAGAGGACGTGCATACCCGCAAGTCAATACCTATACGCAACACCCACTGCGCAGTGAGATCATGCAAAGAAGGACTGCAGGTTAGTTAAAAATGTGTTGCATATCCTTTACAGGACGTAGCGGTCAACTCCAGCATTCTTTTTTGGCTGTTTGTGATTCCTGAACAAGTTTACATTCAGTAGTTTGTCATTGCTTTTTGAACGACCGGCACTCATGCCTTTCTATGGAAACCAGTATTTTATGCAAGATGATCTGCTTCCAAATCGCCCGCAGCTGTGTTTCTAACGCGGTATGCGGGATTATGAATTGCTTTCGTAACCCTTTCACCACAACGCCGGTCTAGGGTGTTAAGTTAGTTGCACATCTTTTACAGGACTTCGCAGTCAACCCCATCATGTTTTGGCTGTTCGTGATTTTCTTCGCAAGTTTACGTTGAGTAGTTTGCTAGCGTGTACATAGATTGATTGTTTGTGGCATCTAGTACAGTGGCCACCTTAGGCTCATAAGGCACCGGGTTCCATCCCCACATAGAGCACGGCATTTTCTAAGGATATTACACGTCTCCCTCATCTCTTGGGTAGTGAGATCGGGTAACTAACGTTCACGGATAAGGGCTAAAAAGAGGAGGTCCCGAGTGCAAAGTGTGCACGTTAAAAATCCCACGACAGTTAGCAATGACAAAGAGCAGGCCGTAAGACAAATGTCTTGGCAAAATTGTTACATAAAGTAAAGCTACCCGCGGGAAGGAAGAGCCCGTTACCTTGGATGGAATCTGTCTAGAGGAAGGCAGCCTTACACACATACATGCCCAGATCAGACACACTGACCTCTGAGGTTTGTAGCTAGGTGTGACGTAATCCCCTCGACATATAACGAAGCAAAACTTTAGACATCCTCTTGTACGTGTCTCTCGACCTCATTATTAAAACTCCCAATCCTTAAACACGAATCAATAGTTACTTATTTAACAGCTGGTTGAACTAATTTCCGAAGAATTCCGTTGAAAACATCAAAGTTCGTAACTCTGGACGACCAAGATATTAACTATTTGAAATGTCTGCTAACATTTGTAAAGCAGAATTACCCGCCATTTCATTTCTCGTCTGGAACATTTAGAGTAACACAAGTCAAGATCGTTTCGGACACCGAGGCATGCTGTAATGCTTTTCACGAAGAAAAGAAACATACACCTCATTAGATTTCATTCAGAATAATGTAGGTAAGAGATCGATAATTCTGCACGAAGAAGACGACTATAAAAGTGTGTAGAGGAAGCAACAGAATCGGGAAAATCTACAGGGAAATTAATGCTGAAATGGGATTTCCAGTCTAAGTTCAGCTGGGTTTCATTCATTACACATTTATTTCTTGAAATAAGGCTTGAAGAAAACGGCGAGTGAGCAGGTTTTATTTGCTTCATTTTATTCACGCACTTCCCTTTGGATACTTCCATTTTGAGAATTCATTTAATGTTATCACATGCGATTTTTTAACACTGAGACTGGTACAGCATCAGCGTATTGCCCTTAATATGCCACATGTCACACAATTTAACCTTTTCATGTGAATGTTTTTAATACTTACAGGACGCGAGATTTTGGTGCAGGATTGTCTCTATAAGCTTTTATTTACGGTTACAGATGCATCATCACCATCATTATTATCACCATCATCTAGTGGCTTATCAAGAGCAAAAATGTCCCTGCAAATCAGTGTTTCGATATTTGGCTTTATATTTTCACTGACTGTGATCATTTCCTAGGCATGCGTAAAGAAGGCAGTTTGTTAATGCTTTCCTTCTTGGTGTGACCTAGATGGCTGATGACAGTAGTAATGGATTTCATCAAGAGATCTTAAGACCACCATCGCGAATTTGAGACCCCAGGCAACAATTTCTGACAATTCCCACGTTTAGTTCCTTGTTTTCAGATTTCAAACTTACACTTCTGGGCATTGTTGCTCTCCACGGAGGGCTTGTTGTTCTTGAGATAGTTACTAACTATAGAAATGTAGGACAGTTGTGTTGTGTTTTATTCATACTTGTTTCATTCACATGTCTTATTTTTTATTTTATTTTTATATTATTTTCTTCAATTCTCCCCATGATCATTATCCCATATATATGGGCAAAGCTCCGTCAGGTATTTACGTGTGATTGTATTGCTTCTACTCCGGAACTAAAAGTACCTTATGATTCATCGAATATGTGGCAGACTTGTCTCTGTTGTCTCACACACATACAAAATGCATTGTGAAAGTTAGAAATACAACACCGATATTGGTCTTCAGTTACATAAGTCATGGTTGTTCTAAACAAATAGAAATATCAATAGGGGAAGCCTTTGAGGCCACTAAGACAGTTCATAAATAAACAGACATGCAATGTTTAATGCCCATAGAAGTAGAAGCTTGGGTGTCTAGTTGGTCATGCTTGCTCCTGCAGCCACGCGCCGTCCTCATTTGGAGGTGACATTTCGGATCCCGGTTGATAACTATAGCTTGTAAGTTTCATGTTTTCTAGTGGGTCCCCTAGTCTCTACTTCCTCCTTCTCGTACTTCTAATAGCGCCAGACAATATGTGTGTGTTTATTTTTTAACACACAGCCACAAATTGAGACGGACTGCAGTAAGACACAGGTTATAAATTACCAAACATGTGTCCCTAATACCTGTGAACTGAGAACACACTGGTGTTCTCCTTCTCTTCATGGTTATATGGTCCATCCATCATGTGCCATGCCGGAAAGCTTGGGCGGTCATGACTCGCCATTTCACTCGATCACCGCAGTCGTGGATCATCTCAGTGTTCCTTCTCGTCCATGCCCTGTGGCCAAGCCATCCAGGTATTTACTTCTCGGTCTTCCACTTGGTCTGTTCCCTTCGATTTTGCCAGTTGTCACCAAGTTCTCCAATTTATTTCTTTTCATAACATGTCCAAAAAATCTGACTGTTTACGTCTAATTTCTCTAATCAGTTTACGATTTTCATTTGTTTCCTGTAGTACTTGGTCATTGGTTTTTCTGTCTGCCCCTGGTATTCTTTGCATTCTCCTCAAAAACCACATTTATACAAACATCAGATATTTTTCAGCTTGACTGCTCATTGTCCAAGTTTCACATCCATACAAAAGTACAGGTTCTATGTAGCACCTCAGCACTCTTTTTCTTTCAGCCACATGATGGCTTTGAGCGATGCAGACCTGAAGGAGATGACTGACTGCTTTAACCAGAGCATTAGAACAGCATCAGTACCGCAGGATTGGGTGCACAGCTATCTCATCCCTCTCCCAAAACCATTCAAGGATCATTCAAAGCTTAGCGGCTTCAGGATTGTCACTTGTCGTCCCGGGAGGAACGTGAAATCAACAAGCACACCTTTAAGCTTATTATCTTTTGGGATTATTGACTGACTTTTGTCTACACACCTCCCTTCCATCTTCCATTCCATATATCTCTTTCTTTCTTTCTCTCTCTCTCTCTCTCTCTCTCTCTCTCTCTCTCTCTCTCTCTCTCTTTCTCTCTCTCTCTCTCTCTCATATTCCTTCATTACATATTCCGACAACTGTTTCCTTCATCAATTAATAAAATATTTATTAATAAAAACTATGTCTGGTATATGTATGGACTGTATATATGTAGTTGGTAGTGTATTCTATTGTTGGTGCAAGAATGAACTCGGAATGTCTAGTCTCCGTATCACATCTCGCCCAGTCACACGGCCAAACCACAGGACATCAACATATAACAGGACAGGTCTCATCCTGGATGTTCCGTATGCTTGAGTCTGGAGGTAAATCCGTTATTGAACGAAAAAAAAAACTGTTCACCACTGGATCACCGTAAAGTAATAATATTCCAGTAAGTCTATGACTTCGCCCGAGTCTGCTTCACGAAGTTAATAATCCAACACCGGAAAAACCACATCACCACAGTCCAGCATATTGTCTCTATCAACTATCAATGTTCTGACATGTCTATTGTTTCTTCACTATGAGTCTACAGTGTAAACGTATGTAGTTTTATTTGGCTTTGCTTTCCGCAAGATTATCTTCCTTTTTCATTGTTACTTTGGTTATCTGGATATCCTTTTCTTCTTTTTCAAAGTTCATTTAAGGCTATATTTTATTTCGTCTCCCTATTTGACCCTGTCTATGTTCTTCCTTGGTTTATTGAAGTATTTGATCTCCGCCCAAATGAAATGCCTTGAGTTTATCAACAAAGCTTTTTCTGTACACAAGACGCATTGGTCTATCTTCTCTGATAGGTCAGAATGGGAATTGGAACCTGTGAGATGTATAATAAATCAAGTGATATGCTTCTGCCACTTAATACTACTTATGTAAGTGCCTTCTCCAGCCGTAATGAAAAGGCTTTCGAAGGATACACTGACATAAGACATATGAATTCACCAAAGTCTAAACTATTCACTAATAGAAAGCAATGGTAAACGCTATGCACCAACATCTATTTCCCTATGCTAATATTACGCTAATATTAGTTTACCTTATATCTTCTATTATCATCCCGGAATCGAAATTAATAATTAAGCACATCGGCACTAATATCCCATTGCCTTAAACAATACGGGACTATAATTTCTTTTCCACACATGGGATTAATAGATATCTCTGTCCAGTTTTGGAACACACACTAAAACAGAAAACCCAATTTCTACTATTTATATCGAGTGTCCAATCCTCCGTTATTGTTTGATGTTCATACCTCAACACTCGCCTCTTGACGTATCCTGCACATCAAAAGGCGGTGAAATCACGTAGTGATTAGTTGCTCATTTCGTTCCGTTCTTACAATGTTTCCCTGGGTTCCCCTTACGCTAATACTTCAAAGCGTCCGAACCCGTTGATCGCCTTCTCCGTTCATTTTCCCGTTCTCGAAGTCTCCCTGTTTTTTCTGTCCGTTAACATCGCTGGTCAATGACTCCTCACAATATATCCTATTTTTATACCAGTCGGTCATTGCTCTTTAATTCGTCCTCATCTCAGAATGAAGTACTCGACTGTTAACCCTTCTCCTACATTGTCATTAATCTTACTATTCGAGTTTATCAGGGAATCATTAAACTCACAGTATTCCCGTGACATAGGCCCATAAGAGAGTAGACCGCGTCGACTCTTCTTCACTGTAGTTTTGATTCCAATGATTCACCAAACTATTCCTCTTCTAGATCCTCTGGAGCTGGATGTCTCGATAGGAAATCCGCTCCTACATTCTCCTTACCAGGGATGTATTCCACTGTGAAGTAGCTATGAACATTAAATGTTAATGATATGTCTGGATTCTCACAAGGATCAGCACCTCATCCAGTAGGCAACCTCATGGACAGCCTACTATACTACTCATGATCACCATTAGTGGTGGCACATCGCCCCGGTACGTTCCGTCGACCTCCTTTCGACTGGAGTAAGCGATGGCTCACAATACAGACGGATCGTCCCATCCTTACTGTAACACTGTTTCCATATTCTCTTGGTTTCCCCCGGCTTTGCCTCTGGGGATGTTCCGCCTAGTCCTCGTTGGACCGAGTCGTCTTTCCCAAACCTCCCGGACTTGTGCTTCCAGGACCATCTTGGGCGATATTGTATCTGGTCAGCCAATCTTCGGTTGGAGTCCTGGGTATCCCGCGTCTTCCCCGACGTTACCCACCCCTTCTGAACTTGGTTACTAGTGAAAGTTTCCCTCTTGTCCTTTCCCTGAAGTGTGATTTCCCTCCTCCCATCGTTGGGTAAATCTGACCTATCACGTACTTTCCCATATGCCCTCCTAGGTAGTACTGGCGATCTCTGGTCTTCGTCTGGACTTGTAACCTTTTTCCCAATGACTGCCATCACCATAAGGTGCGAAGCTTTGCTCTCGGATCTCTCCTCATATTTCCGAATGAGATGCCTAGGGAGATTTTTCCTTTCTCCCCCGATCCGGATTCCATAGGTATTCGTGGACACAACCTTTTCCACAGGATAAGGTCCTTTCCTACTTGGAGTATATTGGTCTCTGCTGGACCCCACACTTCCACTTTGTCTTCCACCTTAAGAGCTATTTTCCTCTTAGTCCGCTTGTTGGGTGGTGCTTTCTGGCACTCTGAACAAGACTTAACCCACCGGCGTACATCACCGGTCATTCCTGGCCAGCAGTAATGGCCGGAAATTTGCTGCAACGTCTCTTTTACACCCATCTGTCGATTCTCGGCTATGATGTGTCCACTCTGAAGAATGGGAGGACGGTGGGTCTCTGGAACCACCCACTGCTCATGTAGGTTGTCTCCCTTCCCAGCTCTCCGATAGAGTAGTCTATTCTTCAGAAAGTACTGTCCCCGTTCTGGTGGCTCAGCACTTCTTTGCAGCTTCCTGTAGCAAGGACGCAACGTAGTGTCCTTCCTCTGGGCAGTATGCAATTATCCTATCACTGAGTTGTCGCATAGTGTCTCTGCCTCTTTTTCCTTCCCTTGAGATCCACTGGCTACTGCTCCCCTGTGGGCTGGCTGTTTGGGCATCCCCAAAAAGACATATTTCGTGCCAATGATCAAGGGAAATAAGGAGTCAGATAATACAGCAGCTGGAATAATGCCCGTGACGTACCTGGATTTAATCTCCACCTTGGCGATTGGCAGCGTCATGGTAACAGCACTCCTCATTGCCGGCTGTATCTCTATGGTCTCCCCTGTAAGTTGGTCTGGGCTTACCAGGCTGGCGTCAACCACAGCTTCCCCATCCAAACCTGTATCGTAGAGACAAGTAACCCGCTGGCCATTGACTTCAATCAGTTCAACCACAGGTGGTCTCTCTTGGTCTTGAGTGCGTTCTACCTCCTCGACCTTTTCCTTGCATCGGCAGTCCACAGTATTATGTGTTTTCGACCTGCAGGGTGTGCACCATTTTCCCGTCCAAACTTTCCGTGGGCTTTCTTTAGTCAGAGCTTCTCCGCCGACCTCAGCCTTGTCTGTGATCACCTTCTTATGAATCACTTGGCATGCCGCGAAGTGATAACTTTTCGGTTTCGATCTGCAGTCCTTCGTGTTATGAGATGGCGCCTTGCAGATTGAACACCACTTCTCAGTCCACGGTCGTTTCGCTGGAGAATTCGAGGTGTGTTGGTTTCCTTCCTTCACCTTCTCTGAACTCTCCTCTGTGTGCTTTATATAAGGTTCCACTTTTCCTCCTTCCCCGTTTTTACATTTCTTTCGGTCTTGTTTCTCCTGGCCTTTTGTGGTGGGTATATTGATTTCTTTAGCTTCCCCATGGACTTCTACGAATCTTTCCGCTAGCTTATTCACAACGTCCAGCCGTTCCGCCCTTGTTCTCCTAAAAATGTCTTCAGTGGTTCTGACATTTGCTGTCGCATCTGGTCGACCACCATGAGCTCTTCCAAACTGTCATAGTCCCGCTTGAACTCTGCCAAGTCCATCCATTTCTGGAGATATGATTTCAGCCTCAGACTGTAGGCGGCGAATAGCTCTCCCGGCTCTCGTCTAGACGATCTAAACTTCTTCCGATACGTTTGTGCTGTGACTTCATAATGCTTCATCAAAGCGGCTTTTAATTCCTCGTAATGATTTTCATGTCCTGGTGGTAGGCGTGTGTAGACCTCGTACCCCGAACCACGTAATGCCTGGGATAATTTAAGAGCCCATTTGCTTCTATCCAGTCCCATAGCGACTGCCATGGCCTCTAACCGATCCAAAAACTGGTATATCTTCTCTTTACTTTCATCAAAGACAACCAAGGGAAACTTCATGGCATGGTAACCATGTCCACTCATGTTGAGTGAACCATGGGAAATGGATCCTCCTTCTGCCCCGTCAGTTTCTCCCTTCGTTTGTGTCTTGAGCTCCAGTTCTCGCATGCGGTATTCATGTTCCCTTATCTTGTTGGCTTCCTCTGCTTGCAACCTCTTGTTGTCCTGTTCCAGTCCCAGTCTCCTGGCCTCCTGTTCCATTTCCAGTTTCTTGGCCTCCTGTTCCATTCTTCTAAGCTCGAGCTCTGCCTTTCGATCTTCTCTTTCTGCTTGACGACGCTCTCTTTCTACCACTTGTATATACTCGGATAGGGCTTGTCCCGACGACCCCATTGCTTCACCCCTTTCCCTCAATTCATACATCTCTAGTTTATGAGTGGCCATAGTAACTGAAGGTAAGTCAGCAGGTTGAGTAAAAATACCCTAAGGCAGTAAGTACGTACTACTTATCTCACATAAATATATATATATGTCAATATCTATATGTTATATATGACATCCCACAGTACACCACAACTACTCTCACAACCTCACGAGAAGATATAGGATAAAGACTTATGTAGACGTGTGAAAGTGTGAACAGGTAAGTACTGTGTTTGAACACCTATCCACAATTATCCTGTCTGGATCTTTCTCACTGTAAGGTCCACAACATTAAAGTAATGGCACCATATATCCAATGGACAGGCTTCCCTTAAAAGTCATCAATATCTATACTTATAGGTATATCCCAATATGTAGGTATCAATATGCATGTACCCTGCTATGCAGTTACCTTTCTTATGCAGTTACCCCGCTTTTAAAGCTATCCCGCTTTTAAAGCTGCCCCGCTTGCATTCCAGTTAATGTGGGTATTATGCAGTTACTCCGCTTGCTCCACCATTTAATGTCACTTGTCGTCCCGGGAGGAACGTGGAATCAACAAGCACACCTTTAAGCTTATTATCTTTTGGGATTATTGACTGACTTTTGTCTACACTCCTCCCTTCCATCTTCCATTCCATATATCTCTTTCTTTCTCTCTCTCCCATATTCCTTCATTACATATTCCGACAACAGTTTCCTTCATCAATTAATAAAATATTTATTAATAAAAACTATGTCTGGTATATGTATGGACTGTATATATGTAGTTGGTAGTGTATTCTATTGTTGGTGCAAGAATGAACTCGGAATGTCTAGTCTCCGTATCACATCTCGCCCAGTCACACGGCCAAACCACAGGACATCAACATATAACAGGACAGGTCTCACCCTGGATGTTCCGTATGCTTGAGTCTGGAGGTAAATCCGTTATTGAACGGAAAAAAAACTGTTCACCACTGGATCACCGTAAAGTAATAATATTCCAGTAAGTCTATGACTTCGCCCGAGTCTGCTTCACGAAGTTAATAATCCAACACCGGAAAAACCACATCACCACAGTCCAGCATATTGTCTCTATCAACTATCAATGTTCTGACTTGTCTATTGTTTCTTCACTATGAGTCTACAGTGTAAATGTATGTAGTTTTATTTGGCTTTGCTTTCCGCAAGATTATCTTCCTTTTTCATTGTTACTTTGGTTATCTGGATATCCTTTTCTTCTTTTTCAAAGTTCATTTAAGGCTATATTTTATTTCGTCTCCCTATTTGACCCTGTCTTTGTTCTTCCTTGGTTTATTGAAGTATTTGATCTCCGCCCAAATGAAATGCCTTGAGTTTATCAACAAAGCTTTTTCTGTACACAAGACGTATTGGTCTATCTTCTCTGATAGGTCAGGATGGGAATTGGAACCTGTGAGATGTATAGTAAATCAAGTGATATGCTTCTGCCACTTAATACTACTTATGTAAGTGCCCTTCTCCAGCCGTATTGAAAAGGCTTTCGAAGGATACACTGACATAAGACATATGAATTCACCAAAGTCTAAACTATTCACTAATAGAAAGCAATGGTAAACGCTATGCACCAACATCTATTTCCCTATGCTAATATTACGCTAATATTAGTTTACCTTATATCTTCTATTATCATCCCGGAATCGAAATTAATAATTAAGCACATCGGCACTAATATCCCATTGCCTTAAACAATACGGGACTATAATTTCTTTTCCACACATGGGATTAATAGATATCTCTGTCCAGTTTTGGAACACACACTAAAACAGAAAACCCAATTTCTACTATTTATATCGAGTGTCCAATCCTCCGTTAATGTTTTGATGTTCATACCTCAACACTCGTCTCTTGACGTATCCTGCACATCAAAAGGCGGTGAAATCACGTAGTGATTAGTTGCTCATTTCGTTCCGTTCTTACAATGTTTCCCTGGGTTCCCCTTACGCTAATACTTCAAAGCGTCCGAACCCGTTGATCGCCTTCTCCGTTCATTTTCCCGTTTTCGAAGTCTCCCTGTTTTTTCTGTCCGTTAACATCGCTGGTCAATGACTCCTCACAATATATCCTATTTTTATACCAGTCGGTCATTGCTCTTTAATTCATCCTCATCTCAGAATGAAGTACTCGACTGTTAACCCTTCTCCTACATTGTCATTAATCTTACTATTCGAGTTTATCAGGGAATCATTAAACTCACAGTATTCCCGTGACAAGGATCATCATCCTTCATAAAACATTTGGGAAGGTTCTAGAGAAGATAGTCACTGTCAAGCTGCAAGAGTTTTTGAAAGAGGGAAGCTTCTTCCAAGAGGCCTTGGGAGCTACAGGCCAGGAAAAGATACCTGGTCAAATGCAGCCACTTTTGCCTTTGATGTTTATGACGGGTTCCAGAGTAGAAAGGAAACGATGGCGGCAGCGCTTGATCTCGAGGATGTATACAATAGAGTTCGATATGATATTTTGATGACCGCACTGATGGAGAAGGGGGTCAATTCCTGGTTGGTGAACTTGATAGCAGCCGTCCTGCAATCTCGTCGGGTTGCTCTCCGCATAGGTGCATGGACCTCAGAGTCATATATTTTAACCCCGGGACTGGCACAGTGATCTGCAATCTCACCGGAGTTCTTTAACGTGTATACGAGCACGATTGCAAACCTAGAAGCACCAGGGGTTGGAAGGATACTGAAATTTGAAGATGATATTCTTGCATATAGGCAGGGGAGAAATAAGTCCTGTCATCCACCCGGAAAAGGCGGTTGTTTTGTGGTTGTCGCGGAAAAACTTGATAGTTTTGATCGATGACAAACAAGACCCGACATTCGTCTACAAAAACAGGCAATCCTTCGATGAGCAGGGGACTGAGGAACAAAATACGTCGCGAAAACTGTCTGCACACGGTCGGCATTTCTGTATGATGTGGGTTGTTCGAGAAACGTACAATGGCGCCATCCGTCTACAAGACGGTAGACAGCCTTTGAAGTTGTAGATGGAAGGTTTGGACAGACGTCGGATGAATTATGTGATGTGGGGAAGGATCCCCTGGCTCACAGACAGACAGGACTTTTGTTGTACGAGACAAAGATTTCCCCGATGAAAGCAAAATAGACGGCGGATTGATTCCAGTCAGTCTAAAACAGGGAGAAAACCAGACTCTGGACTGATTAGCTTCTAGACTTTTTGGTGACGTCACTCAAGCCCCGATATAAAACCAGTTGCAGTAAACAAGTTGGAGTGAGTTGACCAAAAATTCTGAAGTGTTAAAGATCGGCGCAGTATTCCGAGTTGTGTTAATTGAAAGAGACTATAGTGTCAACGTGCTGATATTTATCGGCGGCCATAGATCCAGTGTGTGATTGCATAGTCTCAATCATCAACCGGAATAGGCATATGGTAGTCTATTAATCATATCTAACTTAGAGTATGATTAGGAATAGAGTACAGTACTGTGCGGTGATAGAATGTTCTATAAGTGCGGTGCTATAAAGTATAATAAGAGCGTCGGCACTAGTAACCTATTGTGTAGCTTTAACTAGCTTGTGTAGTATATCATTTAACTCAGGGAGTTAAGGACAATGTAGTGGGATAATAATTAGAGAGATTGAGGATGGTTGGGGGGGGGGGGAGAAGGGAATGTGAAATGGTAGGATCTTCCAGTAGGGCATCTGCTGGGTTTCTACCCGTTTCCTTTAATCTTACCTTGTGTTTCCATGTCTCAGACCAATTTGATGAGCTATTTGGCCGTATAACAGAGTTCGGTTCTCTGTTATAGATCTGAGTGCTGCTATCGGCCTACACTCACCTAATTAAGGTCAGAATTGAGTTGCTCTCACCAGATGATTCTCTATTCTACAGGTTCCACTTACAGGTCTACTTGTTGATGGTGATATGATATACTACCAAGAAGTTAGTATCAAAGTTAAAGAAATGATGGCTCACGGATGGAAGACAGACGTTACTGAGAGGCTTGTACACTGGGCTCATAGCCTAGTTGGTCTGCAGAAACCTGGCTTCTGCTGAGCAGGACTTGATGAACATATGTGTGATTTTTTCCTTGAGTGATATGCTACATCACCGTAGATTCAGAACACTATACGTAACACATATACCAATATATAACTACCTGGAACAGTAATAGGTTGTTTTTGTTTTTTTTTATATGGGAAAAATTGTATAGCCAGTGACTTATGAACAGTTATATTTTCCCATGTGACATTTAAGTTATTGGAAAGATTCTCTAATCAACAAACATTATTGAACAGTGTAAATTCACAGTGTTTGCTAGGGTGAAGACCAATATCGAACAGTGTCTATCATTGATGACCAGCGTCCTGATTGTTCGAGAGTGATCGGAGAAAGTTGTCACGTGGCCGGAGAAACATCTTCTTGGTGAGGTTTTCTGTCCGGAGTACATGGTGCTGTTGTGTGCTCAGCACAGTGATGTAACTAACTTTGCTCCTGATTCACTGGTCTGATTCTACATACACATTAGAATATTCGACACACATTCTACACATTACACACACATTTCTCACACACATACTCTTTGCTTCTATAAATTATTTGTTGTATTTTTTTGTTAAAGCTAGAGTTGTTCAGTATGTTGTGTTGGGGAAGAATGAGAGGGGGCATGATCCAGGGATGAGTGAGAGTAAGAAAGAGGTATTTACAGACTGAAGGAGTTTTGTGGACGGATTCTGGTGGTTTCTCTAGGACAATAATATTGGGTTAATAAAATTGTGGGTGTTGATACCCCTCACTCCAGGGACGACACTAAAGTAATAAAGGATTACTACGACAGTGGTGCTCTCTGGACAACAGGATTGTGAGTGCTGATGTCCCAAGCCTCACGATAGATGGTAGAAACGTCAACAGAGAGAACAATCTGAAGTATCTGGGAATCACATTTGACAGGAGTCTGTCCTTCAAGGACCATGTGGAGACGGTTGTGACAAGATCTCAAAAGGGACTCGATGCACTTAAAACTATGGCTGCAATGGACACAGAGCAGAGAATGCTGTTCACACTATACCAGCACTTGATCCTCTCAGTGGGTTGATTATGGACTAGGACTGCTCACTGTCTCAAAGAGTCAGCTGGTGAAATTAGAGCGCATACAGAACGAAACTATGCGGGTCATTCTGGGATGCACCAGAGACACCCCAGTAGTGTGTATGCGTTACATCCTTGGTCTGCCGACTGTTGCTGGCAGGCTCAAGGTGATGCAGGCGAAGGCATGCCTCAGAGTAGCTGCTGACACAGAACACCTTTGCATGAGGCGCTGGACGCCGTTAAGGATCAGCGACTAATAAGAGGGAAATCATGGATGGCTCAGGCGGAGGATACAATCAAACAGGTGTGCCCCTTGGAGAACATTAGGCGAGGAGAGGGGTGGGTCAGAGTGCCAACGGAGCAATCAGAATTGTGCAGTTATAATCACATTGAGCCAGGGGTGCAGCGATTGGCCAGCAGGGGCCACGGAAGTGGAAATCCAGCAACTAATTCAGGATAATGCTTGCTCGGTTGATGTGATTATCTACACAGATGGGTCGGTGTTGAGAGGTAGGAGAAGTGCGCGGGGGTTCTTAGCAATGCTAATGGTCGACGTTTGATGCAGGAGAGCTTGGCATATGATACCACAACATCTAGCTTAAGAATGGAGGTGGAGTTGGTCAGTGCAGCTTTCCGCTGGATGGAGAATACGATACACACACACATCGTGATTGTAACTGACTCAGAAAGCATGCTGAGGAAGGTGAGGACAGGCAAGCTTCGGGGAGAGTGGCTTGTTTCGCATCGGAGGTTACGGGTGGTAAGCATCGCCTAGATCTTTTCTCCTGGGCATGCCGGTGTGCTGGGGGATGAACAGGCGGACAGATTGGCTGGCTCTGCAAAATTTGGTGAAGTATTGATGCATGACAAGGCAGATGTGGTTGCGGCCTTGTGGGAGCACGTGTACACCTCGGAGGAGTAAATGGATCACCATGGTTTGGCAAGAATGAGACAGCGAGGAGTGACGAGGGGATCTGGCCGACACGACGCTCAGAGGAAAGGCGAGACGGACATATAATCAGATTGCTACTGGTACTATTGGTGTTGGAACTCTTCGCTGGCTGCTGAGGATGGGGACGGAGCGCTTATGGGAATGCCCCGAATTCTGTCATGTCGGTTCCTAAATCAATCAATCAATCAATCATTATACTGATTCACTTGTTGAAGAATATTCCCATTTACTTGTATATTACATTGTGGTATTTCTTTCTTCCTAGTGACGACCATAATCCTTGCCTTTTTACAATTCTAACCCCAGTTGTTCACTGTGTGCAACAACCACATCTACTAATTGTTGCAGATCCTGCGCATTGTCTGCAATCAATACTGTATCATCAGCATATCTAATGTTATTGATGTTTTGTCCTCCAATGATGATTCCATTTATATCTTCTACATTCCTAAAAATAGTTTGACTGTATAGGGAAAAAAGATCTGGAGACATTACACAGACCAATCAAGACTGGGTGCGAGAAGTGGTCGATGCCACGTCGGTCGACTTTACCCCCCTAGACATTTCTGGTATCCATTTTGTAGGCAGGTCGACACAGGAGCTGTGTCAGTTTTAAAATGCGAATCTGCCCAGTGCTGATCAACCATGACCACCGAGCAGGCATGCGAGTCTATCCAGGACTCTGCGGCGACTCCCATCAAAGATAATGGCTTTCACTAAATAATTTATTTGTGTTTTAAACATAGAGCTGCAAACTGAGATGGACTGAAACCAGAAACAGTTTATAAACTACCAAACATTTCTTCCTATAATGTGTGAACTTAGGACCAACAGATTTTCTCCAGCGGACAATATATTGCACCAAAGCTTCCTCTTAATGGAAATGTTTCCGCTCATCCGTCAAACTTGTCGCTGGTTTATTTAGTACGCCAAATGTTTTCAGTTTACTGGTAGTCGTCAAGCCGTCCTTCGGAATAATAGTGGACAATGAATGAAATCTGTCCAACAGGTAGAGTGTGGCAAGTAATCTATACAATGTCCTTACATTATGTGGCTTGGGTTTACTCCTTGCGGATTTAATTTAACAACACGTGTATTCTTTGTGCGTGTTATAATTCTTTATTTCTGTAATTATATTTCTGTTTATTTATGGATGCGGTGAAGTTATTCTTGAAATCAACATTTCCGCCAGAATTATTGAATGTCACTTAAACAATTTGTCTGTTCCCATGTACAAAAAAAGAAAGAAAAGAAATGTTTATTGTATTTATAATGGGGATAAAAATAGAAGGTCTACACATATTTTTCTATTTACTCTATTTCCGCTGCTGCTGCTGCTTCTTTATCTTCTTCTTTTTGGTTGTAAGGGTTTAGTCCTATATTTGTATAGACTAGTTGGCTCTCTATAAGTGACGAGGCCAGTCTGTCGTCGGTGGTCTTAAATTCCATCGACATTTACTGATATCCATTTAAACCGGGTTGACCAAGGATCCCAGGTCAATTTTATTTGCAGTCCGCTGTGATGGGGGTTCCGCCACACGACGACATGGCACTGTGCTGACCCGTGCCTGCTTGGTCACCTTAAATACAATTGTGTGTATGGGTCATCTTGTGCCGATTTGGTTTCTGGTTTTACCCACTACTTTCCTTTATGTCGTCGGCTCCGTGGCGAAAGTGTTAGGGACGAAGTTGGTAATCCCGCATACCCGTGTTCGAAACACAGCTGCGGGAGATTTGGCAGCAGACCTTCTTGCGTTGTATCTTTACGACATGGTATGGGTGCCGGTCGTTCAGAAATCAATGGCAAATTACTGAACTGAAACTTGCCAAGAGATCACCAATAGCAAAATAACGCTAGTTTTGACAGCAACGTCCTGTATAGGATACGCAATTAACTTTTCCCTCCTTTATGTTAGTGTGACAGGGAACTCCGTGGCCAAATGAGCAGTCGGGGGTCGTCGATGGATCCACGCAGTTCGTGCACTATGTGAGCCTCTTGGCAGGCCGCTCTGTGGACAGAAAGCCGAATGATATGACACAGAACCCCGTGCAATGAAGTCTGTCCTCTAGGCTAAACGCTGTTTTTGAGATCTTAATGTTATTGTAATTTTCCACGACATATATTCATGTTGCATTAACTCATGGTTTCTCTCGTTGATGATCATGCATGCCCACGGCCTTCTGTCTGTTGTTCTGGCAACATTTCTGATACTTATGTTTCTCCCAGACATGAAGTCAAAATGTCCACCATCTTTCCTCTTGGTCTCCCCTTGCTTCACTCCCACCTTCTCCCACCCCCACTCTCTCCCACCCCCACTCTCTCCCACCCCACCCTCTCCCACCCCCACTCTCTCCCACCCCCATTCTCTCCCACCACCACCCTCTCCCACCCATACTTTCCCGGTGTGACGATATACCATATATATTTCCTCTTCTCGTGACATGCCCAAACAATGTGAAATATCCTTTTCTGATCAGAGTAACCGGGTCTCTTTGAGAGTTAACTACTTTCAAGATATCTTCATTGCTCTTTCTCTCCATCCACGTTGTTCTCATACCTCTTCTTTAACACCAGGTCTCGGTAGAGTCCATATAATACTTCACTTGCCTACTAATTGTTCCGTACGTCAGGATTGATTCAATATCAGGGAGTCTCCGTGGCGAAGTGGTCAAGCCGTTTGCTCGAGCTCCGAAGGTTGTGGGGACGGTTCCGGGCCGCATTCTTCGATTCAGGAGTGAAATTTTTTGGAGACTCCTGTGAGTCGTCGCTAGAGCTACGGAGCGTGGTTTGTGCGACGCTTTCCGCGCTGCGGAAAGAGACGAAGTCATATGGGATAAAACCCGGTGCAATGAAGTCGACCCTGTAAACTATTAAGCGACTTTTAGTGACTCAATATAGCCCTTAAGAACTCTTTTCCATGCCTGGATTGGCAAAGATGAACTGCAGATAATATTCTTCATCTTGATGTACCCAGTAGTAGAAGTGTCAGGATTGAGTGTCATAGTTTGTAACAAAATTGCCTGGCTGTCTCTCTGGACTTCAATAAAGTAAAGCTCTGACTAAAGAGTTAGCCAGTATTAGTCATAACTACCACTTACAATTGACCAAAACGAATTTCTGTAGGCGATTCTAACTTGACACACTGATTGACTTCAATAACATAGGGCTTTGGAGAACGACTAACAAGTTTATACTTTATTCGAGAAAAGTGTTTCTCTGTATTCTCGGTAACCACGGGGTGAACTCAACCATAGGGTCCAGTAAAATTACGAAAATTACGTGAATTCGTAAATTTAGCAAGATCTCGAGTTCCCTAGACTAGTTAAGCTCCGCCTCCTTGTTGAAGCCATGTTAGTGCCAGCTAAGTCCTGATTCGAGAAAGATCGTCTTGTGGCCTTTCTTATAACTAAACAAGGTGTGAGGAGTTATTTATCCAAAGAGCTTCCCCACCAACTGGACTGTGTTTAAATTGAAGATATTTATAAATATTACTTTAATTAGAAACTACTAATAAATAAACTTAAACCTTCTTAACAGTCGAACCGGGATAAGCTGGCTCAGATAACGTGCTGCATGCAATCAGCTGACCATAAGACGCTAGTGATCCAGTTACTAAACCGAACACTCCAGGAGAAAACCGCAATACTTCCCATTTATATCCAAGAAAATATGGGGTTAATAATGGAGTTAAGCTTAAATGGAAGATCATACATTATTTTCCTGAAGATATAAACTTCAAAATAAAACTAAACTTGGCATAGTTTAATAAATTGCCATGTTCAACGTCTAGTGCCAAGAAGGGTGATACAATTATACACTGGAAAGCGCTCCATAACAGATAGCTCTACGATACTTTCTATTCTTTTGTATAGAAAGTGAACTTTACAACTATCGAACTGACATAATTACCCTAGGGCAGAGGTCCCAAACCACGGCCCTTGGGCCACTTGTGGCCCGCCAGCGATAAGAAAGTGGCACATTAATATAATGTTTTAATAATTTTTTATTTAATGCTGTCGGAGCGCCCTGTCAGCGTGCGATAATTTACTCTGCTCGTGATTGTTATGATATATTATCGAATGTGCCTGTTCAGTTCACAACGAAACGTTATGAAGTTCCCATATCCCAACCTTGTCGACCAATCAGAGTGCGCAAGGTGCCATGTTGTCGTCTGTTACAACTGTTTAGCAGAGTCGGTTGTATTGTATTGAAATCAGATTTTTTCAAAGATAAATTTACTGTTAAAGCCTATAAACATGAGTGTGGAAGATCTAAAATCAAACAATGGTAAAAAGCGAAAATGTGAAGATGTTGCTTGTCATGAATTCAACGAAGATTGGACCGAGAAATTTATATTTATGCCTAGCCGTAGTGGTAAACCAGTTTGCTTAATCTGCGGATTTTGCGTTTCTGTTACTCACCACACACACACACACACACACACACACACACACACACACACACACACACACACACACACACACACACACAAAATATAATCTGGAATGACACTTCACGGCCACACATTCAGATATAAATGCTCAATAACCGATCAATTCGGAGTTAAGAAAAGATTTCATAGAGCAAGTTCTCTGACCAGGCGACAGTCATTTGTCACGAAGACTAACGAACAGAGCAAGAGTGCTGTTGTTACGTCGGACGAAGTCGCTCTTCTGTTGGCTCGCAAAAAGAAGCTGTTCACCGATGCAGAAGAAATAATCAAGCCTTCCCTTAAAATTTCTGCTAGAATGTTTGGCGATAAAAAGTATGAAACAAAATTTGATCAGATTCCTTTGTCTAATAATACTAAGGCCACATGAGTTGAAGAATTAGGCAACGATGTTCATCGTCAAGGAGCAGCACATATAAAAAATTGTAAATATTTCTTTCATTGGTTGTGCATGAATTCAATGGCATTTCTGACACAGCTCAGATCACAGTTTTTGTTCGAGCAATAAACGATAATTTTAAAGTCATTGAAGAACTTCTAGGACTTGAATCAATGCATGCAACTACTAACGGGACTGATTTGCTTGACACTCTGAAGTTGTATGTAGAGAAAAACAACGTAGAATGGACCAAATTGGACAGTGTATGCATCGACGGTGCTCTGGATTTGACGGGTAAAAAGTCTGAATGTCTAGCATAATTGGAACAGTTTCTTGGCAACACTATCTTAAAATAATATTGTATCATTCACCAAGAAGCCCTGTGTGAAACGACTTTAGATCTGAAACATGTCATGGATGTTGTTCTGAGATGTGTGAACAAAATTCGAAGTAAGGCGCTGAAAATACGATAGTTACGATAGTTTCTATCAGACCTATAAGAGGAATACGATGAGCTACTGTTACACTGTGATGTCAGATGGCTTGTCACGTTTCTGGGCACTGAAAAATAGTGTCTAGTGTTTCTGTCTGGAAAAATAAAAAAACATACATTGCCTACAGAACGGGAATGTCTGCTTAACTATGACTTGTTTAATGACCTGGCATTTTTGGTGGACATCACGTCTCATTTGAACGCTTTAAGTGCAAGGATCCAGGGAAAAAAAATATTCACAAATTTGTGCGATGACATTTCTTCATTTAAAATGAGACAAAGATTGTTTATCGGACAGCTTACTGAAGGGACTTTAGAGATGTTTCCAACTTGTAGTGGAACAGAAATATGACTTGTTACAGTACAAAGTGAAAGTTGAAAGTCTTCTGGATATCTTTCAGTCGAGATTTCAAGAGTTCACAATAGAGGAGGATAATGTTGCCCTCTTCACAAATCCGTTCGTATTGCCTAATGCCAAGCTCTGTCAATTGCAGCAAAACCTTCAGCACGAAGTAATTGATTTGAAACGCAATTCTGCACCGAGATGTAAATTTCTGGAGCTGCCTACTTCACTTTCAGCTGATCATATGATTTCATTCTGGTTACTACTGCCTATCGAACAATTTGAACACTTGCGTTCATTCGCACAGAGATACATTTGTCGTTTTGGTTCGACTTACAGATGCGAGCAATCATTTTCCCCAATCATTTTCGAAACTGATTAAATATTTATTGTTAAATGAAATTTTGATTGTAAACCAAAAAATGACCGCAGTGTAGTACTGACACTGACTGCCTTTAAAGTTTTAGAATTTTGGAGACCAAAATTAAGAAAGGTAAGAATGATATTGCACGACTTTTATAATTTTATAACGTTGTGGCCCGCTTAACAAACGAAAATAGTAGATATTGCCCTCTGCAATATATATAAGTATATAAGTAAGAACTTATATATATAAGTTAAAACTTTACCAGCCCGTAAAAGGCATTATACGAAAAAAAAACAGCGTAAATTACCTAAACTAAAAAAGAAAGTGAAGATAAAACTAGGGTGGTAAGACCTATGTTTACAGAGCGTTAAAAAGGTGCAAGAACCTGACTCCAGACCAGGGTACAGCCAATGACTCCTATTGACATACCAAACCGGAGCTCTTATCCAGACCAAAGACGCTCAAGGGACGTTTCTGTGGTTCAAGCTAAATCCTTTGTCCAGGAAGCCAGAATCTTCGAGTCTAATTATAATTATAACTATTATCATTTACAATTCTGAAATAACGGGGGGAGGGGGTGTAATTCTGTCATGTTAAGGTTGAATTGGCGCATATACTGCCCTGAGGTGTATATATTCACAGGTCCCCTAAGTGACGGTTATTTTTATGCAGCCAACACGAAGATTGCGTCCATGAAGTCAATATAAATATCAGTAGCTTCGAAGCTCGACTTCGACGAAGCCTGTGGGAAGCTCAATAGTCATTACTTCCAGAGTTGAACCCTGAAGCTCTTTAATCTTGTGTAATGTGCAACGTTTATGAAGCACCATGGATAATATATATATAATCAGAGAAGAGTCCTTAAAGATTAACTTTATATTGCTTCTCTGCAAAGAACAATGACTTTATGAAGTTATAGTGAATTCTGTTTTTTTTTTTTTTTTCAAGATAATTTAAAATTGACAGTGAGACAAATGAAAATATAAGAACATTATCATAAAAGCCTCTGGCCTACTTGTAGAAGATTGTTTGATGTCAACTAGTATCCATCAAGGAACAACATAAAAGTTTTGTCGAAATAGAACATTGACTATTAGATGAATAGTAGGACAGCGATAGTGAGAAACTGTTGTGATACAACCGTGCTTAATTACCAAATGTGCAAGATAGAGAGTCTAACCAGTGTCCAGCGTAGTAACTGGAAGAATTAAGCCAGAATTCTAGCAAGGAGCTGAATCAACCCGTCTAGTGCAGAACCTGTCTGTAGTCTAGAGGAGTCCTAAGAATATTATCATCGAACCACGTGAAGTGTATGTTACTGACAGACATATACACTTAAGTCTCTGGATATGACGAAACAACAGTGAAAATTCTGAGCTTCTTCAATTTCCACTTGTCATATCTTCTGATATTGACAGACAGAAGATCAAGTGGTTTGGCCATGTCATTAGAATGCAACATCAACAACTACCATCACTGGCCTTACATCAAAGATCATCTGCGACGAGACCACGAGGACGTCCAAGAAGAAAATGGATTGACGACATCAGAGACATTGTACAACCTCACGGAATGACACTATCCAGTGCCGTCCACCGGGCGCTGGAACGCAAATTATTCCTCCCCACGACGCTTGACGGCAGAAGTGGAAGATGATGATGATGATGATGATATCTTCTGATAGTCCTATCTTTATTGTAAGAAGTGATTTATTATATGAAGTGATTTGTTGTATGTGTTGTTAGCTGGATTGAGTTAATTAAAATATTGAATACTAGTGACATGGTTGTTGGAGAAACAGCATTGAGTGAATGGCACGTTGATAGGTTGTATTTCGTGAGTCCCGAGGGGGTCAGCAAGAGTAACAGTTGATTACGGCTAAGATATATTACACCATTGTTTCGGTTCTAATGCCAAACCCACTAGAACTGTCATATCCTGGCGAATAGCAAAGATGAACTGCAGATAATATTCTTCATCTCGATGTACCCAGTAGAAGAAGTACCAAGTTTGAGTGTGATAGTCATATCACATCCTAGTGAATAACCATCACGGCAGCAACCAATGATTTTGCACATCTGGCGTGGGCGATCATGCATCTCCACAAATTGCGATCTCCGGCGGCATGGATGAATTCGTGTGTTGACTCCCATCCGTGTCACGACACAAGACTGTCAAGAATCTTCTCACGCTGTTTTTCTCTATCTCTCTTTCCGCAAATCTTTCCGGTTTCATAACATGTTCTAGTTTGTATCTTCCCATAACGTGACCAAATAACAATGACTGCTTCTTTCTGATGTTTGTGATAAGTTGTCTTTGTGGCTCAGCTTCCCTTAAAACGTCCAGATTGCTAATTTTGGCTGTCCAATTAATTTTCAGCATTCTTCTATAAAACCATATCTCTAAGGCTTTCATATATTGTTTCGGTCTTTACTAATTGTCCAGGCTTCGCAGCTTATGTTAATATTGGATCTACGTAATATGCAAGAACTCTTTTTCTAACTTTCAAGGACAATAACTTATTACACAAACGTTCTTCATTTTATTGAATGCAGTGCTTGCTTGTCGTATTCTATTATTTATCTCACTAATGCATCTTCCATCTGATGTTATCCGTGTGTTTAGATATCTGCATTCCTGCACTTGTCCCAAAATAATGTCATTTACTTTAATTGCACATTTAGGTACAATCTGTTTCTTTGATATCAACATGACTTCTGTCTTTCTATTATTCAAACTAAGGAAATTGTTTTCACTTTCTACAACCAAGGTATCTATCATTTCCTATAGATTCTTCTGACTTGTTACTGTCAAGACGGTGTCGTCGGCATAATATTTTATTCTCAGTACATTAATATTTCTTATGTCTTTGCATGGATACTTATTTCTTCAAGATACATGTTTTATTTATCGTGGATATCTTTATTATAAGCTTTCCCATAATCTATGAAGCACAAGAAATAAATTGTCTACAACTTTTCTCAAACAATCTATTACTTCTGGCTTTCCACTTTTCTATGGAAAGCGAAATTATGTTTTTGTATCCTCTCGTGAAAGATCCTGAATAGATTTGTCATTAAAACAGGATTCAGTCAGGTTCCAGTCGGACAACCTATTTCCAAGTTATTTCTAACGTCTGTGCGAGGGAGGAGGATGGAAATACCGTGATAATAGGGGAGTGTGGGCGATTCTGCGTGACTTAATAAGTGAGGAAATCTAAATCTAAACATTCCTCTTTTTTCCTGATGAGACACGAGTTCTCTAAAATTTACTGAGAGATTTCCTTGGAGGTTGAGAAACTCTGAAGATTGCACGCCGATTATTCAATAGCTAAATTCGTGCATCCCGGAATTTAGGATTGTCCCGGAGAATCCGACGGGTTGTGTTTCTGAAACCCCATAAAACCATCCGGGCAGGTGTCTCACCATCTTTCCACACTTTGAGCTTGCCCGGAGAGGACGAAGAATCTGGACGTGGACGTATTTAACGCTCCATCTCTGCAAGCCGAGGGGTGATCTATTTCCCACGCCAAAATGATTTGTAAATTCTCTCATTGAAGAATCCCCCTTTTTATACGCTCCATCTCTGCAAGCCGAGGGGTGATCTATTTCTCACGTCAAAATGATTTGTAAATTCTCTCATTGAAGAATCCCCCTTTTTATGACTAAAGTATGACCAGTGACGCTAGAACCATTTTAAGTCACCCAAAAACGTCGAAATGAACAAGGCTTTGAAACGGGGACCAAGAACTCTAGATACATCGTGAGGTGAGTCATACTTCTTGAACTTTATCACACCTCTCGGCACCTCAACGGACGTTTGGAACTGAAGACTTGGGAAGAATCAAACTTACTGAACTATATCAAACCTGCTGGTACACAGCCAGAAGTTTTATGAACTAATGTCTTGTTCGGTGGGGAAGAACAATTATCCCGACCAGGTGATTTCAAATGTATGCATTTCTACTCAGAATACGACAGACGACTTTAGACACCACCCCTACGGTTTGATGATGAACTCACCAACCGTCCCATTCATCCAAGAACAACCGTCTTAGTCTGATGTCATCTATTATGCTGTACAGTGATGTTGGTTTTTTTTTCTTTCACCGAGACATGCTCTCAAATAAATATGTTTTCGGTTTGTAAGTTGATCGTGACTTGTCAGGTTTCATGTTTATGTTAGATAGTTCATTCAGTTATCTTAGAGTGTCTGAGGCCCTCAAGTGGGCGGCGGAAACCTGCTAGGGGAGAGATAGGTTATCTAATTATAAATTATAATGGCAGTAGTGGGTAACCCACCCTAATCTCGCCACGGTCATTGTACGGCTCATGAGACAGATTCTAAAATGTGATCTGTCTGGACAATATTTCAGCGTTGTTCAATCACAGCTTGTGGTAATGAACCTGTATTGTTGATATCATTGCATAAGTCGGTTACTTCATATACTTTAACCTGTATTGTTGATATCATTGGGAGGCTTCGTGGCGAAGTGGTCAAGCCGTATAACTCGGGCTCCGAAGGTTGTGGGTTCGATTCCGGGCCGCGTCCTTCGATTCACGAGTTAAATTTTCCGGAGACTCCTGTGGGTCGTCGCCAGAGCTACGGAGTTCGTGCTTTGTGCGACGCTTTCCGCGCTGCGGAGAGAGGCAGAGCTATATGGGATAAAAACCCGGTGCAATGAAGTCGACCCTGTCGACTTTTAAGCGACTTTTTGTTGATATCATTGCATAACTCGGTGATTTTATATACTTTAACCTGTATTGTTAATATCAATGATAACTCGGTGATTTTATATGCTTTAATATGTATTGGTGATATAATTGCATAACTCGGTGAATTTATATACTTTAATATGTATTGTTGATATCATTGCATAACTCGGTGATTTTATATACTCTAACCTTTATTGTTGATATCATTGATAACTCGGTGATTTTATATATTTTAACCTGCATTGTTACGAGATAGCGCCTTTGATTTTAGTAGATGTTGTAGTGCATAGTATATCTTATTTCCAGAAGGAGACGAAGCCTTGCTACAAACCTTTGAGAACAAAGTTTTAAGACGCATCTTTGGACCCATTAGGGATACACAAAGTGGAGAGTAGAAAAGAAGAAGTAACAAAGACATTTATGATCTGTTTAAGTCCCCGCTAATCACTGGTATCATGAAGGCTAATAGACTGCAATGGCTGGGGTATATAGAAAGAATGGAAGATAATAGGGAAACAAAACTCGCTTACACTCAGGAAATAAATTACCGTAGACCCCGAGGTAGACCAAGAAGACGGTGGAGAGATAATATATATACGGACCTACAAGCACTTAATCAACGACTGGCAAGAGAAGGTCAACCAGAGAGACGAATGGAGACGGATTGTATCTGCAGAAAAGAACCTCAATGGCTCGGAACGCTGAAGAAGAAGAGGAAGAACCTGTATTGTTGATATCAATGATAACTCGATGATTTTATATGCTTTAACATGTACTGGTGATATAATTACATAACTCGGCGATTTTATATACTTTAACATGTATTGGCGCTATCATTGCATAACTCGGCGATTTTATATACTTTAACCTGTATTGGTAATATCATTGCATAACTCGGTGATTTTATATACCTTAACCGAAGCTGTGACGAAGGGATTAGTAACGCAATTCGCAATCCCGCATACCGTATTCAAAACATAGCTGCGGATGATTTGGAAGCAGACCACCCTGTCTTGGTTCCCATACAAAGATATCATTGCCGGTCGTTCAGAAAGCAATGGCAAACTACGGAACGTAAACTTGCCAAGAAATAAAAACAGTTACAAATCGCTAGGGTTGACTACCACGTCCTGTAAAGGATATGCAACTAACCTTCATTTTAAAATCTACTTTAAAATCGACAAGGGCAGATCTTGTTTCTATATCATAGTATTATTTCCAGTGATTTTTCTCTTTACATATTGTTTATAGCTTTTCCTACATAAGATGTGTAAAAATATAGGGTGTTTTATAATAGAATAAATTCCTGCAAGATCTGATCACCAAAGAAGACGGACTCATAAACAGTATCATATCGCTGATATCTGGCTTACTTTGGCCACGTTGAACTTCTCAGTGGCTTGGAGAGAACTGATGGAAGGCATGGTTCCTGACAGAAGCGGCACGGGTGGAACAGTAACTAGATAGACATAGAGCAATCCGGACACCTTCGGCATGAGGGTGATAGAGGCAGGGGTGGAACAGTATCTAGATAGACACAGAGCAATCCGGACACCTTCGGCATGAGCGTGCTAGAGGCAGGGGTGGATCAGTATCTAGATAGATACAGGACATTGTGGACACCTTCGGCATGAGAGTGCTAGAGACAGGGGTGGAACAGTATCTAGATAGATACAGGACATTGTGGACACCTTCGGCATGAGAGTGCTAGAGACAGGGGTGGAACAGTATCTAGATAGATACAGGACATTGTGGACACCTTCGGCATGAGAGTGCTAGAGACAGGGGTGGAACAGTATCTAGATAGATACAGGACATTGCGGACACCTTCGGCATGAGGGTGCTAGAGGCAGGGGTGGAACAGTATCTAGATAGATACAGGACATTGTGGACACCTTCGGCATGAGAGTGCTAGAGACAGGGGTGGAACAGTATCTAGATAGACATAGAGCAATCAGGACACCTTCGGCATGAGAGTGCTAGAGACAGGGGTGGAACAGTATCTAGATCAGTGTTTCCCAACATTTTTTGTGCCATGCCCCACTTAAGCCTTTCTAAAATTCATATTGTCCCCCTCCCCCGCCCCACGCCCCCCCCCCCCCCCCCTCAACATATACATTATTTTTAATATTCAAAAATTGAAATGTTCACTAAAGAAACTTGAATGATAGGTTTTAGGAAGAAATCACAAGGTAATTATTGAGCAAACACAGTAAGTAAATTTTCAAAACATATAATGGAGAACTGAAATGTTGTCCACACATTAGACACAAGTTTACAGCCAATATCAGTAAACATAGATTCAGCCTCCCAGCGGCTTTGAAAGGCTCTGTTTTCAGAATCAACTTTTCTCTTGGCCATTTTAAAGACTAGCTTTGATTTTAAAAGATTGTGCATCTACCGACAAACACTTGATTGACATCAGGTTAACCGTAGCGGGAAAAGGTGATGTAATATCCGGGCATTATACTACTTTCATTTTTTATAAGCCAATCCAAAACGAGCATCTGAACGTTGCTAGGTAACTATAACGACAAACACTAACTCACCACATAACTTTTATTTTCGCTTATTCTGATCGAAGCGAGAACGCTCTCATGTAGCTTATCATTCGGAAGGCAGCTAGTTAGGGAATTTGATTTACACTTTATACTACGACCATAAATTAATATTTTTGCCTAAAAATATGTGTATATATGTATACTTCGGTTGAGACCTTCCGGGCCTGATATGATTGTACGGCGGGCCGGATGTGGCCCGCGGGCCTTGAGTTTGACACATGTGGTCTAGATAGACACAGGACATTGGGGACATCTTTGCCATGAAGGTGCGCTAGACAGAAGCGATATTCTGAACACAAGCTGCTACATGAGAGAGAGAGAGAGACAGACAGAGAGAGAGAGAGAGAGAGAGAGAGAGAGAGAGAGAGACAGACAGACAGACAGACAGACAGACAGACAGACAGACAGACAGACAGACAGACAGACAGAGGGCGAGAGAGAGAGAGGAGACAGAGTGAGAGAAAGAGAGAGCCGGAGAGGAGGGAGAGTGGAAAGAGAGAGAGAGAGTGGAAAGAGAGAGGGAGTGGAAAGAGAGAGAAGAGATAGAGGTGGGAAAGAGAGAGAGGAGAGAGCGAGGAGAGAAAGAAAAGAGAGAGGAGAGCGATATGAGAGAGAGGGGAGAGAGCGAGTGACAGAGAACGAGAGAGAGGCGAGAAAGAGAAGAGAGAGAAGAGAGATAGAGAGAAAAGAGGGAGAGGAGAGATAGAGAGGAAAGAGAGAGGAGAGATAGAGAGGAAAGAGAGGAGAGAGAGAGAGGAGAGAGAGGGGCAGAGATAGAGGAGTGAGAGAAGAGAGATATAGGAGAGAGAATGGGGGGGGGTGGGAGAGTTAGAGAGAAAAGAGAGATAGAAGGGAGAGAGGGGGATATAGAGATAAGGATGAGATAGAGAGGAAAGAAATCTAGGAGAGAGAGGGGGGAGATAGATGAGAGAGGGGAGAGATGGAGGAGAGAGGAAAGATATATTATAGAGGTGGAGAAAAACTAGAGGACAGAGGGAGAGATAGAGAAGAGAGGCGAGCGATAGAGGAGAGAGGGGGAGAGATAAAGGAGAGAGAGGTGAGAGATAAAGGCGAAATACAGGAGAGATAGACAAGAGAGAGAGAGAGAGGGAAAGATTAGGAAATAAGAGGAGAGATATGAGAAAGGGAAGAGAGAGAGAGCGAGAGACAAAGAACGAGAGAGAGGAGAGAGCTACCGAAAGACAGAGCGAGCGAGAGGGAGAGAGCGAGAGATAGAGAGGAGAGAGGGAAGAGAGATAGATGAGAGAGAGAGACAGCGAGCGAGAAATAGAGAGGAGAGAGGGAAGAAAGATAGATGAGAGGGAGACAGCGAGCGAGAGACAGAGAGAAAGGAAGAGAGAGGGGAGGGCGAGGGGGAGAAGATTGAGGAGAGAGCGCGAGACAGAGCGAGATAGAGGAGAGAGCGATAGAGAGACAGACAGAAAGGGAGAGTGAGGAGAGGGCGAGAGGAGAAGATTGAGGAGAGAGCGCGAGACAGAGCAAGATAGAGGAGAGAGCGATAGAGAGACAGAGAGCGAGAGATAGGAGATAGCGAGCGACAGACAGAGAGCGAGAGATGGAGGAGAGGGCGAGCAGGAGACAATGAAAATGAAAGAGGAGAGGGCGAGCGAGAGACAGAGAGCGAGAGAGAGAGGAGACAGCGAGCGAGAGACAGAGAGCGAGAGACAGAGAGCGAGAGAGAGAGGAGACAGCGAGCGAGAGACAGAGAGCGAGAGACAGAGAGCGAGAGACAGAGAGCAAGAGAGAGACAGAGAGCGAGAGACAGAGAGCGAGAGACAGAGAGCGAGAGACAGAGAGCGAGAGACAGAGAGCGAGAGACAGAGAGCGAGAGACAGAGAGCGAGAGACAGAGAGCGAGAGAGAGAGAGTGAGAGAGAGAGAGCTAGAGACAGAGAGCGAGAGAGAGAGAGCGAGAGACAGAGAGCGAGAGAGAGAGGAGACAGCGAGCGAGAGACTGCGAGCGAGAGACAGAGAGCGAGAGACAGAGAGCGAGAGAGAGAGAGCGAGAGAGAGAGAGCGACAGACAGAGAGCGAGAGAGAGAGCGAGAGTCAGAGAGCGAGCGAGAGACAGAGAGCGAGCGAGAGACAGAGAGCGAGAGAGAGAGCGAGAGACAGAGAGCGAGAGACAGAGAGCGAGAGACAGAGAGCGAGCGAGAGACAGAGAGCGAGAGAGAGAGGAGACAGCGAGCGAGAGACTGCGAGCGAGAGACAGAGAGCGAGCGAGAGACAGAGAGCGAGAGACAGGGAGCGAGAGAGAGAGAGAGAGCGAGCGAGAGACAGAGAGCGAGAGATAGAGAGCGAGAGAGAGAGCGAGAGACAGAGAGCGAGAGACAGAGAGCGAGAGACAGAGAGCGAGAGACAGAGAGCGAGAGACAGAGAGCGAGAGACTGAGAGCGAGAGACAGAGAGCGAGAGACAGAGAGCGAGAGACAGAGAGCGAGAGAGAGAGCGAGAGACAGAGAGCGAGAGAGAGAGCGAGAGACAGAGAGCAAGCGAGAGACAGGGAGCGAGAGACAGAGAGCGAGAGAGAGTGCGAGAGACAGAGAGCGAGAGACAGAGTGCGAGAGAGAGAGCGTGAGACAGAGAGCGAGAGAGAGAGAGAGCGAGAGACAGAGAGCGAGCGAGAGACAGAGAGCGAGAGAGAGAGGAGACAGCGAGCGAGAGACTGCGAGCGAGAGACAGAGAGCGAGCGAGAGACAGAGAGCGAGAGACAGGGAGCGAGAGAGAGAGAGCGAGCGAGAGACAGAGAGCGAGAGACAGAGAGCGAGAGAGAGAGCGAGAGACAGAGAGCGAGAGACAGAGAGCGAGAGACAGAGAGCGAGCGAGAGAGCGAGAGACAGAGAGCGAGAGACAGAGAGCGAGAGACAGAGAGCGAGAGACAGAGAGCGAGAGACAGAGAGCGAGAGAGAGAGCGAGAGACAGAGAGCGAGAGAGAGAGAGACAGAGAGCGAGCGAGAGACAGAGAGCGAGAGACAGAGAGCGAGAGAGAGTGCGAGAGACAGAGAGCGAGAGACAGAGTGCGAGAGAGAGAGCGTGAGACAGAGAGCGAGCGAGAGACAGAGAGCGAGCGAGAGACAGAGAGCGAGCGAGAGACAGAGAGCGAGAGAGAGAGCGAGAGACAGAGAGCGAGAGACAGAGAGCGAGAGACAGAGAGCGAGCGACAGAGAGCGAGAGACAGAGAGCGAGAGAGAGACAGAGAGCGAGCGAGAGACAGAGAGCGAGAGAGAGAGGAGACAGCGAGCGAGAGACTGCGAGCGAGAGACAGAGAGCGAGCGAGAGACAGAGAGCGAGAGACAGAGAGCGAGCGAGAGACAGGGAGCGAGCGAGAGACAGAGAGCGAGAGAGAGAGCGAGAGACAGAGAGCGAGAGAGAGACAGAGAGCGAGAGAGACAGAGAGCGAGAGACAGAGAGCGAGAGACAGAGAGCCAGCGAGAGAGCGAGAGACAGAGAGCGAGAGACAGAGAGCGAGCGAGAGAGCGAGAGACAGAGAGCGAGAGAGAGAGCGAGAGAGAGAGCGAGAGACAGAGAGCGAGAGAGAGAGCGAGAGAGAGAGAGCGAGAGAGAGAGCGAGAGAGAGAGCGAGAGAGAGAGCGAGAGACAGAGAGCGAGAGACAGAGAGCGAGAGACAGAGAGCGAGAGAGAGAGCGAGAGACAGAGAGCGAGAGAGAGAGATCGAGAGACAGAGAGCGAGAGACAGAGAGCGAGAGACAGAGAGCGAGAGAGAGAGCGAGAGACAGAGAGCGAGAGAGAGAGCGAGAATCAGAGAGCGAGAGACAGAGAGCGAGAGACAGAGAGCGAGAGAGAGACAGCGAGAGAGACAGAGAGCGAGCGAGAGACAGAGAGCGAGAGACAGAGAGCGAGAGACAGAGCGAGCGAGAGACAGAGAGCGAGAGAGAGAGAGCGAGAGACAGAGAGCGAGAGAGAGGAGACAGCGAGCGAGAGACAAAGAGAGAGAGAGACAGAGAGCTAGCGAGTGACAGAGAGCGAGAGAGAGGAGACAGCGAGCGAGAGACAAAGAGAGAGAGACAGAGACAGAGACAGAGAGCGAGTGACAGAGAGCGAGAGAGAGGAGACAGCGAGCGAGAGACAAAGAGAGAGAGAGACAAAGAGAGAGAGCGCGAGAGAGAGAGCAAGAGAGAGAGCGAGAGAGAGAGGGAGAGAGAGGAGACAGCGAGCGAGAGACAAAGAGAGAGAGAGAGAGACAGAGAGCTAGCGAGTGACAGAGAGCGAGAGAGAGGAGACAGCGAGCGAGAGACAAAGAGAGAGAGAGAGAGAGACAGACAGACAGACAGAGAGCGAGTGACAGAGAGCGAAAGAGAGGAGACAGCGAGCGAGAGACAAAGAGAGAGAGATAGAGAGAGAGAGAGAGACAGAGACAGAGAGCGAGTGACAGAGAGCGAGAGAGAGGAGACAGCGAGCGAGAGACAAAGAGAGAGAGAGAGACAAAGAGAGAGAGCGAGAGAGAGAGAGAGAGAGAGCGAGAGAGAGAGAGGGAGAGACAGAGAGCGAGAGACAGAGAGCGAGAGACAGCGAGCGAGAGACAAAGAGAGAGAGAGAGAGAGACAGATAGCAAGAGAGACAGGGAGCAAGAGAGGCAGTGAGAGATAGATAAAGATCGAAAGAGAGGAGAGATCGAGAGACAGAGAGCGGGAGAGAGTCAGATAGAGAGACAGAGAGCGAGAGAGAGACTGAGAGTGAGAGAGAGGGGGAGGGAGAGACAGGGCGATAGAGAGGCAGAGAGTGAGAGAGAGAGGATAGCGAAAGACAGAGCGAGAGAGGGACAAAGAGAGACAGAGATCGGGAGAGTCAGAGAGCGAGAGAGACTGAGAGTGAGTGAGAGGGCGAGGGGGAGACAGGACGAGAGAGAGGCAGAGAGTGAGAGAAAGAGGAGAGCGAGAGGCAGAGCGAGAGAGGGACAAAGAGAGACAGAGATCGAGATACAGAGCGAGAGAAAGAGACAGATATAGACTCCAGTTTTAAGAATATTAGATCCTTCATATCTATTTCATAATGTATCTTCTTCCTCTTCTTCTTTCGTACGCAATCGTTTTTCTTGATGCAATTCTCTTACATATTATCTCCATGTTTTTGTTACATCACTATAAATAAGCTCTTTCGTATCTTATCTGTATTACATTCTTCTAAATAATATGTCTCTTTTGTCCTGTGGGTCATGTTTTTACCTTCCAATGTATTCGTTTTGTATGATGATTCTTTCTATATCTCTGCATGTTCCTTCCATGCACTATTGGTTTGTATTGTTCTGTATTGTTAAACCTGTATTCACATAGCTTATACTTCTTTATCTAATGTTTTATATTCCTGAGTACATTTCATTCTTTTCCATTCTGCCTCGAATATTTTATGTCATCAAAGGTTGGTTATTTGTTATTTCTCTAGTGCTACAATGTTTAGAAAGTTAAGTTGGGAATTGGCATATTCGCCTGAGTCCTCTTTTATACACTTTTCCAGGACTGGCAACGTTGGGTTTTCACGTAAATTTTGTAAAGTTTTATTAAAATATATGAGTTTGTGAAGAGACGATTTTTAGAAGGATGAGAAATGTTATGAAAATTAGAAATATCACTTGGAGTTTAAAAAAAAAAAATCCCTGCTTACTCAACAAATTTGTATACCTGTTATTTTTTATATATAATGATATATAGTATATGTGTGTGTGTGTGTGTGTGTGTGTGTGTGTGTGTGTGTGTGTGTGTGTGTGCGTGTGTGTGAGAGAGAGAGAGAGAGAGAAGAGATCGAACCATATGGGATGAGAGAGAGCGACAGCGAGCGAGAGACAGAACAAGGGAGAGAGAGGAGAGCAATGAAGTCGATTCCCTTGCCTTTTAAACCCGTGTACTTTTATATGTTATAAAACTGAACTGTTTTCTTTGTGACATTTCTGTAAAAGAAAATCACACTCGGCAATACAGGAACCTCATAACCTCTTTAAACCGGCTGAAACCAGAATGTAATCGGATCACTACAAGAGAGAGAAAGAGTATTTATCTGAGCTGGAAGAAATCAAAGCACCCCACCCACGTCTCAGTTGAAATGCTTTAACTCCGGGAGGAAAAGAAAAAAAGAAGGAAGAGATTAGAAGCCCCGAAACTGCCAGGGTAAAAAAGAAAAGCCTAAAGTATAAAGCCGAAGAATTGCATTTTGTCAGATGAACAACTTGGCGGATGTTGCTAAGAAGACATCAGTAATGACACACAAAAGATCATTGGTCTGTTACGTGGGTATTCAGTGTCCGATGATGATTGTAACACCCAGTGAATGAATATCAAGGAGTGCCTCCAGCAGGGGTTCAGACTGGGAGACGGTAAATCCCTACTTGTGGGGGATCAGTTGCCCAGGTTGACAGTCAGTGTGAATGCTCATATTTATTCAGTCCAAAGGCGGGATAAATAGTAGTAGCAAGCGATGACGTGGTACGCCAGGGGATCGTGAATGTTGGGATGCCGCTGGTGGTCATGTGTTTGAGTCCACATCGAGACAATTTTTTAAATCTCAACTGGGCTGTTAGGTAGTCCCAGGAAATGTCATAAGAAATAAAGGCGGCATGCGATATCATCTATTGAGTGGTGTATACAACCACGGGACTAGGACCATAATATGATGTGTGGAAAGGACTTATATATATTTTTTACAGCGAATATTAGAACCGTATACTAGGAACAAAAAGTAATACTAAGCTAAGAAGGTGTATTTGCCTTCTCTGGTGGGTTAACTAAGCTTTTTGTGGTCTAGCATTTCCGTGATGGAGTGGCAATCATCTAGTCAGCAGGTCTGGGCGATTTCTTCGTATTTATTCCCAAAGTATAAACGGGATTTGACAGCACGATGCAGCCTTCGCATGTCCACGGTTTTTTTTTTTTACACACGGCTCAGATATCACTGTCATTATAGGTTTCCCTGTAGTTGACCAAAGCTATAATTTCTTGTCTGAAGGCGACGAAGGATGTTTCCGTTTTGTGTTGTTCTTGTTTTTTTTTCCGCAGACACAGAGAGAGAGAGAGAGAGAGAGAGAGAGAGAGAGAGAGAGAGAGAGAGAGAGAGAGATAGACAGACAGACAGACAGACAGACAGAGTGAGAGACAGAGAGAGTGAGAGACAGAGAGGGCGAGAGAGAGAGAGAGAATTGGAGATGTTCCAAGAACATGCCCATTCGGTTCATCTTGTCTTCCTCATTCAGTTTCCTGGTTACTTTATCAGCTCTTGCGCATGCGACATCTGGCAGTGTTCCATTCATATGTAAGTAAAAAGGAAAGGATCCTTTGACTCACCTGAAGTCGCGTCGAGCATTCGCTGCTAGACCCATACCTGTATCGACCCATTTACACTCGGTGGGTCATATGGCCAGTACAACGGTGGCCATCTTTACTTTCCATGCCATTTCTTCATACCCATTTTATATCTTGTATACTTAGGGGGAGGCTCATATCAAGTTTAAAAATCCACCTCGGTGGGCATTCGAAGCTATGACCACCATTCTGACATGCGAGTGTCTAACCACTACACTACCGCGGCTCCCAGTCTGCAATTTATGCTAATATTAATTATGGATGATGCAGCCACCTAATAACATCTTTAGAAACTACCAGTTAACAAACAAACAACATTGAGGTATGCTAATGTATCACTTCTATTTTCGTTAAGGCATTGTACTGATTCTGTACTGTAACATTATATTTTGTATTTCATTTCTTGATCAGGTTTTATCATCTTTAAATCCATTTTAGTGCTCCGTGTTGTTATATTTTTCTTTCCAAGTTTTAATATTTCTTGTCCGAAGTAGTATGTCAGGTCCTAACTAATTAGTATTTGAGGTGGCAACCCCCGATATTTTACTATATAAAAAGTCTATCACCGCAAAAGAAACGTCATATTTTACGACCTCAACGGACCACATTTTCAAAAAATTGGCGGGAAATTTCTTGGGTTACTTCCGGTTGTCCTGCTGACTACTTCCGGTCCCTGGATACCCCCTATCGACCGTCCCGCCTACAGGTGCCCTTGTCGGCCGCCGCGGCTTCCCCCGACCGCTTCCGAGACCATTCAAAGAAAACGAGGCAAGCCCCGGGCATGTGGAATAAGTATATAGATAAGTAGACCCACTAGTCGCCGGGCACCTGGCTCGAGTCCCAGTCTACGATAGGAGTGTGTGTGTGTATGTGTGTGGGTGTGCGTGCGGTGTAGGCCTATGTGAGGGCACGAGGGAATAGTCCCCTACCTCGGATATTAGCCTTTGCCCCTCAGAGAGAGGCCTTCATACTTACATCGAGATATGAAGAATAGTAAATAGCATGGCCCTGGCCTGACCCCAAATGTAGTATATACTACACTTTGATCTGAGCCAAAAGGACCATAGACGATGTCACATTACCCCTAACACACTCAACCTCAAGGAGAAGGTATAGTAGGTCCATCACCGACTCAGAATGATAGTCCTGTGACTAGACAACCACCGAAGCAGCTGAATATGGTTTTACCCTCACAGTCTTATCAATCCGAAGGTGAATGTTCTCCACAGGGGGTAATGGACACCGTAGACAATGTCGGTGTGTAATGCTGGTATCTTCAGCTTTAGAAAAAAAGTCTGAAGCCAGATTACGTCTAATAATTCTATATATGGGTATATTGCCACAATTAATAAACACGTAATACCATATAGATAGTGATTAATTCTAGAGATCATTCCACTAGAGACCAGTCTCAGTAGTACACATTCAATTAACTTAACACAATCAGTGAAATCTCCAAATTAATCATTAAAATAATATTTTTAGAAACAACCCCAGTTATTTCCCTTGTATATTTTGGAAATATTTGTGTCCCCTTGATACTGACAAAACATGTGGCGTGTCATCTGCGCTTACTGTAATATCACAGTATCCGATTAACGTATGATAGTGAACTTTTGAATATAGTGGTTTTAAATGGCGCTGAATCGCGTGAGCACATCACAAAATGTATTTAAAAAAAATAATCTGAGGCACTTTGCTTGGGTGCCAATGAAGTAATCTCATAAAAAAGCTGCGTAAATGGTAACACAACACTATAATTTATGTCAAAAAATGTACATCTCGAAAGGCAAAACCTGTCGGTATGCGTGGATAATGACAAATATGATTTAGTTTGCAGTAAGCTCATAAAAGCGGTAAAACGCCATCAGCGAGGCAAGCGCGTGCGCGTAGAAAAAAAAATGTAAATATTGGCTTTCACTGGAAATATCTTTATAACTGCTTGGGTGCAAATGAAGTATTCACATGAAAGGTGCGTAAATATGACCAGAAAAATCAACAAATATTGTCAACAATTGTACAGCTTAAAGGGCACAACCTGTCGGTATACGTGGGTGATGACAAATATGATTTAGGTTGCAGTAATCGCACAAAAGCGGTAAAAAAAAACAAAAAAAAGGCATCAACGAGGCAAACGCGTGCGCGTATGTAAATATCGGCGTTCACCTGAAATATGTTTATAACTGCTTGGGTGCCAAGGAAGTATTCACGTGAAATGTAAATATGACCAGAAAAATCAACAAATATTGTCAAAAATTATACAGTTCGAAGGGCAAAACCTACTGTATTCGTGGCTTATGATTTATTTTGCAGTAATCTCACAAAAGCAGTAAAACTGCATCAGCGAGGCAAGCCCCAGACATCACATGCTAATCAAGCTCCGGACATGTCTCTAGCTCTAAAAATTAGCGCACTAGAAAAAAATTGAATGCCTGTGTCTCGACCCATGTTATTGCTTTACTTACTGCCATGACTTCCATAGTCAGGCTACTTGTGGTTTCAGTGAAAGCACCAGAGTCCTCCTTCACAATCCTCCCTCTGGCCCTAGCTAGTAAAGGCCCATGAGCTTCTCACATGTCTGACGACCGACCCATCTGTGTAGATGACAGCATCACCGTCTAGCAAGTTCTCGAAAATCAACGCTAGTTCGTCAGCCTCCACAGGAGCCGGATTTTCTTGTCTGCATTTTCTATCTAGTTGGATGCAAACTTAAAAAGATGTGCAGAAATCTGTTGGCACTTGTACCCACTCCTCGCCAGGTTCTAAGTCCTACAGTGAATACACCTGTTGAAGAATGTCTTCGGCTTGATCCAACCACGACCGTCCTCTTTTTAACCTGCTGCCACATTTTACAGTTTTTCAGTACATTTTACAAGGAAAAAAAATGCATAATGTCATTATACGAAATGGATGATGTGATATGCGCTGGTATACATAGTATGATCACACCATTTTATTTTCACATAAAGAGTTATACACATCTGGATTTCTTCACACCATTGTCTGATTAAGTTGGTTCTTCCGGTTGGTAGCCTGGTATGTATCTGTCAGTTGGCTTGTAGTCATAAGACTGGTCTCCAATTTTGTGGGGTGACATCTGAGTATTGTAGACAAATGGGGCATCAAACAGTTGAATGTCGGATACATCAAACAATTGGTTGTTGGATTCATCACACATCTGGATGCTGGGGTCATGACACATCTGACTGTCGTTGGGTTGAAAACTGGTGGTATAGTATACAGCTGCTTGGTGGCTCAGTTTTTGTGTGTCAGGTGTTTTCGTTTTGCGTGATGAAGCTGAGGGTGTAGCGCTCATAGGAGTTGAGGTTGCAGTGCCCATAGTTATTGCTGAAGTGAGTGTCTGATGATTTGTTTTTATGTGTCGTTGTAGGTTGTCTTTTCTGTTGTATAGGTTACCACATAGGTGGCATGTGTGAGTTTCGGTGTTGTGAACTGTGTTAATGTGACGTGAAAGCTTGCGGTTTTCTGTAAAGAAATGACCAAATGTAGGACATTGATAGAGATTGTTCTGTTTAGTGGCCATTATACGGGAAAAGGTAAGGGCGATGAGGCACGTATTCCAACCCGCTTGCAGTTTCCGGCACCAGCTAATGGAGTGTTGATAATTAGCACAATACTCTTGTGTGTAGTTGCATTTGTGAAGTGTTGATACGGTAGAGTGATCCACTACTATGATTTGTATGGATTTCTGTAGTTCCACGGTTTCACAGGTCGTTCTGGTGTAAGTACTGGCTGCCAAACGACATATAGCTGTGAATAAAATACAAACCATTACAGTCCACCATCAATATTTTACATGACTTTTATTTTGTATTGCAAAACATGCGACAACCAATATTATTTTGATGCTAGTGTTTTTAAATCATCTACAGAAAATAATAACCAAAATGTTTTCAAATCAAAAGTACTAACTTTTTAATTATGATATATCAATAGAAAATAGTACCCATTTGACATTTGCGGATTATGAGGATGCACCAAGACGTCATATGTAGTAAAAATAATGTTTGTTCTCTGTATTGCTCTCATTTGTGTTCTTCTCATACCTGATGTCTTACGTCCCCTGAGGGTCTTCAACGTGAGTATACGTTTTGTGTTTGGTGATGAAGGCTAGCAATGTCCTGTATGTTTCGCAATTCTGTAAAGCTGTCTTACTTTGTGTTATTTTATATAGTATGTTACTGCCATAGAGGTGTTTTATGTACTATATTAGTGAGCAAACCAGGCGAATACACCCACTGATGGACAGTTACTGAGCACTGGTGAACAATAATTAGTGGTAATATAACAAGTGACATCATATGTATATGATAAATTTACACATACTGAATTTTACACAGTGTGACACCATCCATATGACCTTTATGCAACCCAGTTTTGACCTAGTGTGAAGGGATATATACACCAGACAGTATTTTGATATCACTCGCATTCGATATAACTCGAGGTGTAAACCCGAATGTAGCACCATGTACATTATTTTCTGAGAAATACATCAGCGACAACAATATACCGACTTGACGGCATGTACCGAGAATGTATACTATACACAGCGTACTTACCACTGGGATCTCTTCGGTGAGCTGTTTTCGATAGGTCTTGTTGCAAGCATAGTGTCTTTACCCGCCTTTGCGGTCCTTGATTCGGATGAGATGCCCGGGGCTTGCCTCGCATGTTTTCGATTTATCGTCACAGGTTTGCAGTGCTTCTGGCAATGACCTAAGGTACCTTGTTAATGTATGAGTGGTATTCTGTGATAGTTCGCTAATTTTTAGAGCTAGAGACATGTCCGGAGCTTGATTCGCATGACATGCCCGGGGCTTGCCTCGCATGATTATGATTTATCCACAGGTTTGTATTGCATCTGGGATTAACCTAAAGTACCTTGTTAATGTCTGACTGTTATGCTGTGATAGTGCGCTAATTTTTAGAGCTAGAGACATGTCCGGAGCTTGATTCGCATGTGATGTCTGGGGCTTGCCTCGTTGATGCAGTTTTACCGCTTTTGTGAGATTACTGCAAAATAAATCATATTTGTCATCAGCCACGAATACCGTAGGTTTTGCACTTCGAACTGTATAATTTTTGACAATATTTTTTGATTTTTCTGGTCATATTTAGGCACCTTTCATGTGAATACTTCATTTGCAGCCAAGCAGTTATAAACATATTTCAGGTGAACGCCGATATTTACATACGCGCACACGCTTGCCTCGCTGATGGATTTTTTTTAAACCGTTTTTTATGCGATTACTGCAAACTAAATCATATTTGTCATCAGCCACGCCTACCGACAGGTTTTGCCCTTCGAGCTGTACAATTTTTGACAATATTTGTTGATTTTTCTGGTCATATTTACATTTCATGTGAATACTTCCTTGGCACCCAAGCAGTTATAAACATATTTCAGGTGAACGCCGATATTTACATACGAGCACGCGTTTGCCTCGTTGATGCCGTTTTTTTAACCGCTTTTATGCGATTACTGCAACCTAAATCATATTTGTCATCACCCACGCATACCGACAGGTTTTGCCCTTTGAGCTGTACAATTGTTGACAATATTTGTTGATTTTTCTGGTCATATTTACGCAGCTTTCATGTGAATACTTCATTGGCACCCAAGCAGTTATAAAGATATTTCCAGTGAAAGCCAATATTTACATTTTTTTTCTGCGCGCACGCGCTTGCCTCGCTGATGCCGTTTTACCGCTTTTATGAGCTTACTGCAAACTAAATCATATTTGTCATTATCCACGCATACCGACAGCTTTTGCCTTTCGAGATGTACATGTTTTGACATAAATTATAGTGTTGTGTTACCATTTACGCAGCTTTTTCATGAGATTACTTCATTGGCACCCAAGCAAAGTGCGTCAGATTATTTTTTTTTATACATTTTGTGATGTGCTCATGCGATTCAGTGCCATTTAAAACCACTATATTCAAAAGTTCACTATCATACGTTAATCGGATACTGTGATATTACAGTAAGCGCAGATGACACGCCACATGTTTTGTCAGTATCAAGGGGACACAAATATTTCCAAAATACACAAGGGAAATAACTGGGGTTGTTTCTAAAAAAATATTATTTTAATGATTAATTTGGAGATTTCACTGATTGTGTTAAGTTAATTGAATGTGTACCATTGAGACTGGTCTCTAGTGGTATGGTCTCTAGAATTAATCACTATCTATATGGTATTACGTATAGCCATGTCGGAAAACGAAGGCTAAAAGGGGGGTATTTGTACCGAATAATGGAAAAAAATTACACACCGACATTGTCTACGGTGTCCATTACCCCTTGTGGACAACATTCACCTTCAGATTGATAAGACTGTTCATCGTCCCTGCCCGTCCTGTCGACCACTTCGTTAAGTTCATCATCCCTGCCCATTCTGTCAACTACTTCGTTAAGTTCATCATCCCTGCCCGTCCTGCCGACCACTTCGTTAAGTTCATCGTCCCTGCCCGTTCTGTTGACCACTTCGTTAAGTTCATCATCGCCAGTTGAACATATTCTTTGAAGAACATTGCAACCACAGGAAATGTTAGCGCCAGCGCGTTAAACATCTGGAACACGGTGACCTCTTATATCCACTAATTTGTGTTTCCAGTTTTCACAATGAGATAACATGTGACGATTGTTGCTTCGGAAGATTCACATTCGTCCATAACGTTTTCGACATCTGTATAGAATTGGTCACTTTCTTTCTCTGGCCTATTAACAGTTGGGACAATAGTGTTATTAAGGATGTCAATACTTATTTTATTATTTTTTTATTTATATTTTTTGGACTGTATTTTTATTTGGGGTGGGGGGGGGGGGGGGTATTTTCACTCTGTGATTTAGTTTCACCTTTATGGAGACCATTGTAAGGTATGTACACTGTCCGTTTTTAGTATGTCTCATCTTGTCGCAGGAGCTACCCATACCTAACTGTTTGTATTTTCTAAAACGCTGTAGGATATGTGTATTCATGTTGGTGAAGATTATGTCGAGAAATGAATAGGACATTTTAAGTTCAGTAATAAATGTTTTTCAATAGCGTATCCGATTAAGACCGAGAAAGTTAACCCGGTCAAACAACGCCCTTAGAAGTCGGATGTGTCGGCCCAATGGTGCAAATATTACAACTCTGCTATAAGCTGACACACCGCAATTGCGTCCAAAACAAAAATAAAAACAAACAAAATAATCGGATGAACAATGAAGAAGAAGAAGAAGAAGTATCCGATTCATGTGTTTTGAAATATTCATCTTTAACAAACATGATTAATTTTGTGAATTCGGACAGATAGACCAACAAACGTTAAAGTATCGAGTTCATGCATATTTCCTGCAGCACCATGCGCGTGTACAACTTGAACAACAAGTGAGTTCCAAACTAAATATGCCCGTTAGAATGCAAGTGTCTGATGAGAGTATTAACAATTCATTGGACTAACAACATGAGCACACAAACCTGCCCAGCAAGAGGTCCATACTGAACAAGGTTGGTTATAATAGAAGTAAAATGGAATATTGAGTGGGATACTTAGTGGTCTCAAGGTATGGTCTCCTCGAGTGCTGGAGGTCCCGGGTTCAAGCCCCGGTGTGGGTCGGGATTTTTTCACTTGGACCTCGAGTAACAAATTGTCCCCTGGTCTCTGGGTAGTGAGATCGGACGCCCGTGTGTATTCTTGCGCACGTAAAAAAATCACTTGGCAGTTGGAAATCGAAAAAGAGTAGCCTAACGGCGATGCCCGGAAAAAATTTCCAGTTAAAAATCTACCCAAAGTATTTCAGGATCCTCGCCGATGCTACGGAGTTCGTGCACTGAGCTGAGATTCTCTGGACCCAGGCTTGAGTAAGGAGTAGAACGGAGCACTTATGGGTTACACCCGTGTGCCGTGATGTTGATCCGTCGACTAAACTAAAGAAATAGAAATTGATGAAGATGAAATATGTTGTTCCTGTAAACGACAGGAAAGTGTGAAAAGTTAACTATGGCCAAGCTGAAACGAAGAAGACCACAATGTAAATGGATTCTAGATATGATAGTTAATGTACACATGGCAGCCAGGGAGGCAGGATATCTGGCTTATGATAGAGAGAGATATTTTGACGATGAATTCAAGATGTGATAGATAATGTACACGTGGAATCCACTGAGGCAGGATATCTGGCTTTTGATAGAGAGACATTTATATAATGTTACATATGAAAGATTTTGGTGAGTGAAATGTAACATATGAAAGATGTTCATGCTTTATGATGTGCAATATCAAGGGTTTTGATGATGTATAGTGCACTATGTAACAGATGTTGATGCTTTATAATATGGTATATGAAATGTATTGATGCTTTATAATGTGCCATGTGACTGATTATGATGCTTCATAATTTGGTAAGCGTAAGAGTTTGATGCTTTATAATGTTGTATGCGTGAAATATGGAGCTTTATAATGTGTCATGTCGGTCATTAGCGACTTCACGCCAACATATTTAATCAGTTACTATCCAACGCAGTTTTCTTCATGACGTGTAAATATTTTTTGTTTCTTGTTTTGTTTGTTGCGCTAGATTTTCGTCTTCTCCTTGTGCTTTTTATTCTTATTTTTTCATCCCTCTTCGAGTTTTCTTGTTTTTCGTCATGTACATGTGTTTTTTATTTTTATTTGTTCGCTTTGTTGTTATTGCACTTTTTATTCTTCTTACTCCTTTCTCTTGCTTTTCGTATACTTCTTGTTCTTACCCTTAGCTTTATTCTTCTTGTTTTTCTTGCTGATCTCTTCGCCATAACTAGATCATCTCGTACTCTTTGTATATCTTGCCATTTTCACCGTCTTGTTCTTTTTATTGTCTTGTTCTTCTTGTTCTCTTCTCCCTCTTGTTGTTGCTGCTGCTGTTGTTGATGTTATTATTGTCCTTGTTCTTCTAGATAAGAGCCTTACCTTGGTTGACTTAATCATATTTTCTGTTCTTTTGCAAATACCTTTAAACAAAATTATTGGCCGGACATGTTTGTGAAGTACTTCTCAATGCCGTCAGCTGTGAGAAAATGAAATACGTGACAAAAAGGGCGCGACGACTGTTCTATAATACATGCCTACATAAAAGCTGTGCCCCGTGCTGTCACAATGAAGCCCACCCGATTCTCTTCTGTCCTGTTTCTCCCAAAGGAACATCGGCCATTAAACACTTCACGCCTACATATTTATTTACTTACTATCCCACGCAATTTTTTTTTACTTAATGTCATTCCCATCTTTTAGTTTTTGGTTTTGTTTGTTGCTCTTGTTTTTCTTCTTCTCTTTGTTCTTCTCTTTATTGTTTTTCTTTATTTACTTCTGTTCTTTCTTTTTGTTGTTCTCGTATTTATGGTGTACTGGCTAAGTACTCGGTTTTCTTCTGCTTCTTGTTTTTGCTGTTCTTGCTCTTAGCCTTATTCTTCCTCTTGTTTGTTTTTTCTTAATCTGTTCTTGATCTTTTTTGTTCTTCTTGTGTGTGCGTATATGTTTTTCTCATTGTTCATCTTTGTCTTGTTCTTGTTCGTCTTATTCTTCTTATTTTTAATAGTTCTCCTTTTTCTCTTGTTCTTGTTTGTCTTCTTCTCCTTGTTCTTATTATTCTTCTCTTTATTACTCTTCATGTTATTCAATTTTTTTTTTCTTGTACCAGTGTTCTTTTCTCAGTGTTGTTCTTGTATAGTTTCTTCTTCTTCCGCTCTCTCTTGTCTTTCTTCTACTTCTTGTTCTTGCTCTTAGCTTTATTCTTCTTCTGGTTTTTCTGATCTCTTCTTGATACTTTTGTTCTTCTTGTACATTTCACCAATCCTACTCAGTTAAAGAAGCAATGAATCCCATGCAACAGTCGTGTGTGACAATAACATCTGAAAACAGAATACTATAACAGCTTTACGAAAGGTCCATCCGTCCATTTACATCTTCAGTAAAGCAACAAACAATAATTGTAACCTTAACAAACGACCACAACACTAGTACAAGCTTCACACGCTCTCGACACGCAAATCAGTGGAAATATAAAGTAGCTGACAACAACAAGACAACCCGCGGATACCCGAATCCCATTGTCAGCAATTCCCGGATACTCGAAGAGCACCACAGAAGTCGACAGTGCTCTCTAAGCGAGAGCAATCATGGCAAGTTTTCCCGAAGATTCCCGGCTGATGGGGCGCTAGCTAACAGCTAACGACAGTCGTCAATTTGTGCGAGACACTGCTTGCTTGACACTCAGGGCCGTTCCGGTCTGAAGTGATTGGTTTTAAAAATAACCCGCGTTTACACAAACATCTAATTTAGCTCAGTTATTATCTTTCTCTTATTTCTTTCAATGTGATTGTGATAATTGCAAAAATAAATCCGCAGGTGTTTAACTGCTTCCATGAAAAACAACAAGAAAATACAAATTCCAGGTCATTATGGATGACAGAGAGAATGAAGCGTTAGAAGCACCTGTTTTGTTGTTGTTGTTGTTGTTGTTGTTTGTTTGTTGGTTTGTTTGTTTGTTTGTTTTTTTATGTTGTTGTTTTGTTGTTGTTGTTTTTTTGTTTTTTTTTGGGGGGGGTGCAATCGCTTGCTTTGAAATCAAGCGTAATCCATACTAAAAAAAAACAAAGTCTTTGTGTTTAGAATGGACTACGCATGAGTTCAATATATATGATACTACTTCTAGTGCACTGGGCTGATTTTTTGTACATGGTATTTAAATCAATGCTTTGAGAAGGTTAAGAATACAACGAGCAGCCAAGATGAGAACTGACGTGATTACATATTTATGTTGTTTCTAGCATTTCTATTTTGATAGTAAGGTGGAGAAAGGAATGTTTCGTGTGGAATGGCTATCCTCACTTCAGAGGTTACATATTGTGAGAATTGTATGGATTTTTTGCCCTTGCCATGTGGGAGTGCGGGGAAATGAACAGATTGATAGGTTAGCAGAGAATGCACCTCTTGATGGTGGAATACATATGGACAAGTGAGAGGTGGTCGAGCGCCTGTGTGACCAGGGGAAAAAGCTGGGGGAATAGATTGACAACCCGTATGTGGAAGGCTTGATATTACGGGGGATCGGCAGGAGTTCTGGAAGAATCTCAAAACTGAGAGGGAAGACCAGGAACACATTCAATCAGATAGCGTTGAAACGATTAGTAGTATGACTCCTCGCTGGCTGTTGAACGAGTGGACGGAGCGCGTATGGAAATATCATGAGTGCAGTGATGTCAGTTTAAGAACCTAATCAACTCAACTCATCTGTTCCATTAGTGTCAGGTCTCTGTTAGATATGACTGAGCTACCGTATAACAGTAGACGGTACTAAATGATTTATGTTAGAGTGGAATGTTGGACGGCGCTCACCAAACCCGACACCCCACATTGTACCAACGAATTTTGGCGGAGGAGTGCAATTGGGAAAGTGCGAGCCTTATCATGGTGCCAGGAAATGCAACCTCAGACTACATGTCATGGTATCGCAGACCAGGCTCTAAGCGTTGGTCGGCAACTGGTCTTGGGTCGAAGCTCCGACAGGCTGACAGTTAGAGTATTGCTTTGCTGATCCGGCAGCTTCTGCAAGTCGGTCTGCTGCCAAATCGCCCGTAGCTGTGTTTCGAACGCAGTATGCGTTCGTACCTCCATCGCCACGGAGCTCACGTATAATATGTGTTTCATTATGTAAAATGTAACTTGAGCTTGTAAAATTCTTTATTTCTATGATACATCTCTCATCTAGTCACAGTAAGAAATTATGATTTCAGAAAGACTTGTGCAAAAGATATCGAAAGGAAGAATATCAAATGTTTTGGCCAACTCGTTACACCAAACAAGATCTGATACGAGAGCAAGGAGGTGCATGAGAGGAAATAGATTGGCGACATCAAAGACATTCTACACGCATCCTGAATGACACTTTCCAGTGCCACGCATCGGGAGAAGGAGCGTCAGCTATTCCTTCCCACGACGCTTCAAGGCAACTGTGGAAGATGATGTGACCTTCCGTCTCATGTTGTCGTTTGGATGCCAGCTTGATCGAAAAGACAAGAGCGCTCGCTCTTAAGCCGGTATACTGATGGCGAGATAGTGCGTTCAATCCCAAGGCCGGTCAGTTGAATTAAATGTTGACTTCTCTTTCTTGATTTGGGGACGCAAAATACAAGGCCCTCAGAAGTCGATGTGTGTTCGCCTGGTGTGTGGCACACTGGGAAAGGAGAAAGTTGGCACACACGCAAATATCAGTCCAGCGTGCACTACGCTGGATTTCAAAGCGAGCGAACGAAAAATATATTTTAAAAAAACACTAATGTTATCCATTTACTTAAATACTGTAATGTCCGTAAATTATAAATGATATCATTGAAGGTAGACACGGGAGACAGCCGGACTCCGTGGCCAAAGGCTTGCCACCGCAGTTCGTGAGCCGCTTACCAGGCGTTTGAAACTCAGCTGCGACCGATTTGTGCAGCAGACCGTGTCGCGTTGTGTTATAACGTGTTGGTATGGGAGCCGGTCGTTCAGATATCAATGGCAAACTACTGAACGTAAAACTTGCCTAGTACATCAACAGCAGTTGAAAAATGCTGGTGTTGACTGCAACGTCCTGTAAGGGATATGCAACATTTTAAAAAAAAATTTAAAAAAACAAACAAACATACAAAAAAACGTTAATGTAACTGATAGGGAGCTGTACTAAGAATGTCATGAGGGCGGTCTAACGCCTGTGCTCGTTGTCCGCTAACAGATGAAATAACTGAGAACCCATGCCTTGGTGTATTCAGACCTACGGGTAATGGCTCAATCACATCACAGCTACATGCAATGGCCCTATCACATCACAGACCTACGGGTAATGGCTCAATCACATCACAGATCTACTTGCAATGGCCCTATCACATTACATACCTATACGTAATGGCCCTATCATATCACAGACCTATATGTAACTACGTGTATTGGCCCTATCACATAATAGACCTACGTGTAATGGCCCTATCACAGACTTACATGTAATGGCCCTATAACAGACCTACATCTAATGGCCCTATCACAGATCTACATGTAATGGCCCTTTCACAGACCTACATCTAATGGCCCTATCACAGATCTACATGTAATGGCCCTATCACAGACCTACATGTAATTGCCCTATCACAGACCTACATGTAATGGCCCTATCACAGATCTACATGTAATAGCCCTATCACAGACCTACATGTAATGGCCCTATCACAGACCTACATGTAATGGCCCTATCACAGACCTACATGTAATGGCCCTTTCACAGACCTACATGTAATGACCCTATCACAGACCTACATGTAATAATCCTGTCACATCGCAGAACTACATGTAATGACCCTATCATATCACAGAAACACGGCGGGTTCTTGATTCGGAAAATACCATTGTCTTTAATGGTATGATTTGTCTTTGGTATTACCATAATTTCGTTGAATGTATAGTTGTTAGTGCACCCGTTAGACAAGATAGTAACCCGGGTTCAAACAGAAACAAGATTATTTTTTTTCCAACCAGCACATCTCTAGGTCGACCCCACCTCGTGAAAATAGATACCAGACTTGTCCAGAATGTTCTGAGAATTTAAGCACAAAGACCACAAACAAGAGATTGCAAGATGTATTGCCTGGCATAGATCGCCCCGTCTTTTCATGTGTCATCCGATACATCGTGCGACATATTGTTGTGTTTTCTGTGTTTAAACTCAGTAAGGGAATACACTATTTGAATTTATATGAATTATCTGGGAAGGAAACTAGCCAATGCACCTCATATGTCGTTGCCTAAAATGTGTGACGACCTAATACTTCACGTATTAATGGTTATATCTGCTAAACCAGTGGTTCTCAACCTTTTTTGGCCCGTGCCCCCCTTCACCATATTTTCAGAACGTCATTCCCCCCCCCCCCCTTTTCGTATTTCCTACCTCAAAATTTGGCCTGTGCCCCCCTCCACCATATTTTCAGAACGTCATTCCCCACTTTCGTATTTCCTACATTAAAATCCCGCCCCCTCCCCTACACAGTATACGTAATAATGGAAGCTAAATTTAATAGCACATACTAAAACAAGTCTAGACGTCTACATAAAACATGATTTGTGGGTGTACTTACTTTATAAATTGAATTTTAGAAGGATGAGACGTACAGAACCGTACAGTATGAAGGGAAAAACAATATCAAGTAATCGGTTCTTGTATTAGCGCGATCTTGAAATAATCTTAATTCTCCCCACCCCACCATGGAAACCCTAAAATTCCCCCTGGGGGGGGGGGGGGATTCCCCACCGGTTGAGAACCACTATGCTAAACGAATACCTGGACCTATTTTTATCTGTCATTTGACAAATCAAGCTATGCCCTCTTCTCTGTGGAATATAATTGCACTTTACGTACTTGATTAATTAGACCAAAATCACAATATACAAAACACTGATCAGACCAGTTGTGCTGTATGGCTCTGAAACCTGGAGTACAACGAAAGGAGACGAAGCCTTGTTACAAACCTTTGAGAACAAAATTTTAAGACGCATCTTTGGACCCATTAGGGATACACAAAGTGGAGAGTGGAAAAGAAGAAGTAACAAAGACATTTATGATCTGTTTAAGTCCCCGCTAATCACTGGTATCATGAAGGCTAATAGACTACAATGGCTGGGGCATATAGAAAGAATGGAAGATAATAGGGAAACAAAACTCGCTTACACTCAGGAAATAAATGACCGTAGACCCCGAGGTAGACCAAGAAGGCGGTGGAGAGATAATACATGTACAGACCTACAAGCACTTGGAATCAACGACTGGCAAGAGAAGGTCCACCAGAGAGACGAATGGAGACGGATTGTATTTGCAGCAAAGAACCTCAATGGCTCGGAACGCTGAAGAAGAAGAAGAAGAAGAAGTACTTGATTCTGATCTGTGTGTGCATCAACATAGTTCAAGGCTTATTGACATGTTGTTTATATCTTGTCTGCGACCTCTTAATTAAATTCTATAGGTCTCTGAAGTTCACTGTAAATAATAATAGATGACGGGGCAGACTAGAAATATGGAGTCCATTATCTTTTCATATAGCTGAGTTGTATACATGTATGTCCTGTTTTTGCACAATGATTTAATGTTTCTCCATTTCCCATAGGGGGAATTGGTATTGTGATCCATCTGTCGAAACACACAGACTTACTCTCTCTCTCTCTCTCTCTCTCTCTCTCTCTCTCTCTCTCTCTCTCTCTCTCTCTCTCTCTTGTCTCTGTCTCTGTCTCTGTCTCTCTCACACACACACAAAAACACAGACAGACAGACAGACAGACAGACAGACAGACAGACAGACAGACAGACGGATGGACGGACGGACGGACGGACGGACGGCTGGACGGACGGACAGGAATCTACAGAGTAATTATGACTGACAGACGTAATCAAAGAAGGGCATATTTCAAGAGAAGTAAATAGTTGAAGACAGTCGCAGATACGTATAATAATAAGGCACGAAATAGCCTCGGTAGAGGCTGGTATGGGATATCGTTTCCACTCCACACGCCAATACATCCATCAGCCTATTCACACAGGCCTTCTATGGTCACTGGATTGTCGCATACATCCAGCTATCTACTCACATAGGCATTCTCTTGACATTGAATTGACGCAGACTCCCATACATCCAGCTATATACTCACACAGGTATTCTACGGACATTGTATTGACGCACACTCCCATCAGTCTAATCACACAGACATTCTACGGATATTGTATTGACGCACACTCCCATACATCCAGCTATATACTCACACAGACATTCTACGGATATTGTATTGACGCACAATCCCATCAGTCTACTCACACAGACATTCTACGGACATTGTATTGACGCACACTCCCATCAGTCTACTCACACAGACATTCTACGGACATTGTATTGACGCACACTCCCATACATCCAGCTATATACTCACACAGACATTCTACGGATATTGGATTGACGCAGACTCCCATCAGTCTACTCACACAGACATTCTACGGACAGCTGATTGTAGCACACTCCCATAAATACGAGTGGTGCTCCTGTCTACTCATCGGCAAGAATTGTCATGCGTGACACAAATCACACTGGAAACGGAGGAAATATTAAAAGCCAGAGAACAAAGAAAGAGTACAATGCGGACTCGATTCGTAATGCCGCTTACCCCCGTTCGAAACACAGCGATGACCGATTTGGCAGCAGACCATGTCTCGATGGTTTTAACGTGGGAGCCCGTCATTCATAAAGCAATGGCAAACTACTGAACGTAAAACCTGCCAAGACATCAACAACGGCAGTAAAATGCTGGTGTTGACTGCAATGTCCTGTAAAAGATATGCAACTTTAAAAAAAAAAAAAAAAAAGACGAGGTGGATAAAATCAACAAAAACAACAAGCAGAACCCAGCAGGATACTTACACTAGCACAGCAAACAAAAATGTGAAGAGGAAAAGAGACAATATTTAATGAAAAACCGATTATACAAACTATGCTACGAGACATACAAGTAACTTGTAACTTTCAAACAGGCGAAGATAAAGAAGGCAATCCAGCAAGCAAAGCAGCGAATTCTACTAGGGAGTACTTCTGCGATTACATACGAAAATAAAGTCATGCAATAAGCAAAGAATACCATGGACAGCCAGAAAGACCAATGAACAAGTCTTTCAAGAAACAAATGAAGATCGTAAGCTGATTAGAGACATTAGACGTAGACAGTCACAATTTTTTGGGCATGTTATGAGAAGAAATAATTTGGAGAACTTGGTGACAACTGGTAAGATTGAGGGGAACAGACAAAGGCGAAGACCTAGAAACAAGTACCTGGATGGCTTGGCCTTGTGGCATGGTCGAGACAGAAACACGGAGCTGATCCACGACTCTGGTGATCGAGTGAGATGGCAGAACATGACCGCCCACGCTTACCGGCATGGCACATGATGGATGGATGGAATAAGCCATTACTGACAGAAGGGTTAACAGCAAGTAAACAACACATATATAACTCGAAGGTCAAAGCCCCAGTTGATGACACAAGCAGTAAATCTGCTGCAACAAGAGACAATTCATCGACACAGAAGCTATCTAGAACATTGCAAAGACAACCAACCTCAGTTATAACCTAGGCACAGACAGTTTGTTGAACGAGATCAAAGCTATTGTTTTTTTCGTGCAACTGAATCTGAATCTACTCACACAGGCATGCACTGGGCATTGGATTGCTGCACACGTTCGTAAATCTAAAAGTGACCCAGTCTCTCACACAGGCGAGCACTGGGCACTAGATTGGATTCTGTTGACAGTCTTCATCGGCATTTGTCTTTCAAAGTGGTGCATGTATTCCTATCTCTCTAAAGATCTCAATCTTTGGTGTGATGGATCAACTCTTTCGATGATCTTCATACATGCCTTTGTCTTAGACCAGGGGTGACCAACACGATGCCTGATGTTGCGGCCAGCGGAGCTAGGCCAAATGAACATAAATGTTAACTTTATTGTACATATCACCAAAAGAACATTACATCATCAGTCGTTGTGACATATTTCCAATATTCTATGCCTAACAACGACTCTTGGATTCCGTATTAAAAAGTGTATTCAGAGGTCACAATGTTAATTCGAGGCCAATCCCAATTTTCTGACCAGCCGCTGGGACGTATGAAGTTGACAGGAGTTGGAAACTGCGTACACGTGACATAGGAAAACGTGTGGCCATCTGGTGGATGACAAGAATACGGGAGATGGCAACACTACTGCCCATCCCCCCTCTCTTTCTCTACTTCCTCCAGCCCGGCCCTTTCCGAGACACCATCCTCATCAATCTGTCATGTTCCGTGCTAAAAGTGCGCCTAGGATAGGTACATTAAAAGAAATCGAGTGGGTGGATTGAATTGAGAAGTTTTTAAGGGGCGGCATTAAGAATTGTAAGGAGTCTGAGAATTTCTTTTCTTGTGACCAGTTGTATTTTCCGTATTGCATACAGTGGGGTTCTTTGGACTCCAGGATGGTAAACTGTGCCTTAACCAAACATGAAGCATAGTACAAATGCTCTAGTTCTCATTTTGGAGTGGCTGATTCATCGGCACAGGATGAAAAGGATTCGCCTTCATATTTCTTTAAGAGCAGAATTTCCTTAATATTATTTGCTCTCCAGGTTTAAGACAACCTCAACATTACAGAAGAACATTGCGTGGATGATCAATGTTAATAAGAGGATGGCCTGGCCAACACCAATGTACCTACTACTTAAGTAAATGCACTGATTGAGTCCTCCCTTTATTGCTAGTTGTTAAATTCGGGAGAAGGGTTATGAACATTGTCGAAACCTGGCAGTTATCCAGATTGACATTTACAATACATAGATTGTTTCCACCTGGACATTTTTAAAACCTGAACTTTATCTATGAGGACATTTTGAAACTCTGAACATCATGGATATTTTTCACCGCCTGAGACTTATTACTTCCCGTCGTTTATCATGTATGGATAATTTCCATCCTTGACTGGTCTCATTATGGATATTTATGACTCTTGAAGTTTATCTGCCCTATGGATGTGTATAACTCCTGAAGTTTATATGTCCTTTGGATATTTATAACTCTTGAAGTTTACCAGCCCTGTGGATATTTAAAACGTCTGAACTTTATCTGAACTATGGACATTTATAACTCCTGAAATTTATCTGCCCTGTGGATATTCATAACTTCTGAGGAAATTTATTATCAGGTATATTTCATCGCTTGAGGAATGTTGCACTGGATACTCCCAATTCTGGAACATTTAGCCGAATGAATATGTGCACCTTGGGAACTTATTAACCTGGCTAGTTCTACTCCAGTGATTTGAACATGAACATTCGTAAAGGGAATATTATGGACCATAGACTGTAGGAAGCATAGTGTTTTAGTTTGTGAAAAGACCTTGTGGTGTTAGATATACTCTCTGTTCCTGATATTTCTCTGAGCGGATGTTATTGAAGGAATACATAATATTGGTTGGATATTGGCTGAGAACATCAGTGAGAAAGATAAGATTAATATAGATTATTAATATTATTTTGATGTGGGTTTTTGTTATGTGAATATTCATTATGTGTATTTGAGGTATTACGTAACCATGGCGTCAACTAGTAAAGAAGTTGGACCAAAGAAGAGAAGAATCACAGAAGAATTAAGAAGTTTTCAAGACAGGTGGACAATAAACTATTTTTTCGTGGAAAATAAAACATGGCTCATATGCTTGATATGCAACGAATCTGTTTCTGTCTTGAAAGAGAATAACATCAAACGGCACTAAGAGACTAAACTTGCAAATAAAAATTGACGTTAATCAAGGAGATAGATACACAGTAGGAAACTATGGTTTAGGAGAGAGAAATGAAAGAGGATACAGACTCGTAGAGTGGGCAAAATAACAGGAAATGATTGTAGGAAACACCTGGTTCAAGCAACATCCTAGAAGATTATGGACATGGAGGAGTCCTGATAGCAGGATTAGAAACCAGATTTACTACATTCTGATTAGCAGAAGATTTAGAAACGCATTAACAATAGCAAAAACAGTTCCCAGTGCTGATTGTTATAGTGACCACAGATTACTCACAGGAACATTGAGGATAAAGTTGAAGAAAGTCAAGTATATAACAGGAAACACTAAATATGATTTGTGTACATTGAGTAATGACAAGGAAATACAAAACAAATTCAACATAGAAGTACAGAACAGATTTGAAATTTTGTCTGATCTAGAGATCCTATTCCAGGATATGGATGATCAATGGGAAACGTTGAAGAATTCAATCAATGTGGCTGCAGAAACAACTATTCCAAAATTAAAGAAGGTGGGTCGTAAGAAATGGATGACTGAAGAAATTTTACACCTCATGGAAACAAGAAGACTCAACAACAATAATTCTGTCAAATATGAAGAAATTCACAGACAAGTGAGAACATTATGTAAGGAGGCAAAAGAAGCATGGCTTGAGGAAAAGTGCTTAGAAATTGAAAATCAACACAACAGTCAAAATACCAAATTAGTGCACAAAAGAATTCAGGAAATTACTAATAAAAGAACAAGTACATCAACAGGGTGTCTAAAAACTGAAGATGGCAAAATCATAATAGAAAAAGACCAGATCCTACATGTATGGACAGATTATGTGAAACACCTTTATGATGATAACAGAGACGAACAGTATGATATTAGATGTAATAATGAAGGACCGCCAATTTTGGAGATGGAGGTTCGAAATTTTCTTAAGCATATGAAAGCTGGCAAGGCCCCTGGTGCAGATAACATCACGACAGAAATGATTAAAGCTTTAGAAGAATTTGGACTAGAGCAAGTCACCAGACTGTTGAACACATTATATGATACTGGAGATATACCTCCTGAATTATGTAACTCTGTATTTATTGCAATCCCAAAGAAATCAGGAACCTTGGAATGTGATCAACATAGAAAAATTAGTATAATGAGTCACATCACAAAGATTTTGCTAAGAATTATCATGCAAAGAGTGAGGAAGAAGATACAACCTGAAATAGGGGAAGAACAATGCGGGTTTGTAGAAGGAAAGGGTACAGTAAATGCTGTGTATATGCTGCGAACAGTTATTGAACGTGCTATAGAAGTAAACAAGGCTATACATCTTTGCTTTATTGACTATACAAAGGCTTTTGATAGAGTTAGACATGTCAGCATGGTGGATTTGCTTGCAGATCTACAAATTGATGGGGAAGACATTAGACTTATAAAAAACATATATTGGAAACAACAAGCTGCAATAAGGATTGATAATGAAGTGGGACAGTATCAGCCAATTAAGAGAGGTGTTAGACAGGGATGTGTGATGTCTCCAGATCTGTTTTCCCTATACAGTGAAAATATTTTCAGAAATGTAGAGGATATAAATGGAATCAGCATTGGAGGACGAAACATCAATAACATTAGATATGCAGATGATACAGTATTAATTGCAGACAATGCGCAGGACCTGCAACAATTAGTAGATGCGGTTGTTGTACACAATGAGCAACTGGGGTTAGAATTAAATTGTAAAAAGACTCAGGTTATGGTCGTCACTAGGAAGAAAGAAGTGCCACAATGTAATATACAAGTAAATGGAAATATTCTTCAACAAGTGAATCGGTACAATTATCTTGGAACAGTCATAACATCTGATGGGAGATGCCTTGAAGAGATTAGAACAAGAATCACCATGGCGAAAGTAGCCTTTAGCAAGATGAAAAACATTCTGACCAATAAAAAGATGTCAATTGAAACGAGAACAAGAGTGTTGAGGGGATACATAGAGCCTGTTCTTTTGTATGGATGTGAAACTTGGACAATGAGCAGTCAAGCTGAAAAGCATCTGATGGCTGCAGAAATTTGTTTCTGAGGAAAATGCAAAGAATACCATGGACAGACAGAAAAACCAATGACCAAGTACTATAGGAGACAAATGAACATCGTAAACTGATTAGAGAAATTAGACGTAGACAGTCAAAATGTTTTGGACATGTTATGAGAAAAAATGGATTGGAGAACTTAGTGACAACTGGCAAGATCGAAGGGAACAGACCAAGAGGAAGACCGAGAGGAAAATACCTGGAAGGCTTGGCCACATGGCATGGACGAGACAGGAACACTGAGCTGATCCACGACACTGGTGATCGAGTGAAATGGCGAGTCATGACCGCCCACGCTTTCCGGCATGGCACATGATTGATTGATTGACTCATCAACAAGGGAAAGATAAATTAATTAACAAGACGTTTTTTTTTTTTTTTGGTTTACATTAAACCAGGCACGCGTTTGAGCACGATGTCACCTACTGGGAGGCGACCATGTGGTGGAAGCTGTAGCACGCTTGCTTATTTACTTTAATTAATTAACAACAAAAATTTAAAAAAAAAATTAGTTGCGTGGCCCAGCCGGAAATATTATTTCAGAAATTTGACCCGCCTGCTGAAAAGGTTGGCCACCCCTGTCTTAGACCATCTGGCATAATTTATTTCCACCTCATCCTTTATTATCGCCGATCTTTCCAGTCGACACTACCTTCTCCAATTCCTCTCTTCTCATTAGATAACGAAAGAATATCGTGTGTCACTTTCTTGTAGATGTGTAAAATGCTCTACTTTCGTTAGCTTCTTCCAAACAATTGTTACCAATTATTCTGGCCGTCCAATGCAGTAAATGTATTCTAGCAAACCACAGGTTTGCGGTTTGGGCCAAGATGGCGGGACGTGTTTTCTTCTAGCTTGGCTTAATACGGTTGATCTCACTCGAGTGATGTGATTATCTACACAGATGGTTCGGTGTCAAGAGGTGAGAGAAGTGGCTGGGGGTTCATAGCCAAAGCTAATGGTCGATGTTTGGCGCAGGAGAGCCTGGCATATGATACCACAACATCCAGAATAAGAAATCAAATCAAATCAAATCAAATCAACTTTATTAGGGTCACAAATTGGGCGCGCAGGCCCGTCTTACATTCGGCCCTTCCAATCACTCGTCTTTCGTTCATCAAGAGCATTATACATTTACATAGGAAGAAAAATAAACATTGTGAAATGAATGTTGTAAACATAAACAAGGCTAAACATGGAGAAAAATGTGTACATAAAAAGTATGTGACGTAAAAGTAGTGATGCCAGCGCGTCCCACACACACACACACACACACACACCACACACACTCTCTCTCTCACTCTCACTCATTCACTCACACACACACACCACACACACACTCTCTCTCTCTCTCATTCACTCTCACTCTCACTCATTCACTGACACACACACACTCTCACTCATTCACTCTCCCGCTCACTCATTCACTCTCCCGTTCACTCATACACTCTCCCGCTCACTCATTCACTCTCCCGCTCACTCATTCACTCTCCCGCTCACTCATTCACTATCCCGCTCACTCATTCACTCTCACGCTCACTCATTCTGTCTCTCCCGCTCACTCATTCACTCTCCCGCTCACTCATTCACTCTCCCGCTCACTCATTCACTCTCCCGTTCAATCATTCACGCTCCCGCTCACTCATTCACTCTCACTCATTCACTCTCACACTCACTCATTCACTGTCCCGCTCACTCATTCACTCGGCCGCTCACTCATTCACTCTCCTAAGAATGAAAGTGGAGGCAGTCACTGCGGCTCTCCGCTGGATGGAGAATACGACACACACATATCGTGATTGTAACTGACTCAGAAAGCATGCTAACGAGGGTGAGGACGGGCAGACTTCGTGCGGAGTGACTTGCTTCGCTTCGGAGGTCACGGGTGACAAGCATCGCCTGGATCTTTTCTCCGGGGCATGCCGGTGTGCTGGGAAATGAACAGGCGGACAGTTTGGCTGGCTCTGCAGAACTTGGTGGAGTATTGATACATGACAAGGCAGACGTGGTTGCGGCCTTGTGGGAGCACGTGCACACCTCGGAGGAGCAAATGGATTACCATGGTCTGGCAAGAATGAGACAACGAGGAGTGACGAAGGGATCTGGCCGACGCTCAACGCTCAGAGGAAAGACGAGACGGACTTATAATCAGATTGCTACTGGTACTATTAGTGTTGGAACTCTTCGCTGGCTGCTGAGGATGGGGACGGAGCACTTATGGGAATGCCCCGAGTGCTGTGATGTCGATTCCTAAATCAATCAATCAATCAATCAAGACGGTTGATCGACGGCTTAACAATCCGTCATCATAAAACTTCCCGTTGTTTCAGAATCAGTTTTCTGGCTCTAAATGTTAGACATGGAAACCAGTAGGGAAAAGAAATCGGGGAAGACCAAGAGAGACCCTGCGTAGAACCATCATCAGAGAAGGCTCATTCAACGGCCAAGTGACCATCCAAGATCTACAACAGGTAGCAGCGAACCGCCAGACATGGAGAGCCATGACTTCTGCCCTATGCACCGACTTAGGCTCATGAGGACAGACTAACTAACTAAGCAAACCACATCTCCACTGTCTCGAAGCTCTTCCTAGTTTCTGTTGACATTAAAATACCTAAACAAAAAAAAACCCGAGGCAAACATAACCAACTTGGACCTCATCCGAGCCATTCCGTGTGTTCTGTGCTAAATCATGGCTTAGTTACTTCCTTATTTTCTCTCTGAGGATGTGAGGTTTCTATACCAGTCTCACACTTCTGATGGTTTCTGAGCTTTCAAAGGGAAATGTGAGCTCTGCAATCTAATTCCCGGTAGATATGGTACCAGCCTTTACTCCAGCCTAACTCCTACGGATTCAAACTCTATTCATTACGCCGGACTTTCGGTGACAACCTATTGGCTTCCAGTTGATTCACGTATAACGGTTCCTCACATAGAAGACACTTTCAACGGTCACTCACATAGAAAATTTACGTTCAACAGTTACTCACACAGAAGATTCAAGTTCAATACTTACGCACACAGAAGATTCACGCAAAACAGTTCCTCACATAGAAGTTTCACGTAAAACAGTTCCTCACATAGAAGATTCACGTTCAAAAATTACTCACACAGAAGAATCACCTTCAACGGTTACTCACATAGAAGATCCACGCAAAACAGTTCCTCATATAGAAGATTCACGTAAAACAGTTCCTCAAATAGAAGATTTGCGTGAAACAGTTCCTCACATGGAAGATTCACGTTCAACAGTTACTCACACAGAAGATTCACGTTCAACGGTTACTCACATAGAAGATTCACGCAAAACAGTTCCTCATATAGAAGATTTGCGTGAAACAGTTCCTCACATAGAAGATTTACGTACATTTCCTCACATGGAAGATTCACCTACAACGGTTCCGTATATAGAAGATTCATGTACAACAGTTCCTCACGTAGAAGATTCGCGTACAAAAGTGTCTCACATACAAGATTCACGTACAACAGTTCCTCACATAGAAGATTCATGTACAACAGTTCCTCGAATAGAAGATTCAAGAACAACAGTTACTAATATAGGAGATTCACTATAAAAGTTCCTCATATAGAAGATTCATGTACAACAATTTATCTCATAGAAGATTCACCATAACAGTTCCTCACATAGAAGATTCACGTACAACAGTTCATCGCATAGAAGATTCAATTACAACATTTACTCACTTTAGAAGACTCAAGTACAACATTATATCACATAGAAGATCCATGTACAACATTACATCACATAAAAGATCCATGTACAACATTACATCACATAGAAGATCCATGTACAACATTTACTCACTTTAGAAGACTCTTGTACAACATTACATCACATAGAAGACCCACGTTCAACAATTCCTCACATAGAAGATTCACGTACAACAGTTCCTCACATAGAAGATTCACGTACAACAGTTCCTCACATAAAAGATTCACGTACAACAGTTCCTCACATAGAGCACATTATGAGAATGTAAACACGGTGCACCAACTTACATAATGTTATATGTTACTTGTATGAAACTGGTATGAAAGTTGTTCTGTATTTGTGTCTCTATAATTTATAAACCGCCAAAGCCTGACAAAGATCACAAAATTCACCACGATAATTGTTAGTTGCAACTACGCTGTATTGGAAATATCAAATTTCAATGCCATGGTTCCAAAAATTGCTTTATTTCAATATAGCAACACTGCACTCTTTTACTTATTTATACTGATGTTGTGTATTATAGAAATTGACTTAATCCCTCACCGCGGTAGAATTGAGTGGTCACTATCGTAACGTGGTTGGTATATGTTGTGTTGTTGTTGTTTTTTTTTTGTTTTTTTTCATGCAAGATTTCTATAGACTTAAGATGAGCGTAGAAAAGACGTAGACACGCCACCTAAATGAATTGTTTGATGTGACTGTGGCAGGAAATGAAATGAAACAGTCACAGAGTTTCTTAAACAAAGACAAAAGAAACATTTACTGGCATCGATAGAAATAATACTAGAAACAAAGACTACATACGCAGATGTAGACATACGCACAGAAAATAACGACAAAAGAAGCCATTACCACAGATATCAACAGAAATAATATGAAAAATAAAAACTAAAGGAGCCATTACAACGGACATCGACAGAAATAATAACAGAAACAGAAACTAACGGGGCCATTACAACAGGCATCAATAGAAATAATACCAGAAACAGAGATTTAATAAGCCATTACAAAAGGCATTGGCAGAAATAATACCAGAAATAAAGATTAAAGGACACATTACAACAGACATCGACAAGAATATACCAAAAACAAGGAGGACGTTGAATACAAAATTGTTGACAGATCTGATATACATCATTAGAAGAAAAAGTAAAGAAAATCAAGAAGAATACAAAAGACGAATTAAAGAAATAATCCGAAAGTTTGAGGCAGAGAATGAAGTCATGCTAAATAGTCAGTGCAAATACAGAAAATATACAGAAAAATGCAGAAACTAAAGCTCAGTAGAAAGCATACAACAAATAACAAATAAGTGTCTTAAAGCAAAAGATGGTAAAATGCTAATGGCAGAAGAGACGGTAACTGAAAGATAGACAAGGTGTATTTTTAAAAAAGGGCAGATGATGATAATGACAGATCAGAAACAAGCCACCATGAGCAAGGTGAAGTACCACGAATACATAAAGCAGAAGTGACAGATGCTATACAACACATGAAGACAAATAAATTCCCGACACCAGATAACATCACTAATGGAAAACTAAAAGATGTGGGTAAACTGGGTATAGAAACGATTACAAAATTCTTGAATGACATCTACAACAGGGATAGTATTTTTTATATTTCTTTTCATAGCTCTACGAAAGAGATATGGTGTCACGGAACGCTGGACACATCCTCAATTAGTTTAATGAGTATTATGATTAAAATATTGATGAAAATTATAATGAGATGAGAAGAATAAGAAGTAAAATAAAGCCAAAAATTTGAGTGGATTTGTAAGAGATGATGGCTGAAACAACACCATATGTATCTTGAGAACATAAAAAAGTAATATTCGTTGAAATTATGGAACATCTGTCCTTGTATTTAAATGACGACAGAGCATTTGATAAGGAGAAACGTGAAGAAATAATGAAAATATTTGACATTTTAAACATTAATTGTAAAGATTTGAGAATAAGAAAAAGACATATATTGGCTACAAAAAAACAGTCATCAGAATTCATAGCCAGATGGGTACTTTTCAACAATTAAACAAACTGACAGAGCAGCATTCACAGGCCGGTGACCTCATCATCCCCACAGACGGGTTGTTGAAGCGCGGGTCAGGGTCAGCGTGAACTTAAACAGCACAAAGGATGGGTAAAAACAATCAAAGAGGACAGCTGCGCATACCAGACAACTATATGTTTGCGTATCATTTACAGGACATCGCTGTCAACATCAGCATCTTTCAATATGACATCATAGATTACGCTCAGTAGTTTGTCATTGCTTTCTGAGCGGCCGGCTCACATACCCCGTAAGTTACCGACGCGATTCGAACCACTGTTGATTCTCACCGTCGTCACGTTACTTACGAGAGTATACGAGATTACGGAGAAAAGTACCTAACCTCTAGACCAGGAAGCCGGCACCAGACAACTACACCAAGCATAATTATGGAGATAAGCGCCGCCGCCTTCAGGGCGCTCGCATGGGTAACAGGACAAGAAGTCACACAAGTGTTCATCATATCAGACTCAATGAAGGTACTACAGAAAATTGCAGCCGGAAGATTCGCAACCGCGGAGCGCTATCGAGAACAAGTCACCCAAACTGATCAAGAAACCTGATACGGGGGAGAAAATGGCATGTGGCAAGACTAACACCAAAAGGCACCCGACTTACAAGATGAGCAGCGTGGCAGCCGCCAAGACCTTAAAGATGACGAGAAGAAAGAACAACCTGCCTGCGAGCTGCAGCAAAGAACCAGAACCCACGGTAACCTCAAATGAAGCCACTACGAGTAAGACCGACAACAACTCACCACAGACAAGAGTAAAGACAGCTGAGAAGAAGAGTAGGAAACACCGACTCACAGACAATCAGATGGATCGTCACATGTATCCGAGTGGAACTGACAAATGGGTAGATCCTGGGGCAGCTACAACAGGAACATCTCCACATACGAATATTGAAGGCGGAGCGGCTGCTGACATATTCCAAGATAGCCACAACTTTATCGGTGTTGACAACAGAAGGCAGCCAGATATCACGAGAAGTATCGATAAACAAGAAAGTACAACAGCCTGAAAGACTCATTCCGAGAATTACTCAATGCAGAAGATGCCAGAGGTCCGGCCACAGCAGAACAACATGCCGCAGTAAGACAGAGATCTGCCGATACTGCGCCGAGCATCATGCGTTCTGGGAATGTCCGTTGGCCAAACAGGACAACGACTACCGAGCGCCTAATGACATGAGAAAGTGTGCCAACTGCCTTGGCAAGCATGGAGCAAGATACCTGAGATGTCCGTACCTCCAAAGACACAGAGACGTCTTAAAGATCGCCATTACTACAAAGACACCATACAAGGAAGTATGCGGAAGTGCGAGACAGCCACGTGCATCTCACAAGATGAACGATCTCAACTGCAAAGCCAGATTGACGAGCTGAATAAATAAATCAAGGCGCGGCTGACACCAACACCAACCAGTGACAACGAACAATTGCTAGCTGACATGAAGGAAATCCAGCATAGCATCAAACAAGAGATGGAACGCATGGCATTGCTACAGAAGGAAAACGAAGAAATCCTACAAACCATCAAATCAGAGAGAGACCTGCTAAAAGCTGAAAGGAAACTAATACAAAACAACCCAGCAGAAGCCAGGAAAAAGAAAGCAGATAAGCCCCAAGATCAAGACAAACAAAAGACCAATCAGAAACCACAAGCTAGAGCCAGCAGTCCAACCACGATGTCTAAACAACCCAAGGGGAAACCAGCATCCCGCCAGATACCTGAAGAAAGGTCAGAGGAGGACTCCGACACACCTGAAGATAAACTTACCTTAACTTACGAAGAGAGGGCAAAGTGGAATGCTAATTACGAAGAGAAGGAAAAGCAAGTTAAACTACGATTAAAGGAGTTCGAAAATGACCTCCCAGCATGGCGCAAAAAAAAAAATATCAAATGGAAATGGAACTCGTCAGAGAGAAAAAGTGCGAAGAACGCCTATGAAAACTCCCAAGAAGACGACACAAGCTCAGAGTAAGAGGAAAGCTAAGCAATAATCAGACAAAGGGTCCTTTGAAGGACTGCAACATCGAAAACGACGAGCTAGAAGCAAACACTAATCAAAGAAACCGCCAGAGGAGACGGACACAAAGGAAAACCTGCTGGCCACACCCCCAGCTGACATTACAGGCATAAACTCTTCGCAAACGAAAAGCCAGCTAACACTGGCGCAGAAAACTAGACAAATTTATCCCGCACCATGAACCGCTACAAATATAACTGAAGCTACAGAGGTTAGTTGAACTATGGTGGAAATTTTTGTTGTTTGTTGTTGTCGTTGTTGTTTTTTTTTCCCCCTCCAAAATGGACTCGGACTCGGACCAATATTCGTGGTGAATGGGTAGACAGCATTCGAAAGTCGCCTCACTTCATTTACGTGGATGTATCCACCCGGAAACGCCGGCGTAAAGAGCAATGAGCACGTGGACCAGCTGGAATGCACTAATACCAAAAAAGAAAAAAATTTTGCATATCCTTTACAGGACATCGCTGTCAACATCAGCATCTTTCAGCTGATTGTTGATTTCTTGGCAAGATTACGCTCAGTAGTTTGCCATTGCTTTCTGAGTGGCCGGCTCACATACCCAGTAAGTTACCGACGCGATTCGAACCACTGCTGGTTCTCACCGTCGTCACGTTACTTACGAGAGTATACGAGATTACGGAGAAAAGTTGCTAACCTCTAGGCCAGGAAGCTGGCCATTAATACAAGCAAAAAGTATTTCCCAGACAGGAGCGCCTCGAGTACTGATTTTGCATCTGTCAATTGCACCACAGGCTGTGTACCACGGCTGGTATTTAGTAATTTCTCTGTTGCTATCTTGATTGCCTCAATTTCAGCATCATAGTTATGGCAGTACTGTCTTGTTTGTATTCTGGCAGTGTCCCTAGTATTATTTGGGTATTCAATGAAGACTCCCGCTCCTCCATTTCGAACAGTAGTTTGTGCTGACTAAAACTTGTACACCTGCTCCGTGGCGAAGGTCACAGTTCATAATCCCACATAACGCGTTCGAAACACAGCTGTGGGCGATTTGGCAGCAGACCACCTTACATGGGTTTTTTTATGAAATGGTATGGGTGCCGGTCGTTCAGAAAGCAATGGGAAACTACTGAACTTAAACTTGCCTAAGAATCACGAACAGCCAAATAATGCTGGGGTTAAACTGCTACGACCTCCAAAGGATATTCAACTAACTTTTTTTTTAAAACTTGTACCAGTTAATAAGGTCTGTAAGGTGTGGAATGCGCCTGGCCCTGCAGCCAGCAGGGTTAGGATCGGCTAGCCTCTCCCAGGAGGGGTGAAGAGCGAAAATTAGTAGCCTGCCGATGACCCGCAGACTACACAAGTCAACCCCCACCTCCACGTGGTGCAGACCGGGCAACCATGACCGCGAGGTCATGGGCTAACGAGGCTATGGCTCGCCATAGGGGATGGACTCCCTGTGGTCAGATTAGTGTCCTAAACCTGCGACTGGCCTAGCAAGCCGGCAGGGGATCTTCATACTGCTCGTAGAAAAACTAAGAAGTATAAACGGACTGACAACATATGTAAAGAAACCAGCCAAGCAGAGACAGCAAGAATACCGCATGACGAGAACACAGAAGAAGAACCATCTGCAAATCTAACCATTAGAGAACTCCTGTTTGCGGACGACCAAGCACTAATAGCAAAATCAGAAGCTGAATTACAAGACCACATGAATAGTCTAAACGAAATGTGTAGGGAACATAACATGAAAATTAGCACAAGCAAAACAGAGGTAATGACTATAACTAAAGAAGAACAAACAGCAACAATTCACCTAAACGAACATCCCTTGAAACAAGTAAAGAGCTTCAAGTACCTAGGAAGTATAATATCGTCAAATGGCAGATCAGAAGACGAGATCGAAAATAGGTGCAATAAGGCAAATCAACTCATTGGACAAATGGCACCAGTACTAAAGAACAAACATGTATCAATAACTACTAAGAAAGCACTTTACAACACAATCTTCCTACCAACTCTGTGCTACCAATGCCAAACCTGGACAATGACAGAAAAAGAGAAAAGAAAAATCACAACAACAGAAATGAGGTTCCTGAGAAGAATACTCAACGTATCAAGAAGAGATAAGATCAGAAATGAAGAAATCAGGACTAAAGTGAGGGTTAAAGCTGCTCTAGATTTTATTAGAAAGCAGCAAGTCAAATGGTTTGGCCATGCAAGTAGGCTACCAGTCAACAGCATGCCACAACAGGCAATGATGTACAGACCAGATGGAAATAGAGGAAGAGGCCGACCACGTAAACGTTGGACGGAGGGAATAACAGAATCCATGGGAATGTCGATATACGAAGCCCATAACCGGGCACTCTCACGAAGTTTATACTTCACCTCGACACCGCAAGGTACAAGAGGAACATGATGAGATGAGATGAGAGTACCAGTTAATGTGTTGATAAGTACCGAGAAGATCACCTACCGAGTGCCGATTGGTCTATTAGAAAATATGGCTGTGGTATCATATGGCCAATGAGCCTAAGTTGTATAATAATGTCCTTTACTCTTTTTATGATTCAATCAGCACCGGAGGCGTCATTGTTTTTCTTGTAATTATCGCCCTTACATGTGACATAACGAGCGTTTATTTATTGATTATGGGTTGTTTTGATATAAATTAGAATTTAGAGTAACAGATTTCTTTGGGGGGAGTTGGGGGGGGGGGGGGCAATTGTGAGTTGAGATTTTCTCATAAAAGGTTTTTTTTTTAAGTCAAAATGATCGACATCATTGCACCGGGTTTTATCCCATATGGTTCAGTCTCTTTCTTAGGACGGTCTGTGGAAAGCGTCGCACAAAGCACGAACTCCGTAACTCCAGACACAACAAGGTCGGTCTCCGAGAAGATTATGATTATAATTGTGAACCGAACGACATAGCCCGGAATCAAACTCACGACATTCGGAGCGCGGGGTTAGCGGTTTAACCAACTCGCCGCGGAGACTCCCAATGTTCTCATAAAGTTGTGATAAATATGGTTGTTCTTTATCACGGCTTTACGTCAGGGGTTAGCACTCTTCTGTTAAATGGTATTTGTGTGCTTGCAAACACATTATTACCTCCCATGTTTACTAGCTGTCTGTTGCTCAGAATCACATGCTCGAACATGCTATTTATAAAGTTGAAGAACTCACTCTACGAACGCATGGCATCAAACTTATATTCCGACCAGACACATTTTGTCTCATTTCGGTTTCTCCAAATCTGTATAACTGTCCTCCCATCATGGCCTGTGTACATAAATTTGGAAAAGATGAGGAAGCGCAATTTACGAATCTGGTGTAGAGGCTTCTGGAAATTTGAATAAATAGCCTCCAAATAAAACTGCAAATTGAGATCTCAACAGGACAGGTGAAGTGAGGATCTGTTCTTACCATCAATCAGGTGCCGTCTCCACAATGATGGTTGGCTGCAATGGATCTCCAACACTATCTGTCTCTCTCCATGTATGTATATTTTGTCAAGCTGCTCTTCGTCTATCTCTTGATGTTATCTCCCTATTTGTATTGTTGTTTACCTCTCCATGAAATAAGACACATTCTTCTGTATGTCCACGTCTCCATGGCCTCTATTCGACGTTCAAATTGCTTGTTCATTGTCCAGGTTTCCGCGTCATATAGTAGTGTTGAATATATAGCCATCCATCCATCATGTGCCGTGCCGGTAAGCGTGGGCGGTCATGTTCTGCCATCTAACTCGATCACCAGAGTCGTGGATCAGCTCCGTGTTTCTGTCTCGACCATGCCACAAGGCCAAGCCATCCAGGTACTTACTTCTAGTTCTTCCCCTTGGTCTGTTCCTCTCGATCTTACCAGTTGTCACCAAGTTCACCGAATCATTTCTTCTTATAACATGCCCAAAAAAATTGTGACTGTCAACGTCTAATGTCTCTAATCAGTTTACGATCTTCATTTGTTTCTTGAAGGACTTGCTCATTGGTCTTTCTGGCTGTCCATGGTATTCTTTGCATTTTCCTCAGAAACCACATTTCTACAGCCATCAAATGTTTTTCAGCCTGACTGCTCATTGTCCAAGCTTCACATCCATATAAACGTACAGGTTCTATGTAGCATCTCAACACTTTTTTTCTCGTTTCAATTGACATCTTTTTATTGGTCAGTATGTTTTTCATCTTGCTAAAGACTACTTTTGCCATGGCGATTCTTGTTCTAACCTCGTCAAGGCATCTCCTTCAGATGTTATTACTGTTCCGAGATTATTGTACCTATTCACTCGTTGAAGAATATTCCCATTTACTTGTATATTACATTGTGGTATTTTGTTCTTCCTAGTGACGACCATAATCTGTGTCTTTTTACAATTTAATTCTAACCCTACTTGTTCACTGTGTGTAACAACCGCATCTAATAAGTTTTGCAGGTCCTGTTCATTGTCTGCAATCAAGACTGTATCATCTGCATATCTAATGTTCTTTATGCATCGTCCCCCAATGTTGATTCCTTCCATATCTTCGATATTTCTGAAAATACTTTCACTGTACAGGGAAAACAGATCTGGAGACATTACACATCCCTGTCTCACACCTCTCTTAACAGGTTGATATTGGCTTACTTCATTATCAACTCTTATGGGAGCTTGTTGTTTCCAATATATGTTTTTTACAAGTCTAAGATCTTTTCCATCAATGTGTAGATCTTTAAGCATATTATCATGTTGACATGTCTCACTTTATCGAAAGCCTTTGTGTAGTCAATAAAGCAAAGGTGTAGATCTTTGTTTACTTCTATAGAATGTTCGATTACGGTTCTCAGTATATATACAGCATTTACTGTACCATTGCCTTCTAAAAACCCACATTGTTCTTCTCCTATTTCAGGTTGTATTTTCCTCCTAACTCTTTGCATGATAATTCTTAGCAAAATCTTCGTAAGCAGACTGGTAACAGTCTCTATTCCATATTCTTCTAAAGCATTAGTCATTTCTGTTGTGACGCTGTCTGAACCGGGGGTCTTGCCAGCTTTCATATGGTTAAGAGCATTCTGAACCTCCATCTTCAAAATTGCTGGTCCTTCATTATTATTTTGAACATCATACTGTTCGTCTCTGTTATCGTCATAAAGGTTTTTCACGTAATCTAACCATACATGTAAGATCTCATCTTTTTCTATTATGACTCTTCCATCTTTTGTCTTTAGGCAGCCTGCTGATATACGTGTTCTTTGATTAGTAATCTCCTGAATTCTTTTGTGCATTAGTTTCGCATTTTTACTGTTGTGTTGTTTTTCAATTTCTCTGCAATTTTTCTCAAGCCATGTTTCTTTTGCCTCCTTACATAAGGTTCTGAATTTTCTGTGAATTTCTTCATATTTGGAAGGATTATTTTTGTTCTGTCTTCTTGTTTCCATTAGCTGTGTGGGATGTGGATTTTAATTCCTAAGAATATTTCGTTACAATGTCTAGGGGGTATTATTGATTCTCTGGTCACTGGTTAGAATGCAGGGTGATCAGGGATATTTACCACAAATCCCAGGAGAAAAGAGTTCAATCCTTGAAACATTGGCATCTGTGTGTAGGTTTTCCTTCCCACTTCATCACCCTTTTCATTGTCTATAGTGCTAGAAGGATATTGATTGCTCACAACATATAAACAACCACTTGTTGGACACCACATTTACTTGATGTACACAACACTTTTGGACAAACAGTTCAGGTATTAACTCAAGATCTGCAGTTACATATATAGATGTGTAATAAACACTATGCATTTTCAGACAGGCATGGGAATGATGTGCATATTACAACATAGTACCCAGTGACCCCAAAAAAACACAAGGTTTTTTACAAACAACACAACAACCACAAATTGGGTCTACTTTCATTTTCCCTCATAATTAAGGCAAATAATGATCCAAGTACCTAGAACCCAATATATAAACATTGGTTTCTGACACCTTTTACAATTTACTCATTGTTAAAAATAATGAGTTGGTGCCAAAATATTATACATATATACCATTGGAAAAAAACTACTGACCTGTTACCTTCAGAAAAAAACAACAACACATAAACAGCATTTTGTATTACTAATTAAACTAATTAATAGTCATTTATCTCCTGGTGTGCGGTTAAGAGTTCATCTTTGCTGTCGATTAGATCCTTTTCCCATTATCTGGGTACCGCATTAATGCACTCAGATATGTTCTTAATATTTAGTCACTGGTAATTGGCTGGTGCAAATCATACTTTATAATAGAAATTACACACAATCACAAATCCCTCCGCGGGCTAGAATATTCGAGTACTCTGCTGCAGTAGGCTCGGTGTCCTTTTGAAATTTGGGGCCTCAGGTTGGTCTAACTTTCCGGAATTTCCACTTAAGCTCTGCAGAAGGTACTTTACCATCTCACCATACATGGTGCCAAGTAGACGTCCATTCAGCTGCTCTGCTTTTAATATCAGAATCCCAAGTAGTTCAACCAAGATTTTACACCCACCAAGTCGCGAGTCTATAACCCATGGCATTTAGGTTGACATTGGACCAGCAAAGAGTTAGTCGTTATCTAGTCCAGTGTAGAACTTTATTTGACTGAGAGGCATCTCATGGTAGTATCTGTGACTAGGGCCACACTTGATCTATACCTACATATATCCACAGATGAATAAATCCAGCACAGTAACAGGTTTGCAAACAATTGGATGATTCCTCTTGTTGCAGATATAGAGACATTTAGCTGCTTTCATATGGTCTTTTATCTGATGGTGTTCAGGGTTTGGAACCTTGAGGTAATCTGGTTTCGTAGTTATGTTTCAGATGATATTCAGTTTGTACCTTGGTTGTATTGGCTTATGTGGTTCAGTGTCTTCTCCCCATTTGGTTGAGCCAGAACTTAGTGTTGAATAGCTGAATTCCACGTTTGACTGTTGCAGCTGTGAGACATTCTTTCGAAGACTTATCCATTGTTGGATATTAACTTGGTAACCCAACCAACAGTTGAAGGGCTTTCACTGTTGCTAGTTTTAGTAACTTGTAGGATTGTCCCATAGTTTCACTGATTGTGCTGAGTGATAAGGCTTATAGGTGATACTTCTCAGACGTAAAGCAGACGATATACTGTTGTCAGTTACTCTGTTGATCTTCATCTTTGTAGATTATTAGATCTTGAAGTCCATCCTGGATATTCCTACTAAAATAGGACTTAATCACTCACCCAGTCAGTTGTCTTCTAATTTATCTGTTGCTCGCTATGGAGCTATTGAGCGCAGCAGTCCATGGGTATTTCTAGATGCAGACTATGGTTAGGACATTCACTTTCTGGCTGTTGACCCAGGATCCAGATACAGTGATATAGTCCCACCACATTCAACCACCACCTGCTTCTCTTCTATAGAAAATTGATGACAAAGAATACAACACAAGCATTAACCTACTGTGATGTGTTAACTTTCACAAGACAATTACAAACAAAAATACAAAACAACAAGGGGAGAAGGGGAAAGGAGTGGGTGTCCACGTTCCACTGTCCCTCATTGCTGAGTAGAGCCATTCTGACTCTTAATAGTGAGTAAGGTATTTTCTCACTTTATTTTATGTTCTGTTGTTACTGGGACAATTAGAGGAGTGAAGTCATTCTGTCCATCCAACATGTTGATATTGTCTCTCTCATTACTTGAAGAGAATAGCCTATACAGAATCTCTGTGGTTTCTAATGCCGCGTCTTCCTTTCGGCACTATAATCATCCTTAGGTCAAGACTATTCAACATTGGCTTAAGTACTGACATACACATGGATTCTTACATCAACATCCTCTAATCCCAAGGTGCAACATTAAAATGTATATTCCCACAGTAAAAAGTAACAATCAGAACAGAGAAAATTCTCATACCAGAAAAAAACCATACATGTACATTTCTCTGATATTAAGTACATGATAATCAGACATAATAATTTAATCATAAAATTTAATGCCGGGGCCAATGGTTTTGAATTTTCTTCAGGGGTTAATCCATAACTAAAACATACATTGTTTTTCCCCACTGCGTACCGCAGATGAGGATAGTATCCGCTGTGATATATTTTGTCAATGACTGCTATTATTAGGAGTATTTATTAGAATAACTTATGCCGCATGGTCCAGTCTTCTGAATATTGCAAGCAATTTATTCACAATCTTCGCTTCTGTTCCTACTACGGTAAGGTGATGCGAATTTAATCCTATCCGAACATTGATTTTGATCACGCGTGTACTTCCTTTGTTCGTGCATTTATATTCTCACCCATGGCGTCCCTAGCAATATTTTATGGAATGATTACATGTCCACCCTCATATGGAGTGGTTACTAATCTGCTAACAAAAGGATGGTACTAAAATTTAACACTATAGTTCCAAGTTACAGATTATGATGTGGCGAAGTATTTTATCCCCTGACTAAGAGTCAGGAATCATTTGTATGTCCCCGCATGGATAAAACACCTTTCTATAGTACATAGATTATTTGCAGATTTCTAAGCATAAATAGTGAGATATTGTTCACAGTGCCTAGAAGTTTTAACATAGGAATATGAAATTGACAGACACTAGTTCTTTACTATGAAGTATGAATCAGGGGTCTGCTCCTACATTGAGAAAATCTCTAGAATGTGTTTCAGACATGAGAGTTGATACTTTATGTGTACTACAGTACACATAATATTCATAGGTTATAAACACTACTAGTTAGATATAAGTTCATAATGCCTATAAAAGATATTAACATAGGGATTTGAATTTGTAAGACATAGGAAAAATTACAGCGTGGCACCCACATGTGTTTCCTTAGTAAACATCTTCCAGCCTGGTTTAAGAGAATTGTAACTAATTCTTAATTAAACATACTGGTCTATGTAATACATAAATATATCTTAATAATGTAGATATCACATACCAATTGGCTTGCAGAGAATGATGATTTTAAAAGGCAAAATACTTTTCCCTACACGGGAAAAGAAACCCCACCCAGGGAACACACGTCTGTTTCCTTTGATTGTCTGCACTCAAAATGGCTACTTTAGTCCTTTGTTTTCCCATCAGTCCCGGTCTTGCCAGGTACGTGAAAAAATTAAAGCCAAATAGATTAAGCTGCCACGGTCAGTCTATCGCTGTTTTATTTTCTCCTACATTAAGTAAGTTACTTAAACAGTAATTGAAAGGGTTTGTTTATTTTTAAGGGAGTCAATGCTTAGGAAAGGGTAGGGACGTTTTTATTATATTACAAGCTGTAAAGTTTCTTCAGTCATCCATTTCTTACGGCCCACTTTCTTTACTTTTGGAATAGTTTTTTCTGCTGCACAATTGATTTAATTCTTTAGCATGTCTCATTGATCATCTACATCTTGAAATAGAATCTCTAGATCAGACAATAAATCAAATGTGTTCTTTACCTCTATGTTAAAATTATATTGTATTTCTTTGTCATTTTTCAATTTGCACAAGTCATATTTAGGGTTTCCTGCTGTATACTTGACTTTCTTTAACTTTACCCTCAATGTGCCTGTAATTAATCTGTGATCACTGTAACAGTCTGCATTTGGAACTGTTTTTACGACTGTTAACGCATTTCGAAACCGTTTGCTAATCAGGATGTAATCTATCTGGTTTTTAATCCTGCTGTCTGGACTCCTCCATGTCCATAATCTTCTAGGATGCTGTTTAAACCAGGTGTTTCCTACAACCATTTCTTGTTCTTTTGCCCATTCTACAAGTCTTTATCCTCTTTCATTTCTGTCTCCCAAACCATGGTTGCCTACACTGCATCCATCGCTTTGCTTTCCTATTTTTGCGTTGAAATCACCCATTATGATATTTATTTTTCATTTTTTACAGTTCTTCAAAGCAGACTCCATGTCATTATAAAATTCCTCTATACTTTTTTCACTGCATTCACTTGTTGGGGCATATACTTGAATGACATTTATTTTAAAAGGTCTTCCGTTTAATTTTACTAATAGAACTTTGTCTGACACAACCCGATATCCTTTGGCAGAATTTGATGTTTGCTTATCTAATATATATAACATTTGACAATTCTCATTTTTAATGCGTTGTTAATCTCTATAGATATTAATACTGATTTCATAATGTTGAAAGCATTTTTAGCCATTCCTGTTCTCTTGTTGATGTCTGTTTCACAGTAGTTTCACTTCTGCTATCATTTGTTATTACATGTCCATGCTAGGTGAAATTTATTATTTGTTACAGTATCTCACCGTACTTTATACTTTTTATACATTCTTTATACGCTCTCAAATATGCAACGTAACGTATGTCTGTGAGACTGGAGCTAAAATAAACTGTCACGAGGTAGCATTTACAATGAAGTTGTCTAAACGCCTTTAGTGTTGCATAGATGGATAATTCTATTTCATGCATTTGAATGGTTTCATTGCGGTATGTTGCCTCAACGCCGTCACACTTTTGTGTTTTCAGCGGTTTTCAGGAAATGAATGTCCCAATTAATCATTATACTGGCGTTCTAACATAGTGAACATGGCTAAAATTAGTTAAACTGCGGTAAAGCTGTGGAAATGTAAACAATATAGGCTAAAATTAGTTAAACTGCGGTAAAGCTGTGGAAATGTAAACAATATATAAACAATAAGTGTAAGACAGCTTTAGAAAATACAATTACGGAACACAAAAAATGCTGCTAACTTTCATCAGCAAACAACAAGAGAACAATATGTGGAGAAGATGCTTGCTTGCTTGCTTGTGTTCATTGGCTTGAGCTCCAACGCAAAGTCCTGTATGTCGGATGAAGGCATCCTGTTGTCCAACCTCAGTGTGATGTCATACAGGACCTGAGGTTTGCGTGAGTATCCGTTGTCCCATGTCTGGCTTATTGGTGTGCAGACTGGTGGTTCCTCGCCATACAGGCAGACACTCTCCGACTTCGGAGGAATCAGCGATCCTACTGACTTTAGCCAGGACCCCGAAGGGACCTGTTGCCCATGACGCTCGGCGAGGACGCGTCAATAGGTCTTGGCCAGTATATAACCCGGCCCTGATGCCTTGGAAACACCTCTGCGTCCCTGTGGAGAAGATGATTTGGCGGGGGATTGGCAGGGGCGCTGGATGAATCTCAAAACTTAGGTGGAAGACCAGGAGAACTTTCAATCATATAGCACTTGGAATCACTAGCAGTGTGACTCTTCGCTGGCTGTTGAACGAGGGGACGGAGCGCGTGTTGAAATATCCGTGTACCACATGTACGAATCTGAATCAATGCAAAGTATTTAACCTGGGGTCAGAGTATTGACAGGCGAAATGACTAACAGTTACCGTGCAACTGTTCTTTTCTGACAGACAAGAGGTTCGACTTCATTGCACCGGGTTTTATCCCATATGACTCGGTCTCTTTCCGCAAGGTGGTCTGCCGAAAGTGTCGCACAGAGCACGAACTCCGTAGCTACAGCGAAGACCTCCAGAAATCTCCGATAAAACTGCACTCGTTAACCAAACGACGGAGACCGGAATCGACCCGTCGACTTTAGGAGCGCTAGCCAGGGCGCGTAACTACTTCAGCACTTAGACTCCCTCATGTCTGACAGAAACCTGATATAAGTTTGACCTACTTTATTGCTGCCCACATCTCGTGGAGGTGAGTGACGCAGGTGGCGGTAGCATGGTGGCTGGACGCTGGTCATCTGGCCCCGTGGTCATGGTTCCATCCACATTCGAATTTTTAAACAGGATTTTGGCTCCGGGTGGATTGGTGGATTTATGGATGATCGCACTTATGGATGGACGGATGGATGGATGGATGGATGGGGACACTGATGGATGGATGGATGGATGAACGGATGTATGGATGGATGGATGGGTGGATAGATGGGTGGATGGGGACAGGGATGGATAGATGGATGGATGGAGACAGGGATGGATGGATGGATGGATGGATGGATGGATGGACCGACGGATAGATGGATGGACAGATGGACTGATGGGGACAGGGAGGGAGGGAGGGATGGATGGATGGAAATATGGATGGATAGATGGATGGAAGGACCGACGGATGGATAGATGGACCGACGGATGGATGGATTGATGGAAACAGGGAAGGAGGGAGTGAGGGATGGATGGATAGATGGATGGACGGAGGGAAGGTGACCAGCCTATAATGGGTACCAGGAAATGTCTTGGAAAGTAAAGACGACCGGCGTGATACTGATCAGATCACCCATCTAGTGTCCATGTGGATTGGTCTATAATCATACAAGTCTAGCACCGTACACCCAACGAGCTTTGATTGATTGATTGATTGATTGATTGATTGATTGATTGATTGATTTAGGAACCGACATCACAGCATTCGGGGCATTCCCATAAGCGCTCCGTCCACATCCTCAGCAGCCAGCGAAGAGTTCCAACACTAATAGTTCCAGTAGCAATCTGATTATATGTCCGTCTCGCCTTTCCTCTGAGCGTGAAGCGTGACCGGGTCCTTTACTTGCTTTACACAATCTCGATGCAGTTAACCGGCTGTGGTTTACTGTGTACCTAAAATACATTCTTCTACACATTTGGCCCAAGCAATTCCCAGCCACGGGTCTATGGTGTGGTAGGGCCATCGCATTTTGTAGGCCTGGGTGAAGACGCAGTAGGTGGTCAGTCTTTCCCCTACCTTCGCAAGAGAAGAGTCCAGGGGTCGAAGCTGCTGCGTCCGATCGTGCCATAGCATTATCACAGCTCATAAATAAGCACATATGTATTTTCAGGCGTTCGTCCTTCTCATCATCATCATCAGATACCGTGCCAGCTGGCGTAGGCGTTCATGACTCTCGACAAATCTCGTTCTTTGGTGTTCTTGATCAACTCTGCTGATGATATATCCTCCATGCCACCGCCTCAATCCATCCAGCATCATTTCTCTTGGTCGGCCTGTGCCTCTCTTCCCCTCCATCTTTGCAGTTTGTCACGAGGTTCTCAAATGCCTCTCTTCTCAGCATATGACCAAAGAAAGATGTTTTAGACGCTCAAAGACAGACATTATCAGTGCAGTTTACTATCAACTCCGCAACCGCGCCTTGTATTTTATTTTAAATTCTGGAACTGAATATAAATTCTATCTATTGTTTCACTTTATACATCTCGCGAGAAGTTATTCTTAACGCGCGAGATCGAATTTATCTAATTCAGTGCCGAAGGATAATATATCGCTACATGTGACTTTCTATTTGGACAGAAGGACGATATATCGCCATACTAGGGTCATTGTGTTTTTTTGTTTTATTTCATCGTATCCTCCGCAATTTCAATGCTCAGTGAGCGGAAATGTACATTATATATGTAATACTTGTTCATTTGATTGTGTGCCATGTTATGTCCAAACTTACGTTTCGTTTGGCATTGAATCAGTTAAAAACAAAAATAAAGGTCCCGAACTAGGAATAAACTATTGGACTTTAATGTGCCATGGTCATCACATTTTTTGGGCATTAATGCACAGAGGGATTTGCGGGGCGGTCTTCCACTCTGTTACAGAAACTTCTGGGCTTATCACGATAGGCTGGACTGGAATTATTTACATCAGAAATATTAAAAGTATCACTGAGTGCATTGAATTTGAAGACAGACACCGAATAAATGGGTTGAGACAACTTAATAGGATGAGAGTGCAATCAGATACCACGGTCAGCTGGAGGAGAGCTCGTGCTAGAGGGGAAACCCGAGGAGACGATGAATAGATTGTATGAGGATACACAAGAAGGTATTTACGCAATCAAGATGGTCTTGAATATGCGTGCTTGCGTGTGCGTGCGTATGTGTGTATGGCGAGAGAGAGAGAGAGAGAGAGAGAGAGAGAGAGAGAGAGAGAGAGAGAGAGAGAGAGAGAGAGAGAGAGAGAACTTTCCACTGCGCTTCACAGCAATTGTTTACAAAAGTACTTGAAGAGTTGCATGGTGATTTTTAACTGATAGTTGGACAGTGTGGATGGATGGATGGATGGATGGATGGATGAAAGGAAGGATGGATGGATGGATGGGTGGATGGAAGGATGGATGGATGGATGGATGGATGGATGGATGGATGGATGGATGGATGGATGGATGGATGGATGGATAAACGAACGGGCTGAAGAATGGATGGTGGGACTTGCAGAAGAATGGATGGTCGGATGGACGGACGAACCGATGGATGGACGCATGGAAGGATGAACGGACAGAAGGATGACTTGATAAATGGACGAATGGACGGATGTATGGATGAACGGACAGACGAATGGTTGGTGGATGAAGAGACAGACGAATGGTTGGTGGATGAACGGACAGATGGACGGATGGATGGATGGATGGATAGATGGATGGATGGATGGATGAATGGATGGATGGATGAATAGATGGATGGATGGATGGATGGATGGATGGATGGGTGGATGGATGAATAGATAGATGGATGGATGGATGGATGGATGGATGTATGGATGGATGAATAGATGGATGGATGAATGGATGGATGGATGGATGGATGGATGAATAGATAGATGGATGGATGGATGGATGGATGGATGTATGGATGGATGAATAGATGGATGGATGAATGGATGGATGGATGGATGGATGGATGGATAGATGGATGGATGGATGGGTGGGTGGGTGGGGGATGGGTGGATGGATGGATGGATGGATGGATGGATGGATGGATATATAGAGGGATGGATGGATGGATGAATAAATGTATGAATGGATGGATGTACAGATAAACTCACAGACACACACAGACTAGGGGTAGTAAGGAAGGAATATTTTCGCAAACAGTCGGAGGTTGGATTGGCGTAATGAGGTTGGACTCTGTTTATCATATTACATCTTGTCTCATCTTGATTACAGAACAAGACTGTTGATGTTAGAACTTGAGAACAATTGATGTTACAACGTGACAGATGATGTTACAACGAGGCTGTTGAATGTAGAACATGGCGATTGGTGTCAGCACTTGAGAACTTTTGATACTCGCTAAACAGTTGTGAACTCGCGCTGTCAGATTTACCATCTGTGGTATTAGTTGTTTACAGAGAGGTCGACGTGGCTGAAAGGATTAAAGTAGTCGCGCTTAAACTTCCGGTGCGCTGATGGTGGGATAGTTGGTTCAAATCAAACACCAAACAGTAAGACTTAAATGTTGACTTCTCTTCCTTGACTTAGAAACGTAAATAAGTACCTCAGAAGTCGGGGTGGGTTTGTCTGACAGCGAGGTACACGGGTAATAGGGAAAGCTAATTCATTCATTCAGTAGCATGCCCTTTGCAGAACCTCGCTCCCATAACAACCTTCCGGAAAACCTCTCTATCATAATCAAGATGTCCCGCGTTCGATACACCCATCTGGAGATCATCCGCCACATCCTGCACCCATCTTCTCTTTGGCCTTCCTCTTCCTCTCTTCCCAGGCATATACCCCTCCATTATTGTTCTCTCCAAACTTTCATGACGTTTCAAGTGACCAAAATATCCTCAGGCAAAAGCTAGCCCAGTGCACTCACCAATAGTGGCAACTAATTGTAGCAGTAGTAGTAACAACTGAATGTAAGAAAGAGAGTGCTGAAATGCTATATAGAACTAGTTTTGCTGTATGGCAGTGAATCTTGGAATGTAAATGAACACATTAAGAAGACATTAGAAGCAACAGAGATGTGGTTCCTGAGACGAATGTTGCGAATTCCTTGGACTGCCAGAGTAACTAACGACGACTGCCTGAAACAGGCTAATGTAACTAGAACAATAAGACAGAGACAAACATCTTTCTTCGGTCATGTGATGAGAAGAGAGGCATTGGAGAACATCGTAACAACTGGAAAGATCGAGGGGAAGAGAGGCAGAGGTAGACCAAGAGAAGTGATGCTGGATGGATTGAGACGGTGGCATGGAGGAATATCAGCAGCAGATTTGATCCAGAAAACCAAAGACCGAGATCTGTGGAGAGCCATGAACGCCTACGCCAGCCGGCACGGCACTTGATGATGATGAGTAGCACTTGTGCAGGCGACGTTTTAGTTCAAAGCGAGCGATCCCCCAAAAATATTAGTATTTACATGATTTTCTGGGAATTGTCTCGGAAGGTCATGCTTCTAGGTAAGGAATCGCTCACCTCATCTCATTACTCATTATACTGTGGTCTATAAAACACATTACCCCTCATTGAAAATATCTACCATTGAAATATCTACCTGAATGTCGACGAGATAACACACCAATAATGCAAAAAATTGCAGCATTTCGTCAAACGAATAACGTGTTGTGTAGCACATCAATGTCGGCGCGGGTAGGGGGGGGGGGGCTGAGTGGTCTCGATGTATGATGTCCACCTCGAGTGCTGGAGTTCCCGGGTTCAAGTCCCGGTGAGGGCTGGGAATTTTCACGTGGACCTCTGGTAACACAATTCCCCTGGTATCTGGGTAGTGAGATCGGACGTCCGTGTGTACTGTTGCACACGTAAAATATCCCTTGGCAGTTGGAAATCGAAAAAGAGTAATCTATCGGCACTGCCCAGGCAAAATTTCGAGTTAAAAATTTGCCCAAAGTATTTCAGGATCATCGCCGGTGCTACGGAGTTCGTGTACTGAGATGAGATGTTTCGGAGTCAATCTTGAGTTAGCAGTAGAATGGAGCACGTGTGCCGTGATGTTGATCCGTCGACTAAACTAAAACTACACTAAAAACTAAAACAAAAATAAAGTTTATTCGTTCGTTCGCTCGTTCGTTCGTTCGTTCGTTCGTTCTAGACTTTTAAGAATTTTTAAGACATCCAGAGCTACAGAATGTGATATCGCTGTCACATCACTGACCTCTAGCAAGAAACTTCTTCGGGACAAGTTAAGGGTTCGAAAGTCAACATGCAAGACCTGAAGAAGGAGATTCACATAAACTGATGACGACCCGCTTCAAGACAAGACAGTTGCCCTGTTTTATCACGTTGTGAATTGAGAGAGGGAAACCAGGTTGCGGAGAGGCTAGCAGATAGTTGTAGTTTATGGTCTCCAATTTCATGGAGACAAGCTGAAAAACATGTACTGGCTGTGGAAATGTGGTTTCTATGGAAAATGCACAGTGTACAGTGGGCAAAAGAACATGATTTGATTATTGGAAACACATAGTATCTACAGCACCCAAGGAGTTTATGGACATGGAGGAGTCCTGATCATAAGATCAGAAATCAGATTGATTATATTCTCATCAACAGACGATTTCGAAATGACTTGAAAGTCGCAAAGACTATACCAAGCGCAGACTGCTACAGCGACCATAGATTAATCTTAAGCAATTGACATATAAAATTAAAGAAAGTCAAATATTCAGCAAGAAACACACAATTTTATCTACAGGCACTGAAGAGTGAAGAGATAAAAGATAAATTCAACGTAAAGGTAAAGAACAGATTCGATGCATTGTCCGATATGGAAATATCATTTCAAGACGTCAGTGACCATTGGGAAATATTAAAGAAATCAGTCAACCAAGCTGAGAAACAACCATCCCAAAAATAAAGATAATAGGACGCAAGAAAACGGAAAAACATCTTAAAACTCGTGGAAGTAAGAAGAAATAACAAACAATAACAAGGAAAAATATGAAGAGATTCACAGGAAAATTAGGAAGCTATGCAAAGAGGCAAAAGAAACATGGCTTGAGGAAAATTGCGAGGAAATTGAAAACCAAAACAATACCCGGAATACCAAATTAATGCACAAATGAATTAATGACATCACTAACAAAAGAGCACATACATCATCGGGTTGCCTAAAAATCAAAGATGGCAAAATCAAAATAGAAAAAAAAATAGATTTTACATGCCTGGTCAGATTATGTGAAAGACCTTTATGATGATACAAGAGAAGATCATCAGAATAATAATGAAGGACCATCAATTTTGAAGATGGAATGCTCTTAAACATATGACAACTGGCAAGACCCCGGGTACAGATAACATCACAAGATAAATGATCAAGGCCTTAGAAAAATAAGGAATAGACCAAGCCATCAGACTGCTGAACGCAATATACGATACTGGAGATATACCTCCTGAATTATGTAATTCTATATTTATTGCAATCCCGAAGAAATCAGGAGCCTTGGAATGCGATCAACATCGAACAATTAAAATAAAGAGCCACATCACGAAGATTCTGCTGAGAATTATCATGCAACGAGTTAGGAAGAAAATACAACCCGAAATACAAAAAGAACAATGTGGGTTTGTAGGAGGCAAGGGCACAGTAAATGATGTGTATATACTAAGAACAGTAATTCTATAGAAGTAAACAAAGATCTATATATTTGCTTTATTGACTACACAAAGGCTTTCGATAAAAGGAGACATGTCGACATGATAAGGATGCTTGAAAATCTGCAAATCGATGGAAAAGACCGTAGGCTTGTAAAAAACATATGTTGGAAAAATCAAGCTGCCATCAGAATTGATAACGATGTAGGTCAATATCATCCTATTAAAAGAGGTGTGAGACAGGGATGTGTAATGTCCCCATATCTTTTTTCCCTGCACAGTGAAACTATTTTCAGAAATATAGAAGTCATGGAAGGAATCAACATTGGGGGACAATACATCAATAACATTAGATGTTCAGATGATACAGTCTTGATTGCAGACAATGAACAGAACCTGCAAAATTAGTAGATGCGGTTGTTGCACACAGTGAACAGCTAGGGTTAGAACTGAATATTGAGAAGACACAGACTATGGTGGTCACTTGGAAGAAGGAAATACCACAATGTGATATACGAGTAAATGGTTTTTTCCTTTCTACGAGTAAATAGGCATGTTCCTTAAGAAAGTGAATCGATACAGTTATCTCGGAACAGTCACAATATCTGATGAGAGATGCCTTGAAGAGATTAGATCAAGAATTGCCTTTGCAAAGGTAGCCTTTTGCAAGATGAAAAACATACTGACCAATAAAAAGATGTCAATTGAAATGAGAAAAGGAGTGTTGAAGTGCTACATAGAACCTGCACTTTTGTATGGATGTGAAACGTGGACAATGAGCAGTCAAGCTGAAAAACATCTGATGGCTGTGGAAATGTGGTTTCTGAGGAAAATGCAAAGAATACCATGGACAGACAGAAAAACCAATGAACAAGTCCTTCAAGAAACAAATGAAGATCGTAAACTGATTAAAGTCAATTTTTTGGGCATGTTATGAGAAGAGATGACTTGGAAAACTTGGTGACAACTGGCAAGATCGAAGGGAAGAGACCAAGGGGAAGACCGAGAAGTAAATACCTGGATGGCTTAGCCACGTGGCATGGTCGAGACAGGAACACGGAGCTGATCCACGACTCTGGTGATCGAGTTAGATGGCAAAACATGACCGCCCACGATTATCGGCATGGCATATGATGGATGGATGGAAAATGCAAATAATACCATGGAAAGACAGAAAAACCAATGAGCAAGTCCTACAAGAAACAAATGCAAACCGTAAACAGATTAGAGGAATTAGATGCAGACAATCACGATATTTTCAACACGTTATGAGAAAACATAAATTGTTGACATTGGTGACAACTGACAAGATTGGGGGGAAAAGAACAAGGGGAAGGTTTGGCACGTGGTATGATCGAGACAAGAACAGAGCTGATCCAGGACTCTGGTGATCGTGTCAGATGGCGAAACATGACTGCCCACTCTTATCGGCACGTCACATGATGATGATGAGAGGCTAGCACGTCTGGCTGAACACCCGATGGTTTTGTGTTTGAATCTCCGTAGAGGCGGTTTTTTTGTTTATTGTCATGCACTAGCAGGACTGTCCAACCTGCAGCGGTGACAAGGACATGTCCTGGGAAATAAAGGCAGTCGGTATGACAGTCACAATCGAGTGACAATTGAAATAAAGAGGATGGGTCTAACAATATACACAAAACAGCTCGGAGTGTCGAAATGGGTCGTCTACCTGTTCACATCAATAGAAGGGGTTGAATAGAGACGCTGTCGTTACGTGAGAAAATACCAGGTAAGACAGACGGAGGAAGACAGATACCCGGCCATCAGCGCACCGGAAGTTTCAGAAATTAATACCACTGACTTTAATTGTACATTAAGGCACGGTCCGTTTCCTTGATATTACCATGATTTCAGTCTTCCTGAAGGGTGAGGCCTATTGAGCAATATAGCACCAGCGGGCGCGTTGTTGTCATAGGTTGTGTTTGTCATGTCGTATTGTCATATGTTGACATGTTCATATAGCACAGGCGCGCACATTTTTGTTATGGATTGTGTTTCTCATGACGTATTATCATATGTAGACGTGGTCATACAGCACAGGCTGGCGCGTTGTTGTTATGAGTTGTGTTTCTCATGACATATTATCATGTGTTGACATGTTCATATAGCTCTGACGGGCGCATTGTTGTCAGGAGTTGTGTTTCTCAAGATATATTATCATATGTTGACATGTTCATATAACACAGGCGGGTGCATTTTTGTCGTGGATAAGTATGGCCATAACAACACATACACAAAACAGCTCAGACCGTGGAAATTGGCCCTTTTCCTGTTCACATCAATATATGTTGAACACAGTCGCTAGCCTTGCGTGAGAAAATACTTGGCATCTGAGGCGCGGGAAGACATGTGCAAAATACAATATTAAACATCTGAAACAAAACACAATATAAATCAATGAAACAAATAACAATATAAATAACTTAAACAAATAATAATATACACAACTGAAACAAATAACAATTTAAAAAATAATACAAATAACAATATAAATAACTGAAACAAATAACAATATACACAACTAAAACAAAAAACAAAAACACGGCTGAAACAAATAACAATATAAACAACTGATACAAATAAAACAATATAAACAACTGAAACACATAATATAAATACTTAAACAAAAAATAATATAAACAACTGAAACAAATAACAATATAAACTTCTTACACAAATAATAATATAATCAACTGAAACAAAAAACAATATAAATTTCTTAAACAAATAATAATATAAACAACTGAAACAAATAACAATATAAACAACGTGAACAAATAACAATATAAATAGCCATATAAATAAAAATATAACAAATAACAATATAAATAAATAACAATATAAACATCTAAAAGAAATAATAATATACACAACTGAAAAAAATAACAATATAAACAACTGAAACAACAATATGAAACACTGAAACACATGACAATATAAACAATTGGCACATTTAGCCATATAAATAACTGAAACAAATAACTATATTAAAAAGTGAAACACATGACAATATAAACAACTGAAACAATTAAAAATATAAAACATTTAAACAAATATTAAATAATAGAGAAGACTGAAGAGCCTGAGCGCTGATTTTGGATCCAGACCAGGCACCGGAACATGTCGAAGGTTTTGGATTCAAACTGGGCCCACCACTGCTGCAATATCAGGAATGCAGCATAACTCAAGACTGGCTCCGCTCCATCATAAGCAGTGCCGTATACTTATATATACACTATCTCAGTGCCAATATCAGGAGGGCGACTTACCTCGCAATTAACGCCATTCAAATATTAGGTACGTAATATACTTCTAAACTACCTTCGCCCCATCATCTCGGACAGTGGTTCTCAACCGGTGTGGAATTCCCCCCCCCCTCCCAACCCCCATGGGAAATTTAATGTTTCTAGGGGGTGGGTCGGGGGATTAAGATTATTTCAAGATAGCTTTAATACAAGAACGGATTATTTGATATTGTTTTTCCCTCCATACTTTACGGTTATGTACTTCTCGCACTTCTAAAATTCGTTTTATAACGTAAATAGATCCGCAAATCACGTTTTATGTAGACGTCTAGACTTGATCTAGTATGTGCTATTAAATTTAGCTTCCATTTTTACGTATACTGTGTAGGGACGGGGGGAGGGGGGAATTTATAGGGAGGAAATATGAAAAGGGTGATGACATTCAGGACGCATGGTAAAGGGGTGTAACGGCCAAAAAAGGTTGAGAACCACTGATCTAGGAAGCAACATACTTCTAAACTATCTTCCCTCCATCAACTTAAGGAAAACATACCTAAAATTACACATTAACCACCATCATATAGATAACATACCTCTAAATTACTCCAGCTACATCACTATGTGGACACCATACCTCTAAACGACCCCTATCCCATCATCATGTAAACAATATATCTCTAAAGTATCCCTGTTCTATCATCATGTAGACAACTTATCTCTACACTATCCCTGTCCTATCATAATGTAGACAATATATCTCTAAACTTTCCCTGTCCTATCATCATGTAGACAACATATCTCTAAACTATCCCTGTCCTATCATCATGTAGACAACATACCTCTAAACTATCCCTGTCCTATCATCATGTAGACATACCTCTAAACTATCCCTGTCCTATCATCATGTAGACAACATACTTCTAAACTATCCATGTCCTATCATCATGTAGACAACATATCTCTAAACTATCCCTGTCCTATCATCATGTAGACATACCTCTAAACTATCCCTGTCCTATCATGATGTAGACAACATACCTCTAAACTATCCCTGTCCTATCATGATGTAGACAACATACCTCTAAACTATCCCTGTCCTATCATGATGTAGACAACATACCTCTAAACTATCCCTGTCCTATCATGATGTAGACATACTTCTAAACTATCCCTGTCCTAACATCATGTAGACAACATATCTATAAACTATCCCTGTCCTATCATCATGTATACAACATACTACTAAACTATCCCTGTCCTATCATCATGTAGACAACATACCTCTAAACTATCTCTGTCCTATCATCATGTAGACAACATACCTCTAAACTATCCCTGTCCTATCATCATGTAGACAACATATCTCTAAACTATCCCTGTCCTATCATCATGTAGACAACATATCTCTAAACTATCTCTGTCCTATCATCATGTAGACAACATATCTCTAAACTATCCCTGTCCTATCATCATGTAGACAACATATCTCTAAACTATCCCTGTCCTATCATCATGTAGACAACATACCTCTAAACTATCTCTGTCCTATCATCATGTAGACAACATACTACTAAACTATCCCTGTCCTATCATCATGTAGACAACATACTACTAAACTATCCCTGTCCTATCATGATGTAGACATACTTCTAAACTATCCCTGTCCTATCATCATGTAGACAACATACTACTAACCTATCACTGTCCTATCATCATGTAGACAACATACCTCTAAACTATCCCTGTCCTATCATCATGTAGACAACATATCTCTAAACTATCCCTGTCCTATCATCATGTAGACAACATACCTCTAAACTATCTCTGTCCTATCATCATGTAGACAACATATATCTAAACTATCCCTGTCCTATCATCATGTAGATAACATACATCTAAACTATCCCTGTCCTATCATCATGTAGACAACATATCTATAAACTATCCCTGTCCTATCATCATGTATACAACATACTACTAAACTATCCCTGTCCTATCATCATGTAGACAACATACCTCTACACTATCCCTGTCCTATCATGATGTAGACAACATATCTCTAAACTATCCCTGTCCTATCATGATGTAGACATACTTCTAAACTATCCCTGTCCTATCATTATGTAGACAACATATCTCTAAACTATCCCTGTCCTATCATCATGTAGACAACATATCTCTAAACTATCCCTGTCCTATCATGATGTAGACATACTTCTAAACTATCTCTGTCCTATCATTATGTAGACAATATACCTCTAAACTATCCCTGTCCTATCATCATGTAGACAACATACCTCTAAACTATCCCTGTCCTATCATGATGTAGACATACCTCTAAACTATCCCTGTCCTATCATGATGTAGACATACCTCTAAACTATCCCTGTCCTATCATCATGTAGACAACATACCTCTAAACTATCCCAGTCCTATCATTATGTAGACAATATACCTCTAAACTATCCCTGTCCTATCATGATGTAGACATACTTCTAAACTATCCCTGTCCAATCATCATGTAGACAACATACCTCTAAACTATCCCTGTCCAATCATTATGTAGACATATCTATAAGCTATCCCTGTCGTATCATTATGTAGATAACATATCTCTAAACTATCCCTGTCCTATCATAATGTAGATAACATATCTCTAAACTATCTCTGTCCTATCATTATGTAGACATACCTCTAAACTATACCTGTCCTATCATTATGTAGACAACATACCTCTAAACTATACCTGTCACGTCATCATGCAGACAACATACCTCTAAGCTATCCCTGTCCTATCATCATGTATACAACATATCTCTAAACCATCCCTGTCCTATCATCATGTATACAACATATCTCTAAACCATCCCTGTCCTATCATCATGTAGACAACATACCTCTAAACTATCCCTGTCCTATCATCATGTATACAACATATCTCTAAACCATCCCTGTCCTATCATCATGTAGACAACATACCTCTAAACTATCCCTGTCCCTCATCAGGTAGACAACATACCTCTAAACTATACCTGTCCTATCATCATGTAGACAATATACCTCCAAACTATCCCTGTCCTATCATCATGTAGACAACATACCTCTAAACTATCACAGTCCTATCATCATGTAGACAACATACCTCTAAACTATCCCTGTCCTATCATCATGTAGACAACATATCTCTAAACTATCCCTGTCCTATCATCATGTAGACAACATACCTCTAAACTATCCCTGTCCTATCATGATGTAGACATACTTCTAAACTATCCCTGTTCTATCATCATGTAGACAACATATCTATAAACTATCCCTGTCCTATCATCATGTATACAACATACTACTAAACTATCCCTGTCCTATCATCATGTAGACAACATACCTCTAAACTATCCCTGTCCTATCATCATGTATACAACATACCTCTAAACTATCCCTGACCTATCATCATGTATACAACATACCTCTAAACTATCCCTGGCCCATCATCATGTAGACAACATACCTCTAAACTATCCCTGCCCTATTATCATGTAGTCAACATACCTCTAAACTATCCTTGTCCCTCATCAGGTAGACAACATACCTCTAAACTATCCCTGTCCTATCATCATGTAGACAATATACCTCTAAACTATCCCTGTCCTATCATCATGTAGACAACATACCTCTAAACTATCCCTGCCCTATTATCATGTAGTCAACATACCTCTAAACTATCCTTGTCCCTCATCAGGTAGACAACATATCTCTAAACTATCCCTGTCCTATCATCATGTAGACAACATATCTCTAAACTATCCTGTCCTATCATCATGTAGACAACATACCTCTAAACGATCCCTGTCCTATCATCATGTAGACAACATACCTCTAAACTGTCCTATCATCATGTAGACAACATACCTCTAAACTATGCCTGTCCTATCATCATGTAGACATACCTCTAAACTATCCCTGTCCTATCATCATGTAGACAACATATCTCTAAACTATCCCTGTCCTATCATCATGTAGACAACATACCTCTAAACTATCCCTGTCCTATCATCATGTAGACAACATACCTCTAAACGATCCCTGTCCTATCATCATGTATACAACATATCTCTAAACTATCCCTGTCCTATCATCACGTATACAACATACTACTACACTATCCCTGTCCTATCATCATGTAGACAACATATCTATAAACTATCCCTGTCCTATCATCATGTATACATCATACTACTAAACTATCTCTGTCCTATCATCATGTAGACAACATACCTCTAAACTATCTCTGTCCTATCATCATGTAGACAACATATCTCTAAACTATCCCTGTCCTATCATCATGTAGACAACATATCTCTAAACTATCCCTGTCCTATCATCATGTAGACAACATATCTCTAAACTATCCCTGTCCCATCATCATGTAGATAACATATCTCTAACCTATCCCTGTCCTATCATCATGTAGACAACATACCTCTACACTATCTCTGTCCTATCATCATGTAGACAACATATCTCTAAACTATCCCTGTCCTATCATCATGTAGACAACATATTACTAAACTATCTCTGTCCTATCATCATGTAGACAACATATTACTAAACTATCTCTGTCCTATCATCATGTAGACAACATACCTCTAAACGATTTCTGTCCTATCATCATGTAGACAACATACCTCTAAACTATCTCTGTCCTATCATCATGTAGACAACATATCTCTAAACTATCCATGTCCTATCATCATGTAGACAACATATCTCTAAACTATCCCTGTCCTATCATCATGTAGACAACATACCTCTAAACTATCCCTGTCCTATCATCATGTAGACAACATACCTCTAAACGATCCCTGTCCTATCATCATGTATACAACATATCTCTAAACTATCCCTGTCCTATCATCACGTATACAACATACTACTACACTATCCCTGTCCTATCATCATGTAGACAACATATCTATAAACTATCCCTGTCCTATCATCATGTATACATCATACTACTAAACTATCTCTGTCCTATCATCATGTAGACAACATACCTCTAAACTATCTCTGTCCTATCATCATGTAGACAACATATCTCTAAACTATCCCTGTCCTATCATCATGTAGACAACATATCTCTAAACTATCCCTGTCCTATCATCATGTAGACAACATATCTCTAAACTATCCCTGTCCCATCATCATGTAGATAACATATCTCTAACCTATCCCTGTCCTATCATCATGTAGACAACATACCTCTACACTATCTCTGTCCTATCATCATGTAGACAACATATCTCTAAACTATCCCTGTCCTATCATCATGTAGACAACATATTACTAAACTATCTCTGTCCTATCATCATGTAGACAACATATTACTAAACTATCTCTGTCCTATCATCATGTAGACAACATACCTCTAAACGATTTCTGTCCTATCATCATGTAGACAACATACCTCTAAACTATCTCTGTCCTATCATCATGTAGACAACATATCTCTAAACTATCCATGTCCTATCATCATGTAGACAACATATCTCTAAACTATCTCTGTCCTATCATCATGTTGAGAACATACCTCTAAACTATCCCTGTTCTATCATTATGTAGACAACATATCTCTAAACTATCCCTGTCCTATCATCATGTAGACAACATATCTCTAAACCATCCCTGTCCTATCATCATGTAGACATACTTCTAAACTATCTCTGTCCTATCATGATGTAGACATACTTCTAAACTATCTCTGTCCTATAATTATGTAGACATACTTCTAAAATATCCCTGTCTTATGATCAGATCATGTAGACAACATATCTCTAAACTATCCCTGTCCTATCATCATGTAGACAACATATCTCTAAACTATCCCTGTCCTATCATGATGTAGACATACTTCTAAACTATCCCTGACCTATCATGATGTAAATATACTTCTAAACTATTTCTGTCCTATCATCATGTAGACAACATACCTCTAAACTATCCCTGTCCTATCATCATGTAGACAACATACCTCTAAACTATCTCTGTCCTATCATTATGTAGACAACATACCTCTAAACTATCCCTGTCCCATCATCAGGTAGACAGCATACCTCTAAACTATCCCTGTCCTATCATCATGTAGACAATATACCTCTAAACTATCCCTGTCCTATCATCATGTTGACAACATATCTCTAAATTATCCCTGTCCTATCATCATGTAGACAACATACCTCTAAACTATCCCTGTCCTATCATCATGTAGACAACATACCTCTAAACTATCCCTGTCCTATCATCATGTAGACAACATATCTCTAAACTATCCCTGTCCTATCATGATGTAGACATACTTCTAAACTATCCCTGTCCTATCATCATGTAGACAACATATCTCTAAACTATCATTGTCCTATCATCATGTAGACATATCTTTAAACTATCCCTGTCCTATCATGATGTAGACATACTTCTAAACTATCCCTGTCCTATCATCATGTAGACAACATACCTCTAAACTATCTCTGTCCTATCATTATGTAGACAACATACCTCTAAACTATCCCTGTCCCATCATCAGGTAGACAGCATACCTCTAAACTATCCCTATCCTATCATCATGTAGACAATATACCTCTAAACTATCCCTGTCCTATCATCATGTTGACAACATATCTCTAAATTATCCCTGTCCTATCATCATGTAGACAACATACCTCTAAACTATCCCTGTCCTATCATCATGTAGACAACATACCTCTAAACTATCCCTGTCCTATCATCATGTAGACAACATACCTCTAAACTGTCCTATCATCATGTAGACAACATATCTCTAAACTATCCCTGTCCTATCATGATGTAGACATACTTCTAAACTATCCCTGTCCTATCATCATGTAGACAACATATCTCTAAACTATCCCTGTCCTATCATCATGTAGACATACTTCTAAACTATCTCTGTCCTATCATTATGTAGATAACATATCTCTAAACTATCCCTGTCCTATCATCATGTAGATAACATATCTCTAAACTATCTCTGTCCTATCATTATGTAGATAACATATCTCTAAACTATCCCTGTTCTATCATGATGTACATAACATATCTCTAAACTACCGCCGTTATGATATTGTTTTTACATCACGAATGATGATGACCATTCATTTCATCCAGTGGGGTTGAAAGTTTAGAGCCGTGAGTTCTAACGGCTGGCAAGGCGCCAATGTTGGCTCGAAATGTTCTTTGACAATGTGGGCAAAGAATGCTTGACGTTCCAGGAAAAAGATCTCCAGCAGTCGATTTTTTTTTCAGCCTTTAATACACAGCTGTTGCAGTTATGTTCGCTTCGCAAATGACTACAACATGCGTAATGATATACACCATGAATTTCAGTCTTTGGCAGCAGCCTCCTAAGTGTCGTGATGAATTCCAAAAGCTTTTAGTGAGATCTTTAGAGCGTCTTTAATGCGTTTTCTCTGGCCAGCTTGGGAGTGTTTACCACAGCGCAGCTAGCCGTAAAAATTCGTTTAGGGATCCTGTGATTTGACATGCGAGTTAAGTGACCAGCTCAGCGAATCTGATTCTTCATTAGTAGTGTGAGGATACTGGGCATGGATGCTCTTTCTAAGTCGTCAGTGTCTGGGATCTTGTATTGGCATTTAATCTTCAATAGCTTCTTAAGGCAGACGGCATGGAAGTGCTTTAATTTCTTGGCATGTTGCTGGTAAGCAGTCCAGGTTTCACAAGCATATAGCAGTGTGGATAATACGACTGCTTTGTAAACTTTCAACTTTGTTTGCAATCTTATTCCATTTTCGTTCCACACATTTTTTTTTTTGGGGGGGGGGGGGGAGTTGGAGGAAGAATGATTTGCGCCATGAATTGGATTAAAGTGAGGAAAGGTTGCGCAATTCGTCGACTACACTCTCTCGCCTGAGTCGATCTAATCAAGTGGCAAGTCAAGTCAAGACAACTGGAGACGAATACAACTGCAATGGATTACCAGGGAGGAGTTATGTGATATCATCATGTAGACAACATGGCTCTAAACTACCCCCGCCACATCATCAGTGGTCAGTATTCATCTAAATTACCCCAACTTCATCACCAAGTGAACAACACACATCTTAACTACCACTGTCTCATCACCAAGTGAACAACACACATCTAAACTACCCCAACTTCATCACCAAGTGAACAACACACATCTAAACTACCACTATCTCATCACCAAGTGAACAACACACATCTTAACTACCACTGTCTCATCACCAAGTGAACAACACACATCTAAACTACCCCAACTTCATCACCAAGTGAACAACACACATCTTAACTCCACTGTCTCATCACCAAGTGAACAACACACATCTAAACTACCCCAACTTCATCACCAAGTGAACAACACACATCTTAACTACCACTGTCTCATCACCAAGTGAACAACACACATCTAAACTACCCCAACTTCATCACCAAGTGAACAACACACATCTAAACTACCCCTGCTCCATCATCATGTAGACATTACAGCTCTAAACTACCCGTACTCTATAACCATGTGGACAACATACCTCTAAACTACCCGCGCTCCACCATCAGGGGTAAATATACCTGTAAACTACCCCCATTCTATCATCAGAGTGACAACCTAGATCTAAACTACTATTGTTTCATCATCAGACTGACATCATATCTCCACACTACTCACGCTCCATCATCAGACTGACATCATATCTCCATACTAATCACGCTCCATCATCAGACTGACATCATATCTCCATACTACTCACGCTCCATCATCAGACTGACATCATATCTCCATACTACTCACGCTCCATCATCAGACTGACATCATATCTCCATACTACTCACGCTCCATCATCAGACTGACATCATATCTCCATACTACTCACGCTCCATCATCAGACTGACATCATATCTCCATACTAATCACGCTCCATCATCAGACTGACATCATATCTCCATACTACTCACGCTCCATCATCAGACTGACATCATATCTCCATACTACTCACGCTCCATCATCAGACTGACATCATATCTCCATACTACTCACGCTCCATCATCAGACTGACATCATATCTCCATACTACTCACGCTCCATCATCAGACTGACATCATATCTCCATACTACTCACGCTCCATCATCAGACTGACATCATATCTCCATACTACTCACGCTCCATCATCAGAATGACATCATATCTCCATACTACTCACGCTCCATCATCAGACTGACATCATATCTCCATACTACTCACGCTCCATCATCAGACTGACATCATATCTCCATACTACTCACGCTCCATCATCAGACTGACATCATATCTCCATACTACTCACGCTCCATCATCAGACTGACATCATATCTCCATACTACTCACGCTCCATCATCAGAATGACATCATATCTCCATACTACTCACGCTCCATCATCAGACTGACATCATATCTCCATACTACTCACGCTCCATCATCAGAATGACATCATATCTCCATACTACTCACGTTCCATCATCAGACTGACATCATATCTCCATACTACTCACGCTCCATCATCAGACTGACATCATATCTCCATACTACTCACGCTCCATCATCAGAATGAACTCATATCTCCATACTACTCACGCTCCATCATCAGACTGACATCATATCTCCATACTACTCACGCTCCATCATCAGAATGACATCATATCTCCATACTACTCACGCTCCATCATCAAACTGACATCATATCTCCATACTACTCACGCTCCATCATCAGACTGACATCATATCTCCATACTACTCACGCTCCATCATCAGAATGACATCATATCTCCATACTACTCACGCTCCATCATCAGACTGACATCATATCTCCATACTACTCACGCTCCATCATCAGAATGACATCATATCTCTAAACTACTCACACTCCATCATCAGAATCACATCATATCTCTAAACTACTCACACTCCATCATCAGAATCACATCATATCTCTAAACTACTCACACTCCATCATCAGAATCACATCATATCTCTAAACTACTCACACTCCATCATCAGAATCACATCATATCTCTAAACTACTCACACTCCATCATCAGAATCACATCATATCTCTAAACTACTCACACTCCATCATCAGAATCACATCATATCTCTAAACTACTCACACTCCATCATCAGAATCACATCATATCTCTAAACTACTCACACTCCATCATCAGAATCACATCATATCTCTAAACTACTCACGCTCCATCATCAGACTGACATCATACCTCTAAACTACTCACACTCCATCATCAGAATCACATAATATCTCCATACTACTCACACTCCATCATCAGAATCACATCATATCTCTAAACTACTCACACTCCATCATCAGAATCACATCATATCTCCATACTACTCACACTCCATCATCAGACTGACATCATATCTCTAAACTACTCACACTCCATCATCAGAATCACATCATATCTCTAAACTACTCCCACTCCATCATCAGAATCACATCATATCTCTAAACTACTCACACTCCATAATCAGAATCACATCATATCTCTAAACTACTCACACTCCATCATCAGAATCACATCATATCTCTAAACTACTCACGCTCCATCATCAGACTGACATCATACCTCTAAACTACTCACACTCCATCATCAGAATCACATCATATCTCTAAACTACTCACGCTCCATCATCAGACTGACATCATACCTCTAAACTACTCACACTCCATCATCAGAATCACATCATATCTCCATACTACTCACACTCCATCATCAGAATCACATCATATCTCTACACTACTCACACTCCATCATCAGAATCACATCATATCACCATACTACTCACACTCCATCATCAGACTGACATCATATCTCTAAACTACTCACACTCCATCATCAGAATCACATCATATCTCTAAACTACTCACACTCCATCATCAGAATCACATCATATCTCTAAACTACTCACACTCCATCATCAGAATCACATCATATCTCTAAACTACTCACACTCCATCATCAGAATCACATCATATCTCTAAACTACTCACACTCCATCATCAGAATCACATCATATCTCTAAACTACTCACACTCCATCATCAGAATCACATCATATCTCTAAACTACTCACACTCCATCATCAGACTGACATCATATCTCTAAACTACTCACACTCCATCATCAGAATCACATCATATCTCTAAACTACTCACACTCCATCATCAGAATCACATCATATCTCTAAACTACTCACACTCCATAATCAGAATCACATCATATCTCTAAACTACTCACACTCCATCATCAGAATCACATCATATCTCTAAACTACTCACGCTCCATCATCAGACTGACATCATACCTCTAAACTACTCACACTCCATCATCAGAATCACATCATATCTCCATACTACTCACACTCCATCATCAGACTGACATCATATCTCTAAACTACTCACACTCCATCATCAGAATCACATCATATCTCTAAACTACTCACACTCCATCATCAGAATCACATCATATCTCTAAACTACTCACAATCCATCATCAGAATCACATCATATCTCTAATCTACTCACACTCCATCATCAGAATCACATCATATCTCTAAACTACTCACACTCCATCATCAGAATCACATCATATCTCTAAACTACTCACACTCCATCATCAGAATCACATCATATCTCTAAACTACTCACACTCCATCATCAGAATCACATCATATCTCTAAACTACTCACACTCCATCATCAGAATCACATCATATCTCTAAACTACTCACACTCCATCATCAGAATCACATCATATCTCTAAACTACTCACACTCCATCATCATAATCACATCATATCTCTAAACTACTCACACTCCATCATCAGAATCACATCATATCTCTAAACTACTCACACTCCATCATCAGAATCACATCATATCTCTAAACTACTCACACTCCATCATCAGAATCACATCATATCTCTAAACTACTCACACTCCATCATCAGAATCACATCATATCTCTAAACTGCTCACACTCCATCATTAGAATCACATCATATCTCTAAACTACTCACACTCCATCATCAGAATCACATCATATCTCTAAACTACTCACACTCCATCATCAGAATCACATCATATCTCTAAACTACTCACACTCCATCATCAGAATCACATCATATCTCTAAACTACTCACACTCCATCATCAGAATCACATCATATCTCTAAACTACTCACACTCCATCATCAGAGCCACATCATATCTCTAAACTACTCACGCTCCATCATTAGAATCACATCATACCTCTAAACTACTCACGCTCCATCATCAGAATCACATCATACCTCTAAACTACTCACGCTCCATCATCAGTATGACATCATATCTCTAAACTACTCACGCTCCATCATCAGAATCACATCATATCTCTAAACTACTCACACACCATCATCAGAATCACATCATACCTCTAAACTACTCACGCTCCATCATAAGACTGACATCATATCTCTAAACTACTCACGCTCCATCATCATAATGACATCATATCTCTAAACTACTCACACTCCATCATCAGAATCACATCATACCTCTAAACTACTCACGCTCCATCATCATAATGACATCTTATCTCTAAAATACTCATGCTCCATAATCAGAATAGCATCATATCTCTATACTACTCACGCTCCATCATCAGACTGACATCATACCTCTAAACTACTCACGCTCCATCATCAGAATGACATCATATCTCTAAACTACTCACGCTCCATCATCAGACTGACATCATATCTCTAAACTACTCACGCTCCATCATCAGAATCACATCATATCTCTAAACTACTCACACTCCATAATCAGAATCACATCATACCTCTATACTACTCACGCTCCATCATCATAATGACATCTTATCTCTAAACTACTCACGCTCCATCATCAGACTGACATCATATCTCTAAACTACTCACACTCCATCATCAGAATCACATCATACCTCTAAACTACTCACACTCCACCATCAGAATCACATCATACCTCTAAACTACTCACACTCCATCATCAGACTGACATCATATCTCTAAACTACTCACGCTCCATCATCATAATGACATCATATCTCTAAACTACTCAAACTCCATCATCAGAATCACATCATACCTCTAAACTACTCACGCTCCATCATCATAATGACATCTTATCTCTAAAATACTCATGCTCCATAATCAGAATAGCATCATATCTCTATACTACTCACGCTCCATCATCAGACTGACATCATACCTCTACACTACTCACGCTCCATCATCAGAATGACATCATATCTCTAAACTACTCACGCTCCATAATCAGACTGACATCATATCTCTAAACTACTCACGCTCCATCATCAGAATCACATCATATCTCTAAACTACTCACACTCCATCATCAGAATCACATCATATCTCTAAACTACTCACGCTCCTTCATCATAATGACATCATATCTCTAAACTACTCACGCTCCATCATCAGACTGACATCATATCTCTAAACTACTCACGCTCCATCATCATAATGACATCTTATCTCTAAAATACTCATGCTCCATAATCAGAATAGCATCATATCTCTATACTACTCACGCTCCATCATCAGACTGACATCATACCTCTAAACTACTCAAGCTCCATCATCAGAATGACATCATATCTCTAAACTACTCACGCTCCATCATCAGACTGACATCATATCTCTAAACTACTCACGCTCCATCATCAGAATCACATCATATCTCTAAACTACTCACACTCCATCATCAGAATCACATCATACCTCTATACTACTCACGCTCCATCATCATAATGACATCTTATCTCTAAACTACTCACGCTCCATCATCAGACTGACATCATATCTCTAAACTACTCACACTCCATCATCAGAATCACATCATACCTCTAAACTACTCACACTCCACCATCAGAATCACATCATACCTCTAAACTACTCACACTCCATCATCAGACTGACATCATATCTCTAAACTACTCACGCTCCATCATCATAATGACATCATATCTCTAAACTACTCACACTACATCATCAGAATCACATCATACCTCTAAACTACTCACGCTCCATCATCATAATGACATCTTATCTCTAAAATACTCATGCTCCATAATCAGAATAGCATCATATCTCTATACTACTCACGCTCCATCATCAGACTGACATCATACCTCTACACTACTCACGCTCCATCATCAGAATGACATCATATCTCTAAACTACTCACGCTCCATAATCAGACTGACATCATATCTCTAAACTACTCACGCTCCATCATCAGAATCACATCATATCTCTAAACTACTCACGCTCCTTCATCATAATGACATCATATCTCTAAACTACTCACGCTCCATCATCAGACTGACATCATATCTCTAAACTACTCACGCTCCATCATCATAATGACATCTTATCTCTAAAATACTCATGCTCCATAATCAGAATAGCATCATATCTCTAAACTACTCACGCTCCATCATCAGAGTGACATATCTCTAAACTACTCACGCTCCATGATCAGAGTGACATCATATCTCTAAACTACTCACGCTCCATTATCAGAATGACAACATACCTATAAACTATCCACGCTTCGTCATCGAGGGGGTGGGGGGGGGGGGGTCCGACTGATATCTATCACAATCTAACAATGCACAAGCACGAGCCTACACTCACACCCAATGACAACTATTGGTGCCGGAACTAAGACTAGCCAGTGGCAGTAATACATTCTTCAATATCCCCACTCACAGTGTCTCAGCAAGTTATATAGCGAGAATCAGCACGTGAGTTGCTGATAGTAGGCGTTCCCGCGCTATCGGGGTATGGATATCTGATAGAAGAAATTAAACCATCATTCTGGCAGTGTCACCATCCCAAATCTCTAGCTGACAGCAATCATAGTTTAGATACAAGTCGTGGAACTCAATCAATCGCAAGCCAACAAGTGGGACATGAAGAAGAGTCAGTTCCACACATATGACAGCCTCCTTAACTTGGAATAATAAAACTATATAAGCTACTTTAGCTGTGTTGATTTAAGTTAAATTTTGGGATCTTTTGCTTGATTTCGGCGTTGAGGTGAGAGAACAGAGGTCTTTGCTGTGTGGGTCTTTACAATCTGACATGTTGCTGTTACTGGTTGTGTCCCTGCTCACGGCTCAAGGTCATTGTGCTGGCAAATTAACAAAGGTAAGATCTGTCGGACTCAGCGTAGACTTTTGTGTTGTTTGTTGGCTGCCTGTGTTTCTGACTAATTATAATTTATCTGTCTACCCCAAAAACTGCCTACCTGCCTACATATCTAGTAGTGGCATTGTTAGACATAACATTTTTAAAAAGGTAGTTGCATGCACTTTACATGACGTAGTAGTCAACCCCAGCATTTTTTTGCTGTCTGTGACTAGCTAGGCAAGATTATGTTCAGTAGTTTGCCATTGCTTTCTGAACGACTGACACTCATACAAATGTGTGAAAGCTAGCGCAAGGTGATATGCTTCCAAATCGCCTGCAGATGTGTTTCTATCTATGTGTCTATCTGTCTGTCAATCTTAATTCTTGCTTGCTTTCCTGTATATCTTTCTGTCTCTCCGTCCGTCCGTCCTTTCGTCTGTCTGTTTGTCTATCTGTCCCTCCGTCTGTCTGTATGTCTATATGTCTCTTTGTGTATCTGTCTGAACACCTACCTGTCAGTCTGATCACTGTGACAGTACGTCTGTACGTGTAATAAGAATATACTAAACATGTAATTGACATGTAAAAGATGCGTTTGCCGCTGTCAAACTGACCAAGGCTCCTTGGGCAACCCAGCTAACCCTGGACACCAGGATATGCCCTGGGAAGTGAAAGCGATCGGTGTGTTGCTGACCACATCATCCACCTAGTGTCCATAGGAGTATGTGAATATAGGGCGTAAACCATAAACCTAACACGACGCAGGGCGCCTAAAGAGGAACTATACTGTACTGTACTGCAGTGTACTTTACTTTACTTTACTTTACTTTACTTGTGTGCAGCGATAAGCAATAGAACCTAATCTTAATATTCAAAGATATAATTTGGAGATACACAAAGTGGAGAGTGGAAAAGAAGAAGTAACAAAGACATTTATTATCTGTTTAAGTCCCCGCTAATCACTGGTATCATGAAGGCTAATAGACTACAATGGCTGGGGCATATAGAAAGAATGGAAGATAATAGGGAAACAAAACTCGCTTACACTCAGGAAATAAATGACCGTAGACCCCGAGGTAGACCAAGAAGACGGTGGAGAGATAATATATATACAGACCTACAAACACTTGGAATCAACTACTGGCAAGAGAAGGTCAATCAGAGAGATAAATGGAGACGGATTGTATCTGCAGCAAAGAACCTTAATGGCTTGGAACGCTGAAGAAGAAGAAGAAGAAGAAGAAGAAGAAGAAGAAGAAGAAGAAGAAGAAGAAGAAGAAGAAGAAGAAGAAGAAGAAGAAGAAGAAGAAGAAGAAGAAGAAGAAGAAGAAGAAGAAGAAGAAGAAGAAGAAGAAGAAGAAGAAGAAGAAGAAGATAATTTGGGGAAGCCTTTGAGGCCACACAGACAGCTCATAAATAAATGTGCATGCATTGTTTTGCCCTCATAGAAGTAGAAGAAGGAAGTAGAGACTAGAGCAGTGGTTCTCAACCTTTTTTGGTCCGTTCCCCCTTCACCATATTTTTAGGACGTCATTCCCCCCCCCTCACCATATTTTTAGGACGTCATCCCCCCCCCTACCATATTTTTAGAACGCCATCCCCCCCCCCTTTTCGTATTTCCTCCCTAAAAATTCTCCCCTGCCCCTACACAGTAAATGTAATAATTGAAGCTAAATTTAATAGCACACACTAAAACAAGTCTAGACATCTACATAAAATGTGATTTGCGGGTCTACTTACGTTATAAAATGAATTTCAGAAGGGTGATACGTACAGAAGCGTAAAGTATGAAGGGAAAAACAAGATCAAATAATCGGTTCTTGTATTAATGCGATCTTGAAATAATCTTCATTCCCCCCCCCCCCCTGGAAACCCCAAAATTCCCCCCTGGGGGGGGGGGGGAAATTCCCCACCGGTTGAGAACCACTGGACTAGAGGATACATTAAAATAAATGTTTTGCGTATCCTTTTACAGGACTTAGCTGTCAACAGCAGCATCTTTCAGCTGTCTGTTGATCTCTTGGCAAGATTACGCTCAGTAGTTTGCCATTGCTTTCTGAGCGGCCGGCTCAGTATCCGCAAGTCACGAGCGGGGGTCGAACCACCTCAGTTCTCGCTCCGCTGCGAGACTCTGCGTGATAAACGGGATTACAGAGAGAAAGTGTTGTAACCCCACAGCCAGAGAGACCGGCAGAGGATACATTAGACAACATAAACATTGAAAGCTGTAGTTTCCCCACAGGGATTCGAACCTGTCACCTCCAAATGACGGCAGCACTCCCTACAGAAACAAGTGTTCTTCGACTTCTTTCTTCAACGACTATGAGCGCCGAGAAATAGAACAGACTGTCATGTCTCATCAAATAATAATACAGTTCGTTTCCTAGCTCTTTGTCCCGACTGTCTGCAATATGTACTGGTTTCATTTGTAATACTAGTTATTTCTTTACGCGAGTAATAAAACAGTTACATAGATTCGTAAACAATTTGTCTGTTGTTTTTTCCTCCGTTGTTATCACAATTTATCTGTCTGTCTGTTGTTTTCTCCTAAATTATTATCAAGTGCCTTGCCAACTAGCGCGGGCGATCATTCATTTCCACATCTTGCGATCTCTAACAGCATCTATCAATTCGAGAGCTGACATTCTTATGTGATATGACACAAGTCAGCCTTGATTTTTCTCTCGCTGTATTCCTCTATTCCCCTTTCCACAATTCTGTCTAGTTGTCACATGTTCCAGTATTTTTTTTTTTTTTTCTCATAATAAGCCCAAATATGGGCACTGTCTCATTCTAATGTGTGTGGGCAGGTGTATTTGTGTCAAAACCTCTTTATAACCTTCTAGACTGCTCATTTTGTCTATCCTGGGAATTTTCATCATTCTTCTGGAACATGACGTCTCTGAGACCTCGAGGGATGTTTGTGCTTGTTTACTGTACCCTGTCTCGGAAACTGGCACATAAAACTGTACCCTGTCTAGGAAACTGGCTTATAAATTGTACCCTGTCTAGGAAAATGGAATGGCCAAACTGAACGGCACAATAAATTGGAGAAAACAATGGTGGAAGGTAGTTTTCCTGGCAAGGACGGAATCCACCGGTACGAAGTTGGCCACAAGGCTTGCAGACGCTTGGGTACGAAAATTTATGAGACTCGGGAATTGACAAAGGGCAGAGAATGTGCAGTAAGCAATGACAAGCTATTGAAGTAAACTTGCCAAGAAATCACAAACAGCCCCAAAAATGTTGAGGTTTATTACGACGTCCTGTAAAAAATATGCAAACACGAGAGAGAGAGAGAGAGAGAGAGAGAGAGAGAGAGAGAGAGAGAGAGACAGACAGACAGACAGACAGACAGACAGACAGACAGACAGACAGACAGACAGAGTGACAGAGAGAGAATCTTAACATGTTCTTTTTGGATTAGTTAATTAATGTCACTGCGTTTCGACGTTACATTGGTGCTCCAGTGTTCTCCGTAATCGAAGAATAGACGTTAATTATGGTGCTAGTTTGCTCCTAAGCCGATCTTTTTTTTTTTTTTACCACTCTGATCTTTAGTCTCTATTTTTAAATTCTTGCCATCGAAGCTGATTTGTGTAATCGTAGTTTGTCTGGTTGACCATACGTCGAAGTACATTTGTTCTTTAAGCGAGACGCTCTCGTGATTTGGAGGAGACAGGTTCGAATCTATGACTGGTCACTATAGCTTAGGGAGTCTCTGCGGCGAAGTGGTTAAGCCGTTTGGCTCGTGCTCCGAAGGTTGTGGGTTCGATTCCGGGCCGCGTCCTGTCGGTTTACGAGTTAAATGATTCAGAGACTCCTGTGGGTCGTCGCTAAAAGCTACGGAGTTCGTGCTTTATGCGACGCTTTCCGTGCTACGGAAAGAGACCGAGCCATATGGGATAAAACCCGGTGCAATGAAGTCGACCCTGTCGACTTTTAAGCGACTTTTAAGCGACTATAGCTTATATGTTGTATATGCCTTCTTGTGTCTTTTTCCGATCACTACCTGTAAATATATTTATTATTTTATTTCAATGGTAGTCAGACAGTCAGTCAGTCAGTCAGTCAGCAGTCAGTCAGTCAGTCAATCAGTCAGTCAGTCAGTCAGTTAGTTAGCTAGTTAGTTAGATTGTTAGTTAGCTAGTTAGTTAGTTAGTTAGTTAGTTATAGTTAGTTAGTTAGTTAGTTAGTTAGTTAGTTAGTTAGTTAGTTAGTTAGTTAGTTAGTTAGTTAGTTAGTTAGTTAGTTAGTTTGGTGGGTGGGTGGCTGGGTGAATGAGTGAGTGAGTGAGTGAGTGAGTCAGTGAGTGAGCGAGCGAGCGAGTGAGTAAGTGAGTGAGCGAGTGAGCGAATGAGTGAGTGAGAGAGTGAGTGAGCGAGTGAGTGAGTGAGTGAGTGAGTTAGTGAGTGAGTGAGTGAGTGAGTGAGTGAGTGAGGAGTGAGTGAGTGAGTGGGTGAGTGAGTGAGTGGGTGAGTGAGTGAGTGAGTGAGTGTGTGAGTGAGTGAGTTAGTGAGTGAGCGAGCGATCGAGTGAGTAAGTGAGTGAGCGAGTGAGCGAATGAGTGAGTGAGCGAGTGAGTGAGTGAGCGAGTGAGCGAGTGAGTGAGTGAGCGAGTGAGTTAGTGAGTGAGTGAGTGAGGAGTGCCTGAGTGAGTGAGTGGGTTAGTGAGTGAGTGAGTGAGTGAGTGATTGAGTTATAGAGTGAGTGAGTGAGGGAGTGAGTGAGTGAGTGAGTGACTGTGAGAGTGAGTGAGTGAGTAAGTGAGTGAGTGAGTGAGTGAGTGAGTGAGTGAGTGAGTGAGCGAGTGAGTGATTGAGCGAGTGATTGAGCGAGTGATTGAGTGAGTGAGTGAGTGAGTGAGTGAGTGAGTGAGTGAGTGAGTGAGTGTGTGAGTGAGTGAGTGAGAGAGTGAGTGAGTGAGTGTGTGAGTGAGTGAGTGAGTGGTGAGTGAGTGAGTGAGTGAGCGAGTGATTGAGCGAGTTTGTGGGTAAGTAAAGGACCCTTTTGCACACCCTACAGAGTATTGGTTATATGATGATAGACCCATATTTGATAGACCAGACGGCACTCAGTGGCTGATGAGGTCAGATCACGCCGGCCGCCTTACTTCCTAAAACATTTCTTGGCACCCATTTTAGACTAGCTCAACCTGGGATCCCAGGTCCATTTGTTAAATCCGAATCGGCACCGATGTGGATCAAATGCATGACCAGCGGGCTGACAGCCGAGCTTTTAGGCACTACACTACAGCGTCCCCCAAAGAAACAGGTACCCGGCGTTTGCATTTCTGAGACGCGTTTGCCTTGTGAGAATGTTCTCGCGAGCTTCAAAGTTCTCATTGCCAGGGAGTATCTTTACAGACGCAGCGATGTACTTCCGCAGAGCTACTGTTATAGCACGGGACAGAGAGGGATCAATGTTAAGTGATATTAAGACACGTAATTTGTTAAATTAAACATGATTTCTCAATTAATTTTAGCAAGTGAATGGTATGGCAATGTTTCAGGATCCTGGAAAATCATTGAACCTCCAGAAAAGCTTCGGATCTTACCCCAGCACCTGTCTCCTTTCGCGGTACCCGTTTAGAAACCACTGAAATAACCTAACTCGTTAAATTAAACACGGGCACTTCTCATGTTATTGATTTTATTCCCGCTAATTTTGAATTCGAGCGTATTTCACACACCTGTTAATATTACTGGTTGTTGCTACTATTAGTCAGTGCAAAGGGATGATTTTGCAATTTTATGGCTATTCGTGATTTCTTGGTAAGTTTACGTTCAGTAGTTTGCCATTGCTTCCTGAACGGCCGGCACTCATAACATTGTATGAAAACCAACGCAAGACGATCTGCTGCCAAATCTCCCGCAGCTGTTTCGAACGCGATATGCGGGATAACGAATCGCGTCCGTAACAATTTCACCAACCCTGTCAACGATGGACAGAGGGAATAGCATTCCAGGAAAATCTCGATACATGAAACCCATAAACCGACACTCTCCTACTGTTTATACTTCACCCCAACACGGCAAGGTACAAGAGGAACAAGATGAGATGAGTTAAACCTGTTGAAATTATACCGTTCAAAAATAGAAACGGAATATTTTTGGTGTAACTTTCATAAAAGATATTCGCTGATTGTACATTAGTCAACCTATCGACTGTGTCCATCTGGTCATTAACTTCTCGTGGTTACCTGAATTGTTCTCACCTCATGATTCTTGAGGTCATGATTGACTGATTTAGGAACTGACATCACAGCATTCGGGGCATTCCCATAAGCGCTCCGACCCATCCTCAGCAGCCAGCGAAGAGTTCCAACACTAATAGTACCAGTAGCAATCTGATTATATGTCCGTCTCGCCTTTCCTCTGAGCGTTGAGCGTCGGCCAGATCCCCTCATCACTCCTCGATGTCGCATTCTTGCCTGACCTGTAGGGTTAGGTGACGCAGCCGCATGAAGCTGTCTTCGGCATCAGTTGTGATTCTGGGTCTTCTACTGCGCGGCCTGTCTGCCACTGAGCTCATCGAATTTCAGATCAAACGCCAGGAACTGGCTGCACGACGCTGGTCTTTGGGCTAGAAGACCCCACAGGGGTCCTTTTCTTACGGACCGGAATCGCCAGAACCGATTGCAGTGGGCGAATCAGCATCGTCAATGAAATGTTGGTACAAGTTTGAATTGAAACTGCAATAATGTTGCATATTTTTATCAGTATAAATCCACCCTCTCGATGTTTACCAGGTTTAATTCGGTGAGAGCGTGCATGTATGCGGGCGCGCGTTTTATTTATGTTTCAAAACTCTGCTTCACGGTTTTATTTATTTATTTACTTATTTTTTATTTATTGACAAAATACTCCATATTGGGTTTACGGTAATTATCTAAGATAATAAACGTGTCCCATATGTGAAAGCTAACAAGGGGAACAGCCGGAACATACGCACCGACGCTCTTGTAATGTTTCTACTCCTAAGAAATTTAATGAAATGCTGTCTAATCATTATTTATTCCCGCGTACAACAATTAATGACACGCGCTTCATGTGGGCGGTGGATATTGACAAAAACACACCCAGAGGCGCAGAAATACGTGCCATTCCACATGTTATTGAAAATCCCAACTGTGATTTTGAATTTTCCGAAGGCGACAGTATAACTTCGGTTAAGCTTTCCTGGTGCAATAAGCAAAAACAAAAAAATAGAAAAATATATTCTACACATATTAATATATATGTCGCGTTTCCAATGGCTGTCTGTCTGTAATTGTGTTTTTGTTTGCTTTAATCAGTAGGTGTGTTCAGTAACGTATCTTTATATCTCCATACTACTCACACTCCATCATCAGAATCACATCATATCTCTAAACTACTCACACTCCATCATCAGAATCACATCATATCTCCATACTACTCACACTCCATCATCAGACTGACATCATATCTCTAAACTACTCACACTCCATCATCAGAATCACATCATATCTCTAAACTACTCCCACTCCATCATCAGAATCACATCATATCTCTAAACTACTCACACTCCATAATCAGAATCACATCATATCTCTAAACTACTCACACTCCATCATCAGAATCACATCATATCTCTAAACTACTCACGCTCCATCATCAGACTGACATCATACCTCTAAACTACTCACACTCCATCATCAGAATCACATCATATCTCTAAACTACTCACGCTCCATCATCAGACTGACATCCTACCTCTAAACTACTCACACTCCATCATCAGAATCACATCATATCTCCATACTACTCACACTCCATCATCAGAATCACATCATATCTCTACACTACTCACACTCCATCATCAGAATCACATCATATCACCATACTACTCACACTCCATCATCAGACTGACATCATATCTCTAAACTACTCACACTCCATCATCAGAATCACATCATATCTCTAAACTACTCACACTCCATCATCAGAATCACATCATATCTCTAAACTACTCACACTCCATCATCAGAATCACATCATATCTCTAAACTACTCACACTCCATCATCAGAATCACATCATATCTCTAAACTACTCACACTCCATCATCAGAATCACATCATATCTCTAAACTACTCACACTCCATCATCAGAATCACATCATATCTCTAAACTACTCACACTCCATCATCAGACTGACATCATATCTCTAAACTACTCACACTCCATCATCAGAATCACATCATATCTCTAAACTACTCACACTCCATCATCAGAATCACATCATATCTCTAAACTACTCACACTCCATAATCAGAATCACATCATATCTCTAAACTACTCACACTCCATCATCAGAATCACATCATATCTCTAAACTACTCACGCTCCATCATCAGACTGACATCGTACCTCTAAACTACTCACACTCCATCATCAGAATCACATCATATCTCCATACTACTCACACTCCATCATCAGACTGACATCATATCTCTAAACTACTCACACTCCATCATCAGAATCACATCATATCTCTAAACTACTCACACTCCATCATCAGAATCACATCATATCTCTAAACTACTCACAATCCATCATCAGAATCACATCATATCTCTAATCTACTCACACTCCATCATCAGAATCACATCATATCTCTAAACTACTCACACTCCATCATCAGAATCACATCATATCTCTAAACTACTCACACTCCATCATCAGAATCACATCATATCTCTAAACTACTCACACTCCATCATCAGAATCACATCATATCTCTAAACTACTCACACTCCATCATCAGAATCACATCATATCTCTAAACTACTCACACTCCATCATCAGAATCACATCATATCTCTAAACTACTCACACTCCATCATCATAATCACATCATATCTCTAAACTACTCACACTCCATCATCAGAATCACATCATATCTCTAAACTACTCACACTCCATCATCAGAATCACATCATATCTCTAAACTACTCACACTCCATCATCAGAATCACATCATATCTCTAAACTACTCACACTCCATCATCAGAATCACATCATATCTCTAAACTGCTCACACTCCATCATTAGAATCACATCATATCTCTAAACTACTCACACTCCATCATCAGAATCACATCATATCTCTAAACTACTCACACTCCATCATCAGAATCACATCATATCTCTAAACTACTCACACTCCATCATCAGAATCACATCATATCTCTAAACTACTCACACTCCATCATCAGAATCACATCATATCTCTAAACTACTCACACTCCATCATCAGAGCCACATCATATCTCTAAACTACTCACGCTCCATCATTAGAATCACATCATACCTCTAAACTACTCACGCTCCATCATCAGAATCACATCATACCTCTAAACTACTCACGCTCCATCATCAGTATGACATCATATCTCTAAACTACTCACGCTCCATCATCAGAATCACATCATATCTCTAAACTACTCACACTCCATCATCAGAATCACATCATACCTCTAAACTACTCACGCTCCATCATAAGACTGACATCATATCTCTAAACTACTCACGCTCCATCATCATAATGACATCATATCTCTAAACTACTCACACTCCATCATCAGAATCACATCATACCTCTAAACTACTCACGCTCCATCATCATAATGACATCTTATCTCTAAAATACTCATGCTCCATAATCAGAATAGCATCATATCTCTATACTACTCACGCTCCATCATCAGACTGACATCATACCTCTAAACTACTCACGCTCCATCATCAGAATGACATCATATCTCTAAACTACTCACGCTCCATCATCAGACTGACATCATATCTCTAAACTACTCACGCTCCATCATCAGAATCACATCATATCTCTAAACTACTCACACTCCATCATCAGAATCACATCATACCTCTATACTACTCACGCTCCATCATCATAATGACATCTTATCTCTAAACTACTCACGCTCCATCATCAGACTGACATCATATCTCTAAACTACTCACACTCCATCATCAGAATCACATCATACCTCTAAACTACTCACACTCCACCATCAGAATCACATCATACCTCTAAACTACTCACACTCCATCATCAGACTGACATCATATCTCTAAACTACTCACGCCCCATCATCATAATGACATCATATCTCTAAACTACTCACACTCCATCATCAGAATCACATCATACCTCTAAACTACTCACGCTCCATCATCATAATGACATCTTATCTCTAAAATACTCATGCTCCATAATCAGAATAGCATCATATCTCTATACTACTCACGCTCCATCATCAGACTGACATCATACCTCTACACTACTCACGCTCCATCATCAGAATGACATCATATCTCTAAACTACTCACGCTCCATAATCAGACTGACATCATATCTCTAAACTACTCACGCTCCATCATCAGAATCACATCATATCTCTAAACTACTCACACTCCATCATCAGAATCACATCATATCTCTAAACTACTCACGCTCCTTCATCATAATGACATCATATCTCTAAACTACTCACGCTCCATCATCAGACTGACATCATATCTCTAAACTACTCACGCTCCATCATCATAATGACATCTTATCTCTAAAATACTCATGCTCCATAATCAGAATAGCATCATATCTCTATACTACTCACGCTCCATCATCAGACTGACATCATACCTCTAAACTACTCACGCTCCATCATCAGAATGACATCATATCTCTAAACTACTCACGCTCCATCATCAGACTGACATCATATCTCTAAACTACTCACGCTCCATCATCAGAATCACATCATATCTCTAAACTACTCACACTCCATCATCAGAATCACATCATACCTCTATACTACTCACGCTCCATCATCATAATGACATCTTATCTCTAAACTACTCACGCTCCATCATCAGACTGACATCATATCTCTAAACTACTCACACTCCATCATCAGAATCACATCATACCTCTAAACTACTCACACTCCACCATCAGAATCACATCATACCTCTAAACTACTCACACTCCATCATCAGACTGACATCATATCTCTAAACTACTCACGCTCCATCATCATAATGACATCATATCTCTAAACTACTCACACTCCATCATCAGAATCACATCATACCTCTAAACTACTCACGCTCCATCATCATAATGACATCTTATCTCTAAAATACTCATGCTCCATAATCAGAATAGCATCATATCTCTATACTACTCACGCTCCATCATCAGACTGACATCATACCTCTACACTACTCACGCTCCATCATCAGAATGACATCATATCTCTAAACTACTCACGCTCCATAATCAGACTGACATCATATCTCTAAACTACTCACGCTCCATCATCAGAATCACATCATATCTCTAAACTACTCACACTCCATCATCAGAATCACATCATATCTCTAAACTACTCACGCTCCTTCATCATAATGACATCATATCTCTAAACTACTCACGCTCCATCATCAGACTGACATCATATCTCTAAACTACTCACGCTCCATCATCATAATGACATCTTATCTCTAAAATACTCATGCTCCATAATCAGAATAGCATCATATCTCTAAACTACTCACGCTCCATCATCAGAGTGACATATCTCTAAACTACTCACGCTCCATGATCAGAGTGACATCATATCTCTAAACTACTCACGCTCCATTATCAGAATGACAACATACCTATAAACTATCCACGCTTCGTCATCGAGGGGGTGGGGGGGGGGGGGTCCGACTGATATCTATCACAATCTAACAATGCACAAGCACGAGCCTACACTCACACCCAATGACAACTATTGGTGCCGGAACTAAGACTAGCCAGTGGCAGTAATACATTCTTCAATATCCCCACTCACAGTGTCTCAGCAAGTTATATAGCGAGAATCAGCACGTGAGTTGCTGATAGTAGGCGTTCCCGCGCTATCGGGGTATGGATATCTGATAGAAGAAATTAAACCATCATTCTGGCAGTGTCACCATCCCAAATCTCTAGCTGACAGCAATCATAGTTTAGATACAAGTCGTGGAACTCAATCAATCGCAAGCCAACAAGTGGGACATGAAGAAGAGTCAGTTCCACACATATGACAGCCTCCTTAACTTGGAATAATAAAACTATATAAGCTACTTTAGCTGTGTTGATTTAAGTTAAATTTTGGGATCTTTTGCTTGATTTCGGCGTTGAGGTGAGAGAACAGAGGTCTTTGCTGTGTGGGTCTTTACAATCTGACATGTTGCTGTTACTGGTTGTGTCCCTGCTCACGGCTCAAGGTCATTGTGCTGGCAAATTAACAAAGGTAAGATCTGTCGGACTCAGCGTAGACTTTTGTGTTGTTTGTTGGCTGCCTGTGTTTCTGACTAATTATAATTTATCTGTCTACCCCAAAAACTGCCTACCTGCCTACATATCTAGTAGTGGCATTGTTAGACATAACATTTTTAAAAAGGTAGTTGCATGCACTTTACATGACGTAGTAGTCAACCCCAGCATTTTTTTGCTGTCTGTGACTAGCTAGGCAAGATTATGTTCAGTAGTTTGCCATTGCTTTCTGAACGACTGACACTCATACAAATGTGTGAAAGCTAGCGCAAGGTGATATGCTTCCAAATCGCCTGCAGATGTGTTTCTATCTATGTGTCTATCTGTCTGTCAATCTTAATTCTTGCTTGCTTTCCTGTATATCTTTCTGTCTCTCCGTCCGTCCGTCCTTTCGTCTGTCTGTTTGTCTATCTGTCCCTCCGTCTGTCTGTATGTCTATATGTCTCTTTGTGTATCTGTCTGAACACCTACCTGTCAGTCTGATCACTGTGACAGTACGTCTGTACGTGTAATAAGAATATACTAAACATGTAATTGACATGTAAAAGATGCGTTTGCCGCTGTCAAACTGACCAAGGCTCCTTGGGCAACCCAGCTAACCCTGGACACCAGGATATGCCCTGGGAAGTGAAAGCGATCGGTGTGTTGCTGACCACATCATCCACCTAGTGTCCATAGGAGTATGTGAATATAGGGCGTAAACCATAAACCTAACACGACGCAGGGCGCCTAAAGAGGAACTATACTGTACTGTACTGCAGTGTACTTTACTTTACTTTACTTTACTTTACTTGTGTGCAGCGATAAGCAATAGAACCTAATCTTAATATTCAAAGATATAATTTGGAGATACACAAAGTGGAGAGTGGAAAAGAAGAAGTAACAAAGACATTTATGATCTGTTTAAGTCCCCGCTAATCACTGGTATCATGAAGGCTAATAGACTACAATGGCTGGGGCATATAGAAAGAATGGAAGATAATAGGGAAACAAAACTCGCTTACACTCAGGAAATAAATGACCGTAGACCCCGAGGTAGACCAAGAAGACGGTGGAGAGATAATATATATACAGACCTACAAACACTTGGAATCAACTACTGGCAAGAGAAGGTCAATCAGAGAGATAAATGGAGACGGATTGTATCTGCAGCAAAGAACCTTAATGGCTTGGAACGCTGAAGAAGAAGAAGAAGAAGAAGAAGAAGAAGAAGAAGAAGAAGAAGAAGAAGAAGAAGAAGAAGAAGAAGAAGAAGAAGAAGAAGAAGAAGAAGAAGAAGAAGAAGAAGAAGAAGAAGAAGATAATTTGGGGAAGCCTTTGAGGCCACACAGACAGCTCATAAATAAATGTGCATGCATTGTTTTGCCCTCATAGAAGTAGAAGAAGGAAGTAGAGACTAGAGCAGTGGTTCTCAACCTTTTTTGGTCCGTTCCCCCTTCACCATATTTTTAGGACGTCATTCCCCCCCCCCCTCACCATATTTTTAGGACGTCATCCCCCCCCCCTACCATATTTTTAGAACGCCATCCCCCCCCCCTTTTCGTATTTCCTCCCTAAAAATTCTCCCCTGCCCCTACACAGTAAATGTAATAATTGAAGCTAAATTTAATAGCACACACTAAAACAAGTCTAGACATCTACATAAAATGTGATTTGCGGGTCTACTTACGTTATAAAATGAATTTCAGAAGGGTGATACGTACAGAAGCGTAAAGTATGAAGGGAAAAACAAGATCAAATAATCGGTTCTTGTATTAATGCGATCTTGAAATAATCTTCATTCCCCCCCCCCCTGGAAACCCCAAAATTCCCCCCTGGGGGGGGGGGGGAATTCCCCACCGGTTGAGAACCACTGGACTAGAGGATACATTAAAATAAATGTTTTGCGTATCCTTTTACAGGACTTAGCTGTCAACAGCAGCATCTTTCAGCTGTCTGTTGATCTCTTGGCAAGATTACGCTCAGTAGTTTGCCATTGCTTTCTGAGCGGCCGGCTCAGTATCCGCAAGTCACGAGCGGGGGTCGAACCACCTCAGTTCTCGCTCCGCTGCGAGACTCTGCGTGATAAACGGGATTACAGAGAGAAAGTGTTGTAACCCCACAGCCAGAGAGACCGGCAGAGGATACATTAGACAACATAAACATTGAAAGCTGTAGTTTCCCCACAGGGATTCGAACCTGTCACCTCCAAATGACGGCAGCACTCCCTACAGAAACAAGTGTTCTTCGACTTCTTTCTTCAACGACTATGAGCGCCGAGAAATAGAACAGACTGTCATGTCTCATCAAATAATAATACAGTTCGTTTCCTAGCTCTTTGTCCCGACTGTCTGCAATATGTACTGGTTTCATTTGTAATACTAGTTATTTCTTTACGCGAGTAATAAAACAGTTACATAGATTCGTAAACAATTTGTCTGTTGTTTTTTCCTCCGTTGTTATCACAATTTATCTGTCTGTCTGTTGTTTTCTCCTAAATTATTATCAAGTGCCTTGCCAACTAGCGCGGGCGATCATTCATTTCCACATCTTGCGATCTCTAACAGCATCTATCAATTCGAGAGCTGACATTCTTATGTGATATGACACAAGTCAGCCTTGATTTTTCTCTCGCTGTATTCCTCTATTCCCCTTTCCACAATTCTGTCTAGTTGTCACATGTTCCAGTATTTTTTTTTTTTTTTTTCTCATAATAAGCCCAAATATGGGCACTGTCTCATTCTAATGTGTGTGGGCAGGTGTATTTGTGTCAAAACCTCTTTATAACCTTCTAGACTGCTCATTTTGTCTATCCTGGGAATTTTCATCATTCTTCTGGAACATGACGTCTCTGAGACCTCGAGGGATGTTTGTGCTTGTTTACTGTACCCTGTCTCGGAAACTGGCACATAAAACTGTACCCTGTCTAGGAAACTGGCTTATAAATTGTACCCTGTCTAGGAAAATGGAATGGCCAAACTGAACGGCACAATAAATTGGAGAAAACAATGGTGGAAGGTAGTTTTCCTGGCAAGGACGGAATCCACCGGTACGAAGTTGGCCACAAGGCTTGCAGACGCTTGGGTACGAAAATTTATGAGACTCGGGAATTGACAAAGGGCAGAGAATGTGCAGTAAGCAATGACAAGCTATTGAAGTAAACTTGCCAAGAAATCACAAACAGCCCCAAAAATGTTGAGGTTTATTACGACGTCCTGTAAAAAATATGCAAACACGAGAGAGAGAGAGAGAGAGAGAGAGAGAGAGAGAGAGAGAGAGAGAGAGAGAGAGAGAGAGAGAGAGAGACAGACAGACAGACAGACAGACAGACAGACAGACAGACAGACAGACAGAGTGACAGAGAGAGAATCTTAACATGTTCTTTTTGGATTAGTTAATTAATGTCACTGCGTTTCGACGTTACATTGGTGCTCCAGTGTTCTCCGTAATCGAAGAATAGACGTTAATTATGGTGCTAGTTTGCTCCTAAGCCGATCTTTTTTTTTTTTTTACCACTCTGATCTTTAGTCTCTATTTTTAAATTCTTGCCATCGAAGCTGATTTGTGTAATCGTAGTTTGTCTGGTTGACCATACGTCGAAGTACATTTGTTCTTTAAGCGAGACGCTCTCGTGATTTGGAGGAGACAGGTTCGAATCTATGACTGGTCACTATAGCTTAGGGAGTCTCTGCGGCGAAGTGGTTAAGCCGTTTGGCTCGTGCTCCGAAGGTTGTGGGTTCGATTCCGGGCCGCGTCCTGTCGGTTTACGAGTTAAATGATTCAGAGACTCCTGTGGGTCGTCGCTAAAAGCTACGGAGTTCGTGCTTTATGCGACGCTTTCCGTGCTACGGAAAGAGACCGAGCCATATGGGATAAAACCCGGTGCAATGAAGTCGACCCTGTCGACTTTTAAGCGACTTTTAAGCGACTATAGCTTATATGTTGTATATGCCTTCTTGTGTCTTTTTCCGATCACTACCTGTAAATATATTTATTATTTTATTTCAATGGTAGTCAGACAGTCAGTCAGTCAGTCAGTCAGCAGTCAGTCAGTCAGTCAATCAGTCAGTCAGTCAGTCAGTTAGTTAGCTAGTTAGTTAGATTGTTAGTTAGCTAGTTAGTTAGTTAGTTAGTTAGTTATAGTTAGTTAGTTAGTTAGTTAGTTAGTTAGTTAGTTAGTTAGTTAGTTAGTTAGTTAGTTAGTTAGTTAGTTTGGTGGGTGGGTGGCTGGGTGAATGAGTGAGTGAGTGAGTGAGTGAGTCAGTGAGTGAGCGAGCGAGCGAGTTAGTAAGTGAGTGAGCGAGTGAGCGAATGAGTGAGTGAGAGAGTGAGTGAGCGAGTGAGTGAGTGAGTGAGTGAGTTAGTGAGTGAGTGAGTGAGTGAGTGAGTGAGTGAGGAGTGAGTGAGTGAGTGGGTGAGTGAGTGAGTGGGTGAGTGAGTGAGTGAGTGAGTGTGTGAGTGAGTGAGTTAGTGAGTGAGCGAGCGATCGAGTGAGTAAGTGAGTGAGCGAGTGAGCGAATGAGTGAGTGAGCGAGTGAGTGAGTGAGCGAGTGAGCGAGTGAGTGAGTGAGCGAGTGAGTTAGTGAGTGAGTGAGTGAGGAGTGCCTGAGTGAGTGAGTGGGTTAGTGAGTGAGTGAGTGAGTGAGTGATTGAGTTATAGAGTGAGTGAGTGAGGGAGTGAGTGAGTGAGTGAGTGACTGTGAGAGTGAGTGAGTGAGTAAGTGAGTGAGTGAGTGAGTGAGTGAGTGAGTGAGTGAGTGAGTGAGCGAGTGAGTGATTGAGCGAGTGATTGAGCGAGTGATTGAGTGAGTGAGTGAGTGAGTGAGTGAGTGAGTGAGTGAGTGAGTGAGTGTGTGAGTGAGTGAGTGAGAGAGTGAGTGAGTGAGTGTGTGAGTGAGTGAGTGAGTGGTGAGTGAGTGAGTGAGTGAGCGAGTGATTGAGCGAGTTTGTGGGTAAGTAAAGGACCCTTTTGCACACCCTACAGAGTATTGGTTATATGATGATAGACCCATATTTGATAGACCAGACGGCACTCAGTGGCTGATGAGGTCAGATCACGCCGGCCGCCTTACTTCCTAAAACATTTCTTGGCACCCATTTTAGACTAGCTCAACCTGGGATCCCAGGTCCATTTGTTAAATCCGAATCGGCACCGATGTGGATCAAATGCATGACCAGCGGGCTGACAGCCGAGCTTTTAGGCACTACACTACAGCGTCCCCCAAAGAAACAGGTACCCGGCGTTTGCATTTCTGAGACGCGTTTGCCTTGTGAGAATGTTCTCGCGAGCTTCAAAGTTCTCATTGCCAGGGAGTATCTTTACAGACGCAGCGATGTACTTCCGCAGAGCTACTGTTATAGCACGGGACAGAGAGGGATCAATGTTAAGTGATATTAAGACACGTAATTTGTTAAATTAAACATGATTTCTCAATTAATTTTAGCAAGTGAATGGTATGGCAATGTTTCAGGATCCTGGAAAATCATTGAACCTCCAGAAAAGCTTCGGATCTTACCCCAGCACCTGTCTCCTTTCGCGGTACCCGTTTAGAAACCACTGAAATAACCTAACTCGTTAAATTAAACACGGGCACTTCTCATGTTATTGATTTTATTCCCGCTAATTTTGAATTCGAGCGTATTTCACACACCTGTTAATATTACTGGTTGTTGCTACTATTAGTCAGTGCAAAGGGATGATTTTGCAATTTTATGGCTATTCGTGATTTCTTGGTAAGTTTACGTTCAGTAGTTTGCCATTGCTTCCTGAACGGCCGGCACTCATAACATTGTATGAAAACCAACGCAAGACGATCTGCTGCCAAATCTCCCGCAGCTGTTTCGAACGCGATATGCGGGATAACGAATCGCGTCCGTAACAATTTCACCAACCCTGTCAACGATGGACAGAGGGAATAGCATTCCAGGAAAATCTCGATACATGAAACCCATAAACCGACACTCTCCTACTGTTTATACTTCACCCCAACACGGCAAGGTACAAGAGGAACAAGATGAGATGAGTTAAACCTGTTGAAATTATACCGTTCAAAAATAGAAACGGAATATTTTTGGTGTAACTTTCATAAAAGATATTCGCTGATTGTACATTAGTCAACCTATCGACTGTGTCCATCTGGTCATTAACTTCTCGTGGTTACCTGAATTGTTCTCACCTCATGATTCTTGAGGTCATGATTGACTGATTTAGGAACTGACATCACAGCATTCGGGGCATTCCCATAAGCGCTCCGACCCATCCTCAGCAGCCAGCGAAGAGTTCCAACACTAATAGTACCAGTAGCAATCTGATTATATGTCCGTCTCGCCTTTCCTCTGAGCGTTGAGCGTCGGCCAGATCCCCTCATCACTCCTCGATGTCGCATTCTTGCCTGACCTGTAGGGTTAGGTGACGCAGCCGCATGAAGCTGTCTTAGGCATCAGTTGTGATTCTGGGTCTTCTACTGCGCGGCCTGTCTGCCACTGAGCTCATCGAATTTCAGATCAAACGCCAGGAACTGGCTGCACGACGCTGGTCTTTGGGCTAGAAGACCCCACAGGGGTCCTTTTCTTACGGACCGGAATCGCCAGAACCGATTGCAGTGGGCGAATCAGCATCGTCAATGAAATGTTGGTACAAGTTTGAATTGAAACTGCAATAATGTTGCATATTTTTATCAGTATAAATCCACCCTCTCGATGTTTACCAGGTTTAATTCGGTGAGAGCGTGCATGTATGCGGGCGCGCGTTTTATTTATGTTTCAAAACTCTGCTTCACGGTTTTATTTATTTATTTACTTATTTTTTATTTATTGACAAAATACTCCATATTGGGTTTACGGTAATTATCTAAGATAATAAACGTGTCCCATATGTGAAAGCTAACAAGGGGAACAGCCGGAACATACGCACCGACGCTCTTGTAATGTTTCTACTCCTAAGAAATTTAATGAAATGCTGTCTAATCATTATTTATTCCCGCGTACAACAATTAATGACACGCGCTTCATGTGGGCGGTGGATATTGACAAAAACACACCCAGAGGCGCAGAAATACGTGCCATTCCACATGTTATTGAAAATCCCAACTGTGATTTTGAATTTTCCGAAGGCGACAGTATAACTTCGGTTAAGCTTTCCTGGTGCAATAAGCAAAAACAAAAAAATAGAAAAATATATTCTACACATATTAATATATATGTCGCGTTTCCAATGGCTGTCTGTCTGTAATTGTGTTTTTGTTTGCTTTAATCAGTAGGTGTGTTCAGTAACGTATCTTTATATCTCCATACTACTCACACTCCATCATCAGAATCACATCATATCTCTAAACTACTCACACTCCATCATCAGAATCACATCATATCTCCATACTACTCACACTCCATCATCAGACTGACATCATATCTCTAAACTACTCACACTCCATCATCAGAATCACATCATATCTCTAAACTACTCCCACTCCATCATCAGAATCACATCATATCTCTAAACTACTCACACTCCATAATCAGAATCACATCATATCTCTAAACTACTCACACTCCATCATCAGAATCACATCATATCTCTAAACTACTCACGCTCCATCATCAGACTGACATCATACCTCTAAACTACTCACACTCCATCATCAGAATCACATCATATCTCTAAACTACTCACGCTCCATCATCAGACTGACATCCTACCTCTAAACTACTCACACTCCATCATCAGAATCACATCATATCTCCATACTACTCACACTCCATCATCAGAATCACATCATATCTCTACACTACTCACACTCCATCATCAGAATCACATCATATCACCATACTACTCACACTCCATCATCAGACTGACATCATATCTCTAAACTACTCACACTCCATCATCAGAATCACATCATATCTCTAAACTACTCACACTCCATCATCAGAATCACATCATATCTCTAAACTACTCACACTCCATCATCAGAATCACATCATATCTCTAAACTACTCACACTCCATCATCAGAATCACATCATATCTCTAAACTACTCACACTCCATCATCAGAATCACATCATATCTCTAAACTACTCACACTCCATCATCAGAATCACATCATATCTCTAAACTACTCACACTCCATCATCAGACTGACATCATATCTCTAAACTACTCACACTCCATCATCAGAATCACATCATATCTCTAAACTACTCACACTCCATCATCAGAATCACATCATATCTCTAAACTACTCACACTCCATAATCAGAATCACATCATATCTCTAAACTACTCACACTCCATCATCAGAATCACATCATATCTCTAAACTACTCACGCTCCATCATCAGACTGACATCGTACCTCTAAACTACTCACACTCCATCATCAGAATCACATCATATCTCCATACTACTCACACTCCATCATCAGACTGACATCATATCTCTAAACTACTCACACTCCATCATCAGAATCACATCATATCTCTAAACTACTCACACTCCATCATCAGAATCACATCATATCTCTAAACTACTCACAATCCATCATCAGAATCACATCATATCTCTAATCTACTCACACTCCATCATCAGAATCACATCATATCTCTAAACTACTCACACTCCATCATCAGAATCACATCATATCTCTAAACTACTCACACTCCATCATCAGAATCACATCATATCTCTAAACTACTCACACTCCATCATCAGAATCACATCATATCTCTAAACTACTCACACTCCATCATCAGAATCACATCATATCTCTAAACTACTCACACTCCATCATCAGAATCACATCATATCTCTAAACTACTCACACTCCATCATCATAATCACATCATATCTCTAAACTACTCACACTCCATCATCAGAATCACATCATATCTCTAAACTACTCACACTCCATCATCAGAATCACATCATATCTCTAAACTACTCACACTCCATCATCAGAATCACATCATATCTCTAAACTACTCACACTCCATCATCAGAATCACATCATATCTCTAAACTGCTCACACTCCATCATTAGAATCACATCATATCTCTAAACTACTCACACTCCATCATCAGAATCACATCATATCTCTAAACTACTCACACTCCATCATCAGAATCACATCATATCTCTAAACTACTCACACTCCATCATCAGAATCACATCATATCTCTAAACTACTCACACTCCATCATCAGAATCACATCATATCTCTAAACTACTCACACTCCATCATCAGAGCCACATCATATCTCTAAACTACTCACGCTCCATCATTAGAATCACATCATACCTCTAAACTACTCACGCTCCATCATCAGAATCACATCATACCTCTAAACTACTCACGCTCCATCATCAGTATGACATCATATCTCTAAACTACTCACGCTCCATCATCAGAATCACATCATATCTCTAAACTACTCACACTCCATCATCAGAATCACATCATACCTCTAAACTACTCACGCTCCATCATAAGACTGACATCATATCTCTAAACTACTCACGCTCCATCATCATAATGACATCATATCTCTAAACTACTCACACTCCATCATCAGAATCACATCATACCTCTAAACTACTCACGCTCCATCATCATAATGACATCTTATCTCTAAAATACTCATGCTCCATAATCAGAATAGCATCATATCTCTATACTACTCACGCTCCATCATCAGACTGACATCATACCTCTAAACTACTCACGCTCCATCATCAGAATGACATCATATCTCTAAACTACTCACGCTCCATCATCAGACTGACATCATATCTCTAAACTACTCACGCTCCATCATCAGAATCACATCATATCTCTAAACTACTCACACTCCATCATCAGAATCACATCATACCTCTATACTACTCACGCTCCATCATCATAATGACATCTTATCTCTAAACTACTCACGCTCCATCATCAGACTGACATCATATCTCTAAACTACTCACACTCCATCATCAGAATCACATCATACCTCTAAACTACTCACACTCCACCATCAGAATCACATCATACCTCTAAACTACTCACACTCCATCATCAGACTGACATCATATCTCTAAACTACTCACGCCCCATCATCATAATGACATCATATCTCTAAACTACTCACACTCCATCATCAGAATCACATCATACCTCTAAACTACTCACGCTCCATCATCATAATGACATCTTATCTCTAAAATACTCATGCTCCATAATCAGAATAGCATCATATCTCTATACTACTCACGCTCCATCATCAGACTGACATCATACCTCTACACTACTCACGCTCCATCATCAGAATGACATCATATCTCTAAACTACTCACGCTCCATAATCAGACTGACATCATATCTCTAAACTACTCACGCTCCATCATCAGAATCACATCATATCTCTAAACTACTCACACTCCATCATCAGAATCACATCATATCTCTAAACTACTCACGCTCCTTCATCATAATGACATCATATCTCTAAACTACTCACGCTCCATCATCAGACTGACATCATATCTCTAAACTACTCACGCTCCATCATCATAATGACATCTTATCTCTAAAATACTCATGCTCCATAATCAGAATAGCATCATATCTCTATACTACTCACGCTCCATCATCAGACTGACATCATACCTCTAAACTACTCACGCTCCATCATCAGAATGACATCATATCTCTAAACTACTCACGCTCCATCATCAGACTGACATCATATCTCTAAACTACTCACGCTCCATCATCAGAATCACATCATATCTCTAAACTACTCACACTCCATCATCAGAATCACATCATACCTCTATACTACTCACGCTCCATCATCATAATGACATCTTATCTCTAAACTACTCACGCTCCATCATCAGACTGACATCATATCTCTAAACTACTCACACTCCATCATCAGAATCACATCATACCTCTAAACTACTCACACTCCACCATCAGAATCACATCATACCTCTAAACTACTCACACTCCATCATCAGACTGACATCATATCTCTAAACTACTCACGCTCCATCATCATAATGACATCATATCTCTAAACTACTCACACTCCATCATCAGAATCACATCATACCTCTAAACTACTCACGCTCCATCATCATAATGACATCTTATCTCTAAAATACTCATGCTCCATAATCAGAATAGCATCATATCTCTATACTACTCACGCTCCATCATCAGACTGACATCATACCTCTACACTACTCACGCTCCATCATCAGAATGACATCATATCTCTAAACTACTCACGCTCCATAATCAGACTGACATCATATCTCTAAACTACTCACGCTCCATCATCAGAATCACATCATATCTCTAAACTACTCACACTCCATCATCAGAATCACATCATATCTCTAAACTACTCACGCTCCTTCATCATAATGACATCATATCTCTAAACTACTCACGCTCCATCATCAGACTGACATCATATCTCTAAACTACTCACGCTCCATCATCATAATGACATCTTATCTCTAAAATACTCATGCTCCATAATCAGAATAGCATCATATCTCTAAACTACTCACGCTCCATCATCAGAGTGACATATCTCTAAACTACTCACGCTCCATGATCAGAGTGACATCATATCTCTAAACTACTCACGCTCCATTATCAGAATGACAACATACCTATAAACTATCCACGCTTCGTCATCGAGGGGGTGGGGGGGGGGTCCGACTGATATCTATCACAATCTAACAATGCACAAGCACGAGCCTACACTCACACCCAATGACAACTATTGGTGCCGGAACTAAGACTAGCCAGTGGCAGTAATACATTCTTCAATATCCCCACTCACAGTGTCTCAGCAAGTTATATAGCGAGAATCAGCACGTGAGTTGCTGATAGTAGGCGTTCCCGCGCTATCGGGGTATGGATATCTGATAGAAGAAATTAAACCATCATTCTGGCAGTGTCACCATCCCAAATCTCTAGCTGACAGCAATCATAGTTTAGATACAAGTCGTGGAACTCAATCAATCGCAAGCCAACAAGTGGGACATGAAGAAGAGTCAGTTCCACACATATGACAGCCTCCTTAACTTGGAATAATAAAACTATATAAGCTACTTTAGCTGTGTTGATTTAAGTTAAATTTTGGGATCTTTTGCTTGATTTCGGCGTTGAGGTGAGAGAACAGAGGTCTTTGCTGTGTGGGTCTTTACAATCTGACATGTTGCTGTTACTGGTTGTGTCCCTGCTCACGGCTCAAGGTCATTGTGCTGGCAAATTAACAAAGGTAAGATCTGTCGGACTCAGCGTAGACTTTTGTGTTGTTTGTTGGCTGCCTGTGTTTCTGACTAATTATAATTTATCTGTCTACCCCAAAAACTGCCTACCTGCCTACATATCTAGTAGTGGCATTGTTAGACATAACATTTTTAAAAAGGTAGTTGCATGCACTTTACATGACGTAGTAGTCAACCCCAGCATTTTTTTGCTGTCTGTGACTAGCTAGGCAAGATTATGTTCAGTAGTTTGCCATTGCTTTCTGAACGACTGACACTCATACAAATGTGTGAAAGCTAGCGCAAGGTGATATGCTTCCAAATCGCCTGCAGATGTGTTTCTATCTATGTGTCTATCTGTCTGTCAATCTTAATTCTTGCTTGCTTTCCTGTATATCTTTCTGTCTCTCCGTCCATCCGTCCTTTCGTCTGTCTGTTTGTCTATCTGTCCCTCCGTCTGTCTGTATGTCTATATGTCTCTTTGTGTATCTGTCTGAACACCTACCTGTCAGTCTGATCACTGTGACAGTACGTCTGTACGTGTAATAAGAATATACTAAACATGTAATTGACATGTAAAAGATGCGTTTGCCGCTGTCAAACTGACCAAGACTCCTTGGGCAACCCAGCTAACCCTGGACACCAGGATATGCCCTGGGAAGTGAAAGCGATCGGTGTGTTGCTGACCACATCATCCACCTAGTGTCCATAGGAGTATGTGAATATAGGGCGTAAACCATAAACCTAACACGACGCAGGGCGCCTAAAGAGGAACTATACTGTACTGTACTGCAGTGTACTTTACTTTACTTTACTTTACTTTACTTGTGTGCAGCGATAAGCAATAGAACCTAATCTTAATATTCAAAGATATAATTTGGAGATACACAAAGTGGAGAGTGGAAAAGAAGAAGTAACAAAGACATTTATGATCTGTTTAAGTCCCCGCTAATCACTGGTATCATGAAGGCTAATAGACTACAATGGCTGGGGCATATAGAAAGAATGGAAGATAATAGGGAAACAAAACTCGCTTACACTCAGGAAATAAATGACCGTAGACCCCGAGGTAGACCAAGAAGACGGTGGAGAGATAATATATATACAGACCTACAAACACTTGGAATCAACTACTGGCAAGAGAAGGTCAATCAGAGAGATAAATGGAGACGGATTGTATCTGCAGCAAAGAACCTTAATGGCTTGGAACGCTGAAGAAGAAGAAGAAGAAGAAGAAGAAGAAGAAGAAGAAGAAGAAGAAGAAGAAGAAGAAGAAGAAGAAGAAGAAGAAGAAGAAGAAGAAGAAGAAGAAGAAGAAGAAGAAGAAGAAGAAGATAATTTGGGGAAGCCTTTGAGGCCACACAGACAGCTCATAAATAAATGTGCATGCATTGTTTTGCCCTCATAGAAGTAGAAGAAGGAAGTAGAGACTAGAGCAGTGGTTCTCAACCTTTTTTGGTCCGTTCCCCCTTCACCATATTTTTAGGACGTCATTCCCCCCCCCCTCACCATATTTTTAGGACGTCATCCCCCCCCCTACCATATTTTTAGAACGCCATCCCCCCCCCCCCTTTTCGTATTTCCTCCCTAAAAATTCTCCCCTGCCCCTACACAGTAAATGTAATAATTGAAGCTAAATTTAATAGCACACACTAAAACAAGTCTAGACATCTACATAAAATGTGATTTGCGGGTCTACTTACGTTATAAAATGAATTTCAGAAGGGTGATACGTACAGAAGCGTAAAGTATGAAGGGAAAAACAAGATCAAATAATCGGTTCTTGTATTAATGCGATCTTGAAATAATCTTCATTCCCCCCCCCCTGGAAACCCCAAAATTCCCCCCTGGGGGGGGGGGGGAATTCCCCACCGGTTGAGAACCACTGGACTAGAGGATACATTAAAATAAATGTTTTGCGTATCCTTTTACAGGACTTAGCTGTCAACAGCAGCATCTTTCAGCTGTCTGTTGATCTCTTGGCAAGATTACGCTCAGTAGTTTGCCATTGCTTTCTGAGCGGCCGGCTCAGTATCCGCAAGTCACGAGCGGGGGTCGAACCACCTCAGTTCTCGCTCCGCTGCGAGACTCTGCGTGATAAACGGGATTACAGAGAGAAAGTGTTGTAACCCCACAGCCAGAGAGACCGGCAGAGGATACATTAGACAACATAAACATTGAAAGATGTAGTTTCCCCACAGGGATTCGAACCTGTCACCTCCAAATGACGGCAGCACTCCCTACAGAAACAAGTGTTCTTCGACTTCTTTCTTCAACGACTATGAGCGCCTAGAAATAGAACAGACTGTCATGTCTCATCAAATAATAATACAGTTCGTTTCCTAGCTCTTTGTCCCGACTGTCTGCAATATGTACTGGTTTCATTTGTAATACTAGTTATTTCTTTACGCGAGTAATAAAACAGTTACATAGATTCGTAAACAATTTGTCTGTTGTTTTTTCCTCCGTTGTTATCACAATTTATCTGTCTGTCTGTTGTTTTCTCCTAAATTATTATCAAGTGCCTTGCCAACTAGCGCGGGCGATCATTCATTTCCACATCTTGCGATCTCTAACAGCATCTATCAATTCGAGAGCTGACATTCTTATGTGATATGACACACGTCAGCCTTGATTTTTCTCTCGCTGTATTCCTCTATTCCCCTTTCCACAATTGTCTAGTTGTCACATGTTCCAGTTTTTTTTTTTTTCTTTTCTCATAATAAGCCCAAATATGGGCACTGTCTCATTCTAATGTGTGTGGGCAGGTGTATTTGTGTCAAAACCTCTTTATAACCTTCTAGACTGCTCATTTTGTCTATCCTGGGAATTTTCATCATTCTTCTGGAACATGACGTCTCTGAGACCTCGAGGGATGTTTGTGCTTGTTTACTGTACCCTGTCTCGGAAACTGGCACATAAAACTGTACCCTGTCTAGGAAACTGGCTTATAAATTGTACCCTGTCTAGGAAAATGGAATGGCCAAACTGAACGGCACAATAAATTGGAGAAAACAATGGTGGAAGGTAGTTTTCCTGGCAAGGACGGAATCCACCGGTACGAAGTTGGCCACAAGGCTTGCAGACAATTGGGTACGAAAATTTATGAGACTCGGGAATTGACAAAGGGCAGAGAATCTTCAGTAAGCAATGACAAGCTATTGAAGTAAACTTGCCAAGAAATCACAAACAGCCCCAAAAAATGTTGAGGTTTATTACGACGTCCTGTAAAAAATATGCAAACACGAGAGAGAGAGAGAGAGAGAGAGAGAGAGAGAGAGAGAGAGAGAGAGAGAGAGAGAGAGAGAGAGACAGACAGACAGACAGACAGACAGACAGACAGACAGACAGACAGACAGACAGACAGACAGACAGAGTGACAGAGAGAGAATCTTAACATGTTCTGTTTGGATTAGTTAATTAATGTCACTGCGTTTCGACGTTACATTGGTGCTCCAGTGTTCTCCGTAATCGAAGAATAGACGTTAATTATGGTGCTAGTTTGCTCCTAAGCCGATCTTTGTTTTTTTTTTTACCACTCTGATCTTTAGTCTCTATTTTTAAATTCTTGCCATCGAAGCTGATTTGTGTAATCGTAGTTTGTCTGGTTGACCATACGTCGAAGTACATTTGTTCTTTAAGCGAGACGCTCTCGTGATTTGGAGGAGACAGGTTCGAATCTATGACTGGTCACTATAGCTTAGGGAGTCTCTGCGGCGAAGTGGTTAAGCCGTTTGGCTCGTGCTCCGAAGGTTGTGGGTTCGATTCCGGGACGCGTCCTGTCGGTTTACGAGTTAAATGATTCAGAGACTCCTGTGGGTCGTCGCTAAAAGCTACGGAGTTCGTGCTTTATGCGTCGCTTTCCGTGCTACGGAAAGAGACCGAGCCATATGGGATAAAACCCGGTGCAATGAAGTCGACCCTGTCGACTTTTAAGCGACTATAGCTTATATGTTGTATATGCCTTCTTGTGTCTTTTTCCGATCACTACCTGTAAATATATTTATTATTTTATTTCAATAGTAGTCAGACAGTCAGTCAGTCAGTCAGTCAGTCAGCAGTCAGTCAATCAGTCAGTCAGTCAGTCAGTTAGTTAGCTAGTTAATTAGATTGTTAGTTAGCTAGTTAGTTAGTTAGTTAGTTAGTTAGTTAGTTAGTTAGTTAGTTAGTTAGTTAGTTAGTTAGTTATAGTTAGTTAGTTAGTTAGTTAGTTAGTTAGTTAGTTAGTTAGTTAGTTAGTTAGTTAGTTAGTTTGGTGGGTGGGTGGCTGGGTGAATGAGTGAGTGAGTGAGTGAGTGAGTCAGTGAGTGAGTGAGTGAGCGAGCGAGCGAGTGAGTCAGTGAGTGAGCGAGTGAGCGAATGAGTGAGTGAGAGAGTGAGTGAGCGAGTGAGTGAGTGAGTGAGTTAGTGAGTGAGTGAGTGAGTGAGTGAGGAGTGAGTGAGTGGGTGAGTGAGTGAGTGAGTGGGTGAGTGAGTGAGTGAGTGAGTGAGTGTGTGAGTGAGTTAGTGAGTGAGCGAGCGATCGAGTGAGTAAGTGAGTGAGCGAGTGAGCGAGTGAGTGAGCGAGTGAGTGAGTGAGTGAGTGAGGAGTGCCTGAGTGAGTGAGTGGGTGAGTGAGTGAGTGAGTGAGTGATTGAGTTATAGAGTGAGTGAGTGAGGGAGTGAGTGAGTGAGTGAGTGACTGTGAGAGTGAGTGAGTGAGTAAGTGAGTGAGTGAGTGAGTGAGTGAGTGAGTGAGTGAGTGAGCGAGTGAGTGATTGAGCGAGTGATTGAGCGAGTGATTGAGTGAGTGAGTGAGTGAGTGAGTGAGTGAGTGAGTGTGTGAGTGAGTGAGTGAGCGAGTGAGTGAGAGAGTGAGTGAGTGAGTGTGTGAGTGAGTGAGTGGTGAGTGAGTGAGTGAGTGAGCGAGTGATTGAGCGAGTTTGTGGGTAAGTAAAGGACCCTTTTGCACGCCCTACAGAGTATTGGTTATCTGATGCTAGACCCATATTTGATAGACCAGACGGCACTCAGTGGCTGATGAGGTCAGATCACGCCGGCCGCCTTACTTCCTAAAACATTTCTTGGCACCCATTTTAGACTAACTCGACCTGGGATCCCAGGTCCATTTGTTAAATCCGAATCGGCACCGATGTGGATCAAATGCATGACCAGCGGGCTGACAGCCGAGCTTTTAGGTACTACACTACAGCGGCCCCCAAAGAAACAGGTACCCGGCGTTTGCATTTCTGAGACGCGTTTGCCTTGTGAGAATGTTCTCGCGAGCTTCAAAGTTCTCTTTGCCAGGGAGTATCTTTACAGACGCAGCGATGTATTTCCGCAGAGCTACTGTTATAGCACGGGACAGAGAGGGATCAATGTTAAGTGATATTAAGAGACGTAATTTGTTAAATTAAACATGATTTCTCAATTAATTTTAGCAAGTGAATGGTATGGCAATGTTTCAGGATCCTGGAAAATCATTGAACCTCCAGAAAAGCTTCGGATCTTACCCCAGCACCTGTCTCCTTTCGCGGTACCCGTTTAGAAACCACTGAAATAACCTAACTCGTTAAATTAAACACGGGCACTTCTCATGTTATTGATTTTATTCCCGCTAATTTTGAATTCGAGCGTATTTCACACACCTGTTAATATTACTGGTTGTTGCTACTATTAGTCAGTGCAAAGGGATGATTTTGCAATTTTATGGCTATTCGTGATTTCTTGGTAAGTTTACGTTCAGTAGTTTGCCATTGCTTCCTGAACGGCCGGCACTCATAACATTGTATGAAAACCAACGCAAGACGATCTGCTGTCAAATCTCCTCAGCTGTTTCGAACGCGATATGCGGGATAACGAATCGCGTCCGTAACAATTTCACCAACCCTGTCAACGATGGACAGAGGGAATAGCATTCCAGGAAAATCTCGATACATGAAACCCATAAACCGACACTCTCCTGCTGCTTATACTTCACCCCAACACCGCAAGGTACAAGAGGAACAAGATGAGATGAGTTAAACCTGTTGAAATTATACCGTTCAAAAATAGAAACGGAATATTCGCTGATTGTACATTAGTCAACCTATCGACTGTGTCCATCTGGTCATTAACTTCTCGTGGTTACCTGAATTGTCCTCACCTCATGATTCTTGAGGTCATGATTGACTGATTTAGGAACTGACATCACAGCATTCGGGGCATTCCCATAAGCGCTCCGACCCATCCTCAGCAGCCAGCGAAGAGTTCCAACACTAATAGTACCAGTAGCAATCTGATTATATGTCCGTCTCGCCTTTCCTCTGAGCGTTGAGCGTCGGCCAGATCCCCTCATCACTCCTCGATGTCGCATTCTTGCCTGACCTGTAGGGTTAGGTGACGCAGCCGCATGAAGCGGTCTTCGGCAGCAGTTGTGATTCTGGGTCTTCTACTGCGCGGCCTGTCTGCCACTGAGCTCATCGAATTTCAGATCAAACGCCAGGAACTGGCTGCACGACGCTGGTCTTTGGGCTAGAAGATCCCACAGGGGTCCTTTTCATACGGACCGGAATCGCCAGAACCGATTGCAGTGGGCGAATCAGCATCGTCAATGAAATGTTGGTACAAGTTTGAATTGAAACTGCAATAATGTTGCATATTTTTATCAGTATAAATCCACCCTCTCGATGTTTACCAGGTTTAATTCGGTGAGATCGTGCATGTATGCGGGCGCGCGTTTTATTTGTGTTTCAAAACTCTGCTTCACGGTTTTATTTATTTATTTACTTATTTTTTATTTATTGACAAAATACTCCATATTGGGTTTACGGTAATTATCTAAGATAATAAACGTGTCCCATATGTGAAAGCTAACAAGGGGAACAGCCGGAACATACGCACTGACGCTCTTGTAATGTTTCCACTCCTAAGAAATTTAATGAAATGCTGTCTAATCATTATTTATTCCCGCGTACAACAATTAATGACACGCGCTTCATGTGGGCGGTGGATATTGACAAAAACACACCCAGAGGCGCAGAAATACGTGCCATTCCACATGTTATTGAAAATCCCAACTGTGATTTTGAATTTTCCGAAGGCGACAGTATATCTTCGGTTAAGCTTTCCTGGTGCAATAAGCAAAAACAAAAAAAATAGAAAAATATATTCTACACATATTAATATATATGTCGCGTTTCCAATGGCTGTCTGTCTGTAATTGTGTTTTTGTTTGCTTTAATCAGTAGGTGTGTTCAGTAACGTATCTTTAGATATTGGCATGCATTTTTGCGTCCATTTCCATGTTGTGTGGAATTATTTTGCTGTCTTTGCAAAGTGTGTGCGTAATGGGGTTTGTTATTTTGTCAACTTCTCTACATTAACGGATTTTACTTGTTCTTGCAACGTGACCTCTCGTTCAGTAGGCAATGGTAAACTGCTAAACTTAAAACTGCTTGGTAAATTACAAACAGCTAATAGAGGCAGGGGTTGATTGCAACGTCCTGCAGAGTTTATACAATTTCTTTATTTACAAAAGTAAAGTAGTTAGTCACTGTTCCAACTTCACGGCAAAGGGTTCCCCCCCCCCCCCCCTTTAATGCTCCGTTCTTGTGCCAGTGAATATCACACAAAATGCTCCTCACTGCCCCATGTGAAAAATGGAACAGACAGGAGTCTCAACAACCCAACAGCCCAGCCTGCATAGATATATTATCTTTAATGTCGCTGCCAAAATGCCAACACAAAAGTTCATCATGAAAAATACAGTTCATCGTTGATGGAAGCGGCAGTCACCAGAAAACCAGCGTTCACACATTACTGCATAAGGCAAGCCCAGTTAGTTCGGCAACCGACAGGTTGCCATTTTTCTGAACATGCAGTTCACGATACAAACAACCGCGGACAGATGTAAAAGCACTCCAACTGAAATCCACAGCTCACAGTGTCGCTCCACCCACTTTACTCTATAGCTATGCGACGGAACCACGCAATACTTGTCCAACATGAAGAACATGTGTAAGCAAACCGTAGCCGCAAGTATAAACACTCCAGAGATCTTAACAGCTCAACCGCCTATCCTCCATATTGGACTGAGAGTGATGTAATGGACCCTATTATAAGTCAACCAGCGTAATTGGTGTATAGTGCTTGCTCCACATTTGTATTGGTCAGTCGGATCTCGATGTGAGATATTGGGTCAATGCTAAGTCCACCGCCTTTATTCCCAGGACGTCTTTTGGTATCCATTTTAGACTGAGCGGAACTGCGAGCCGGCGACAAGTTTACAAACTCCTAACGATGGGGATTAGATGATGTTAGTATATTTCCATAGCAGATAACTGTCTGTCTTTATCATCTAGCCCAGTGGTTCTCAATCGGGGGGGAATTTTAGGGTTTCCAGGGGGGGGGGGGGGGGGGGAATGAAGACCATTTCAAGATCGTGTTAATACAAGAACCGATTACTTGATATTGTTTTTCCCTTCATACTTTACAGTTAAGTACCTCTCATCTTTCGAAAATTCATTTTATAAAGTCAGTAGACCCACAAATCATGTTTTATGTGGATGTCTAGACTTGTTTTAGTATGTGCTATTAAATTTACCTTACATTTTTACGTATACTGTATAGGGGTAGGGGAATTTTTAGATAGGATATATGAAGGGGGGGGGGGGGGGATGACGTTCTGAAAATACGATGAAGGGGGGAACAGGCCAAATTTTTGATAGGAAGGGGGGGGGGGGAATAACGTTCTGAAAATATGGTGAAGGGGGGAACGGGCCAAAAAAGGTTGAGAACCACTGATCTAGCCATTACGTCAAACGTAAGTTTATAGACACAGCTCTTCGTTAAATTCTACCACAGACGATTATACAGAGACATAGGATGTTACCTGTCTTTTAATCTGGTGTCTGTCTGTCTGTCTGTCTGTCTGTTTGTCTGTCTGTCTGTCCGTCTGTCTGTCTGTCCGTCTGTCTTAAGTTCGTATGCTCAGTTCTACGTGTCTGCGTATATACGTATATGTGCGTGCGTAAGTACTTGCGGATAGATGTATGCAAGGATAAGGATGTCAGCTTCTATTTTGATAAATCTGCCATGCCGTCTTTCTTCTACCTATCAATCTGTTTTTATTCATTTCGTCTGGCTTGCTACCCATCCACCCCATTCATCCATTCATCCATCCACCCAATCAATGGTATATCGATCAGTTAGCTGACTCTCTGTGAGAGTATTTCTCGAGCTCTTGCATGACTGCTTGTCCATACGCCACTTTGCATGTTTTCTATGTTTAAGACTTCCGTCTTTCGTATTTGAATATTTTCTAAGCTATCCTATGGGAGCCACCGTTTATGGCGAAGGGGTAACGAACGCGATTCGCAATCTCGCGAACCGGGTTCGATATCATTTGCAGGTGATTTGGAAGCAGGCCGCATTGTGTTCATTTATGGTAAAGGCGTGAGCGCCGGCCGTTCAGAAAAAAATGGCAAACTACTGAACTCAACTTACCTAGTACATCACACACAGCCAGAAGATGTTGGGGTTAATTACGACGTCCTGTAAAGGACATGCAACTATCCCCCAGTGGGAGCTGCGATATCGCAACAAATGGCATGGTTGCCGGGTCAATTTTTGAACACACAATTGAGACCGCGAGAGTTTAAAAACTGACTTCATCTCTCGGGTCAACCCAGCTCAAACGGATGGCAGCAAATGTTGTTTATAGTCAAGCTGATTGACATGATGTAAAGCACATCATAGATGGAGTGTCGATTGGTTTATACCATTATAGGATTAACACCATATAATCAAAAACCCACCAGGCCTCTAGGGGTGGACAAGTGATTGTACAAACGTTTTCTTGAACAACCCGCCATAACTGCGACATTTCTAGTTACCGAACCTGCGGTACATGAGCGTACAGAGGCCTCTCGTCTTGTTTGCCGTGGTAAAAGTGCATGAGTTTAATTTTCATGAAACACTTTACAACATCGTGTGAGTTTTCCATTTTCCAGCTTGATAATTGATGACAGAAGCCAGGGCGTTGACTGGAAAGTGCCAGACAGACAAAACTAGCCGCGTTCTATTTTGTCTTACTTTGTCTACCAGGAAACTGAACTTTACTATTTCGATGGGTTTTGTTTTTAATTTCTCTAGCATATATTAAACAGGTCAATGTTTTCAAGTATGTGGGTATACCAGATGGAATAGCCCAAGCAAAGGACGCATTTAACAAGATGTAGAATATTATCTACTATTTATCTCTGTCAATCGAGGGCAGGAAAAGAACCCTTAAGATATATATTGAGCTAATCCTGGTGTAAGGAAGCGAATCATGGACAATTAGCAGACATGTGAGGAATTATAAGGGAATTATAAAGATAGGATGTGATGAGAACACCTTGGACGGATAAAAAGAGCAAAGATAATATCCTGAAAGAAGTTATTGAACTCTTTCGATGGGTTCTGTTATTACACTAACGTACATTAAACAAATCAATGTATCTAAGATTTAGGTAATTTTATAACATCATATGGAAGTGTATTATGGAAGTTAAAATTAGAATAGCCTAAGAAAATACAGCATTTCACAAGATGAAAAAATAATAATCTGTGCAACGTATCTGTATAAATAGAAGTGAAGAAAAGTGTTCTTATGAGTGTTCTTATACTGGGCCAATTTTGAAGTACGGAAGAGAATCATGGACAATTAACATACAAGTGATAAATTATTTGGAAGTTGCGGAAATGTGGTATTATAGGAGAGTTATGCAAATACCGTAGACAGATAGAAGTAACAATGATGATATCCAGAAAGAAGTTAACTCACAAAAAGAACTGGTTACTCGCATCAGAAGCTGGCAACCCACAATTTTGGGCAAGCCGTGAGAAGGAGACAGTTGGTGTATGTAGTCAATTTGGGAAAGCTGGAGAGGAAGAGAAGCAGGGGAAGACAAAGAGGGAAGATGCTGAACAGTTTGACATCACTCCATGGAGGAACATCAGTATCAGAAGTAGTTGGCAGGGCTAGAGACAGCACAATTTTTTGGGCATGTTATGAGAAGAAATGATCTGGAGAACTTGGTGACAACTGGTAAGATCGAGGGGAACAGACCAAGGGGAAGACCTAGAAGCAAGTACCTGGATGGCTTGGCCTTGTGGTATGGTCGAGACAGAAACATGGAGCTGATCCACGACTCAGGTGATCGAGTGAGATGGCAGAACATGACCGCCCACGCTTACCGGCATGGCACATGATGGATGGATGGAGAGACAGCATGCTGTAGACAGACATGATCATCAAAGCCATACGGCATGAACTTTAAGAAGAAGAATATACACGGGGCGTTCATTTGAAATTCGTTCGTATCCGCGCGTAATTGCGTACGTTGAACATGATCATATCATAGTCATGTGATAAGTACTGACCAATGAATAAAAGAGCACGTGCTTATCGTCCCATGATGCATAGGTTCTGTTTCTTACCGTTGACAAAATGGCAGAAAGCCATCAAGATTAAACGATCCGGCATGCTTTCTCGCGGTGTGATTTTGTTGCACGATAATGCTTGTCCGCATATCGCAAAGATTGTGCAGGAAGCATTAGCAAGGAAGAAGTGGGAAATTCTGCAACTTCCAGCCTATAGTCCTGATTTGTCGCCATGTGATTTTCATTTGTTCGAACCTCTAAAAAAAAGTTCTCACGGGTCAACGATTCCACACAGATGCAAATGATTGATTGATTGATTGATTGATTTAGGAACCGAAATCGCAGCATTCGGGGCATTCCCATAAGCGCTCTGTCCCCATCCTCAGCAGACAGCGAAGAGTTCCAACACTAATAGTACCAGTAGCAATCTGATTATATGTCCGTCTCGCCTTTCCTCTGAGCGTCGATCGTCGGCCAGATCCCCTCATCATCCCTCGCAACCGCATTCTTGCCAGACCATGGTGATCCATTTGCTCCTCCGAGGTGTACACGTGCTCCCACAAGGCTGCAACCACGTCTGCTTTATAATGCATCAATACTCCACCAAGTTTTGCAGAGCCAGCCAATCTGTCCGCCTGTTCATTCCCCAGCATACCAGCATGCCCTGGAGAAAAGATCCAGACGATGCTTGTCACCCGTGACTTCCGAAGCAAAGCAAGCCACTCTGCACGAAGCTTGCCTGTCCTCACTCTATTCAGCATGCTTTCTGAGTCAGTTACAATCACGATGTGTGTGTGTGTGTGTGTGTGTGTGTGTGTGTGTGTGTGTGTGTGTGTGTGTGTGTGTCGTAATTTCCATCCAGCGGAAAGCTGCACTGACCGCCTCCACCTCCATTCTTAAGCTAGATGTTGTGGTATCATATGCCAGGCTCTCCTGCACCAAACGGTGACCATTAGCTTTTGCTAAGAACCCCCAGGCACTTCTCCTGCCTCTCAACACCGAACCATCTGTGTATATAATCACATCACCCGGGCGAGCATTATCCTGAATTAGTTTCTGGATTTCCACTTCCATGGCCCCTGCTGGCCACTCCCTGCACTCCCGGCTCAATGTGATTATAACTTTGCACAAGTCTGACTGCACCGCTGGCACTCTGACCCACTCCTTTCCTCGCCTAATGTTCTCCAAGATGCACACCTGTCTGATCGTATCCTCCGCCTGAGCCATCTATGATTTCCCTCTTATCAGTCGCTGACCCTTAACTACGTCCAGCACCTCATGCAACGGGTGATCTGTGTCAGCAGACGTAATGAACGCGGTAAACACTTGGTTCAGTGAGCACCCACAACCTTTTTAGCGGACGGCATTCGCCGCCTACCTAAGCAATGGGATGCTTGCCTGAATGCCTACGGCGACTTCTTCTGACCAACCCATGGTGGACAATTCATTCAAAATGAATGCTTTGTTTAATTCTACCACACCTGTTAATGTTTCTTTCATGCTTTTGTAATAAAGCCATTGGAACGGGTTTCAAATGAACGTCCCTAATAGATTCGACATATCTAGTTACCTATCGAACAATCGGTACATGAGAACATATTGCCGTCTTGTCATGTTTGCCGCTGTAAAGTGCATGTTTGTGTTTTATGGAACACTTAAACATCACGTGATTTTTCCATTTTCCACCATGATAACTGATGACAGGAGATAGAGCATTGATTGGAAAGTGCCAGACAGACACAACCAGCCGCGTTTTATTTTGTCTTCCAGTATACCCAAACTATGTTTCGGTGGGTTTATTTTTCTAACGCATATTACACAAATCACAACAAAATAAATAATAGCAGTAGGGGTAAAAACATTGATCAAACGCTCAGGTTTCACCATCTGGGTCAAGTCAGTCATGTATATACTTGTTATTAAGCCCACGTGTAGTCTAGGAGCTCGCTACGTGGGTAAGTAGCTACGGACGCAGTTAATAATCTCGCATACCGCGGTCGAGACACAGCTGTGGGCGATTTGGCAGCATACCGTAGTCAGCCCCAGTATTTTTTGTCTGTTCGTGATTCCAAGGCAAGTTTACGCTCAGCAGTTTGCCATTGCTTTCTGAACGACCGACAATCATACCATTTCATAAAAACCAACGCAAGGCGATCTGCTGTCAAATCGCCCACAGCTTTGTTTCGAACGCGGTATGCGGGGTTACGAACTGCGTCTGTTAAGCCTTTGCCACGGAGCTGGCACACCACTGAACAAAAACTTGCCAAGAGATTATAAACAGCCAAAGAATGATATGGTTGACTGCGATGTCCTGTAAAGAATATGCAACTTTTGTTGTTGTTGTTGTTGTAATTTTGCCTGCCGTTAGGGTTCTTTTGGGTTTGATCCGCATCGGAGCCGTTTCTAATTTTTAATGGGTTAACAGGCTGACCCGGCCTAGAACATCAGGAAATGTATTGGGAAGTAAAGTCGACCCAGATGATACCGACATCATTAACTGCGTGTTGTTGGGGCCATTAAAATATAACCCTGCTCCAAATACCCTCAACGCCTTAAAGTACGAATAAAATTAGGGGAAGTGCGGTAAAGCTGTGGAAATATAAACAATATAAAATAACACGGAGCAATTTAGCTTCACAGAAGACAACCACGGAAAACATAGGACGTTGCGGTGACTAGTCTTCATCAGCAAACAAATACATACACAAAACACAATATATAACTGCTGGGAAGACACTGCAGTGAGTACATTAAGGCATGAGAACGGGATAGAAAGCTGAAACAATGAGAACAATGAAAAAAGAAGTGAGACCAAAAAATGCGCTACTTATCTGAGAACCCAAGACTGTGATACTGTGATATCCAATACGGCTTGAGGTTTACAAGCGACATTTACTTTACTATAATCTAGGCTTGCAGTGGCCGGTCTCCCTGGCCTAGGCGTTAAACGACTTTCTCCAGAATCCAGTTTATCCACACAGGGTAACGCAGCTCGCGGGAATTGAAAGCGGTTCTCACCGCGTTGGTAACTTACGGGATAAGTGAGCCGGCCGCTCAGGAAGCAATGGCAAACTACTGCGCGTAATCTTGCCAAGAAATCAACAATCAGCTGAAAGATGCTGATGTTGACAGCGATGTCCTGTAGAGGATATGCGAACAACAAAAGGCTTGCAGTAGCTGAGAAAATGTTCCCAACATTAACCAGCAGCAACACTGAGATGCGGGAGCGAACAATCACCATGCATATCTGGCTATGAAACATTCTCATCTCATCTCATCTTGTTCCTCTTGTACCTTGCGGTGTCAATGTGAAGTATAAACAGCGGGAGAGTGCCCGCTTATGGGCTTTATTATCGATATTCCTATGGACTCTGCTATCCTCTCCGCCCATCGTATACGTGGTCGGCCTCTTCTTCTGCTCCCATCTAGTCTGTACATCAAAGGGTGTCCTGGCGAAATCGTCGCACAAAGCACGAACTCGCTAGTTCTAGCGACGATACACAGAAGTCTTCCAGAAAATTGCACTGGTGAACCGAACGACGTGGCCCGGAATCGAACGCCACAACCTTTGGAACACCAGGCAGATGGCGTAATAATATCGCCACTAAGACTCCCTACACAGTAACTAAAGAACTGCTCGGGGAAGGGGGGGGGGGCATTCTACTTCCGCTTTCGGTGAAGTTTTATAGTTAATAGCCTATATTAGTGTCAACAAGGGATGTAGAACTAGATCAAGATCATGTAATAAACTAGAGAGAAGAGAGTGGGGCAACTCAAAGCACGAGTAACATAACATGACCAGAAACATAGAATAACTTATGGGAAAGATGTAAAAATTATATAACAGTAATTCCCACCGGATGAATACAGCCCATGGTCCTAATTAAACGGTTTTAAATTTTAACCTTAGCAGTTAGGAATTTGCATTTTCCAGCCTGAGGCGTGCAGGAACAATTTAAGAATATTTACAACCAATTCGTTCAAACACTCAGACATCTTTGCAAGAATTTTCAGATCTGACCTGGGTGCCACGACAGCTACTCAATAATCAACCAATAATTCTAGAGTAACGAATAGCAACTTATTTAATTCACCCTCATTTATTTCGGGAATTTATTTCGTCACGTAAATTTGATAATTGAAGCTCCCGGCATTTGCAGGGCATTTGAGAAAAACTTCACAAGTTATAACACTTATAGCCTGGAGTTTGGCTTTACAGTCTGGGTGGAATATATTGTGCTTTCATATTAAAATGCACGCTAACTACAACCATAAATGTGAATACTTTTGCACTAGTGAATCCAGAATAGTGTTCAATATCCGCTAATTTTTAAATGGAAATATGAGGTGTTTTTGATTTTCGAAACATTTAATATTTTCTCACCACACTTTTATTGACTACTGGTACTCTGTGCGTTGGAAAATAAGAGGATCGATTTCATTGCAGCGGGTTTAATCCCATATTGCTAGGTCTCTTTCCGTAGGGCGGCCTACCGAAACCGTTGCACACAACACGAACTCCATAGCTCTAGCGACGACCTCCAGGAGTCTCCTAGAAAAACGCACTCGTGAACGGAACGACGTGGCCCGGAATAGAACCCACAACCTTCGGAGCGCGAGGCATTCGACTTAACCACTTAGCCAAGGAGATTCCCTAAACTCTATGATTGATGTGGTCAATACAACGCCTGGTGCATTGACTTCCCATAGTACTCCCTGGTGTCCATCTCTGAGGCCAGGATGTTTTACACATCCTTCCCTAGAACTCTTCATGGCCGTATGGGTAAGAGCGCCAGCTCTCAAACTTCCAGCGTGCTGATGCTGAGGTAACGAGTTCAATCCCTACACCTGTCATTTGGACTCAAATGTTGACTTCTCGTCCTTGACGTGGGGACGTAAATTACAAATACCTCAGAATTAGGAGTTGGTTCAGCCGAAGGCAAGCTAACCCACACGCAAACATCAGCCCAGTACACCGGAAGTAGAAGCCCGTGTGTGAACTATGCTTGAGTTCAAAGCCAGCTAACAAACAAACAAAACCTCGCCTCAAGTGGATTCCAAGACATGCTATATAGCACTTTACACTGTACTACTGGGGTTAATGTTTAGTATATAGCACATTACAATGTACTACTGGGGTTAATGTTTAGTATATAGCACTTTGCATTGTACTACTGGGGTTAATGTTTAGTATATAGCACATTACACTGTACTACTGGGGTTAATGTTTAGTATATAGCACTTTACAATGTACTACTGGGATTAAGGCACTGTTCCGAATTCCGGTCCCAAATAGGGCGGCAGTGAATAGGTCAGGGGTTAAGGGTTAGAGTCAGTGTTGTTAACACTGACTAACTCTTAACCCTTGACTTATTCACTGCCGCCCTATTTGGGACCGGAATTCGGAACAGTGCCGGGATTAATGTTTAGTATATAGGACATTACATTGTACTACTGGCGTTAATGTTTAGTATATAGCACATTACAATGTACTACTGGGGTTAATGTTTAGTATATAGAACATTACAATGTACTACTCCGGTTAATGTTTAGTATATAGCACATAACAATGTACTACTGGGGTTAATGTTTAGTATATAGCACTTTACATTGTACTACTGGGGTTAATGTTTAGTATATAGCACATTACAATGTACTACTGGTGTTAATGTTTAGTATATAGCACTTTGCATTGTACTACTGGGGTTAATGATTAGTATATAGCACTTTACATGTACTACTGGGGGTTAATGTTTACTATATAGCACTTTACATTGTACTACTGGGGTTAATGTTTAGTATATAGCACATTACATTGTACTACTGGGGTTAATGTTTAGTATATAGCACTTTACATTGTACTACTGGGGTTAATGTTTAGTATATAGCACATTACAATGTACTACTGGTGTTAATGTTTAGTATATAGCACTTTACATTGTACTATTGGGGTTAATGATTAGTATATAGCACTTTACATGTACTACTGGGGGTTAATGTTTACTATATAGCACTTTACATTGTACTACTGGGGTTAATGTTTAGTATATAGCACTTTACAATGTACTACTGGGTTTAATGTTTAGTATATAGCACTTTACAATGTACTACTGGGGTTAATGTTTAGTATATAGCACATTACAATGTACTACTGGGGTTAATGTTTAGTATATAGCACATTACAATGTACTACTGGGGTTAATGTTTTGTATATAGCACTTTACAATATACTACTGGGGTTAATGATTAGTATATAGCACTTTACATTGTACTACTGGTGTTAATGTTTAGTATATAGCACATTACAATGTACTACTGGGGTTAATGTTTAGTATATAGCACATTGCAATGTACTACTGGGGTTAATGTTTAGTATATAGCACATTACAATGTACTACTGGGGTTAATGCTTAGTATACAGCACATTACAATGTACTACTGGGGGTTAATGTTTAGTATATAGCACATTACAATATACTACTGGGGTTAATGTTTAGTATATAGCACATTGCAATGTACTACTGGGGTTAATGTTTAATATATAGCACATTACAATGAACTTCTGGGATTAATGTTTAGTATATAGCACATTACAATGTACTACTGGTGTTAATGTTTAGTATATAGCACATTACAATGTACTACTGGGGTTACTGTTTAGTATATAGCACATTACAATTTACTACTGGGGTTATGTTTAGTATATAGCACATTGCATTGCACTACTGAGGTTAATGTTTAGTATATAGCACATTACAATGTACTACTGTGCTTAATGTTTAGTATATAGCACATTACAATGTACTACTGGGGTTAATGTTTAGTATATAGCACATTACAATGTACTACTGGGGTTAATGTTTAGTATATAGCACATTGCAATGTACTACTGGGGATAATTTTTAGTATATAGCACATTACAATGTACTACTGGGGTTAATGTTTAGTATATAGAACATTACAATGTACTACTGGGGTTAATGTTTAGTATATAGCATATTACAATGTACTGCTGGGGTTAATGTTTAGTATATAGCACATTACAATGTACTACTAGGGTTAATGTTTAGTATATAGCACATTACAATGTACTACTGGGGGTTAATGTTTTGTATATAGCACATTACAATGTACTGCTGGGGTTAGTGTTTAGTATATAGCACATTACAATGTACTACTGGGGGTAATGTTTAGTATATAGCACATTACAATGTACTACTGGGGGTTAATGTTTAGTATATTGCACATTACAATGTACTACTGGGGTTAATGTTTAGTATATAGCACATTACAATGTACTACTTGGGTTACTGTTTAGCATATAGCACATTACAATGTACTACTGGGGTTACTATTTAGTATATAGCACATTACAATGTACTACTGGGGTTAATGTTTAGTATATAGCACATTACAATGTACTACTGGGGTTAATGTTTAGTATATAGCACATTACAATGTACTACTGGGGTTAATGCTTAGTATACAGCACATTACAATGTACTACTGGGGGTTAATGTTTAGTATATAGCACATTACAATATACTACTGGGGTTAATGTTTAGTATATAGCACATTGCAATGTACTACTGGGGTTAATGTTTAATATATAGCACATTACAATGAACTGCTGGGATTAATGTTTAGTATATAGCACATTACAATGTACTACTGGGGTTAATGTTTAGTATATAGCACTTTACATTGTACTACTGGGGCCACTGTTTAACATATAGCACTTTACACTGTACTACTGGGGCCACTGTTTAACATATAGCACTTTACATTGTACTACTGGGGCTCCTGTTTAGTATATAGCATTTTACACTGTACTACTGGGGCTCCTGTTTAGCATATAGCATTTTACACTGTACTACTGGGGCTCCTGTTTAGAATATAGCATTTTACACTGTACTTCTGGGGCTCCTGTTTAGAATGTAGCAATTTACACTTTACTACTGGGGCTCCTGTTTAGAATATAGTACTTTACATTGTACTACTTGAGATCCTCTTTAGAATATAGCACTTTAGACTGTACTACTGAGGTTCTTATTTAGCATATATCACTTTACACTGCACTACTGGGATTCCTGTTTAGAATATAGCATGTTACACTACATTACTGATGCTCCTGTTTAGAATATAGCACTTTACACGGTACAACTGGGGCTCTTGTTTAACATATAGCACTTTACACTGTACCACTGGGGCTCCTCTTTAGAATATAGCACTTTACACTGTACTACTGGGTCTTCTGTTTAGAATATAGCACTTTACATTGTACTACTTGAGATCCTCTTTAGAATATAGCACTTTACACGGTACAACTGTGGCTCTTGTTTAACATATAGCACTTTACACTGTACCACTGGGGCTCCTCTTTAGAATATAGCACTTTACACTGTACTACTGGGTCTTCTGTTTAGAATATAGCACTTTACACTGTACTACTGGGACTCCTGTTTATCATATTGCACTTTACACTGTACTACTGGGGCTCCTGTTTAACATATAACACTTTACACTGCACTACTGGGGCTCCTGTTTAGAATATAGCACTATACACTGTACCACTGTTGCTCTCATTTAGCATATAGCACTTTATACGGTACTGCTGGTGATCCTGTTTAGCATATAGCACTTTACATGGTACTACTGGGGCTTCTGTTTAGCATATAGCACTTTACATGGTACTACTGGGGCTTCTGTTTAGCATATAGCACTTTACATTGTACTACTGGTGCTCTCGTTTAGCATATAGCACCTTACACTGTACTACTGGGGCTCCTGTTTATCATATAGCACTTTGCACTGTACTACTGGGACTCCTGTTTATCATATTGCACTTTACACTGTACTACTGGGGCTCCTGTTTAGCATATAGCACTTTACACTGCACTACTGGGGCTCCTGTTTAGAATATAGCACTATACACTGTACCACTGGTGCTCTCATTTAGCATATAGCACTTTATACGGTACTGATGATGATCCTGTTTAGCATATAGCACTTTACATGGTACTACTGGGGCTTCTGTTTAGCATATAGCACTTTACATGGTACTACTGGGGCTTCTGTTTTGCATATAGCACTTTACATTGTACTACTGGTGCTCTCGTTTAGCATATAGCACTTTGCAATTCTTATTCCCAGTCAGTACATCTCAAGTAGCACACAAATTTATACATGTCGTTGGATTTCTCAAAATTTGGAGAAGCAGACGGCAGTCGGCATGACACTTTATGATGACATTATCAGCTATTGTTGCAGAAATTAAATGTTTCGTCTGGACACGTTGGCTTTTAAGTAATATTAAATCGGTCATGACATTGCAACCAGCACATCCATCCTGCCAGCCATGCCGATAAGCATGGGCGGTTATGTTTTGCCATCTCACTCAATCACCAGAGTCGTGGATCAGCTCCGTATTTCTGTCACGACCATGCCACGTGGCCAAGCAATCCAGGTATTTACTTATCGGTCTTTCCCTTGGTCTCTTCCCTGCGATCTTGCCAGTTTTCACCAAGTTCTCCAATTCATTTCTTCTCATAACATGCCCAAAACATTTTGATTGTCGATGAAGGCAAAGAAGGTAGTTTTCCATTGCTTTCCTTCTTAGCAGTGACCATACTGGTCGATGACCGTTGTCATTGTCTCCCCAAAACAGAGATCCTCTGCCTACGGTCGTGAAGCTGGAGACCATAACCTTCAACTATCTGTAGGCTGCTCTTCAACTTCATCCGCCACCTATACCCATGGTTTCGCGTAACCCTGATCGAGGGGCTAAACGGGTACTCCACTTTGCCCAAGGGTGTCCCGTAGGTTAGCGGAGGCAAGGAGGCACCTTACTTCTCCTTTTATAGCAGGTACCCCTACCCCGCCACCCTAAATCAGCCCATCATGTATTAGCTATTTGTGATTTACCAAACAATTTAACGTTCGTAGTTTGACATTGCTTTCTGAACGGCCGACGTCTCTTACCATCGACATCAGCGCAAGCCATCTGTTTCCAAATATTCCGCTGCTGATTTCGAGCCCTTTTATGCTGGAGAATTGTGAAACTGCGTGTCACTAACCTCTAGGCCACAGGTGACGACTTAAAGTAAAGTACACACTATTACAGCGGTGTTGTTCATGCTTTAGCTTACACCCACATCATTAAAAATTATACAACGAGATATTTACATAAATAAATTTCAGTGATATTGCTATTCATGAAGATTTTCATGTCATATTTGCAAAATTTTGACATTCTTTTTTTTTAAGGCTATGCATAGATATTTTATAATCACATAGCCAGATGTTTACATTAATAAAGTTCACAAACCACGCTATTTGGTGGCGATTTTAACGTCATATTTGCAATTTCAAGCTGATATTTGGAGATCTTTTTGTCATATCGTATCACATTTCAGATCTTAAATGTCTGTATGTTTCCAAGATTTTAGGTCCCCAAAGATCCTTACTCTTATCGCGATCAAATAAACGCAATAATCGTCTCTGGGCAAGCTATTTTAACGATGAAATTGGGTCTAGTGTCTAGGACACACTAGAACATTATGCGAAGTGCCAGTTTGTATCTTTATTTCTGTAATCAGCTGAGTTATCCGCGTGAAAATAGATCAATGGGGTGTAAAATGGCGGACTGCTCAATAATTATGTCATGAATAAATTGCAACACCTGTATGCACTTAATCATCATCATCATTACACTCCAGGAACAAAAGCGTGCAGACATCCTATAAAGTTGCTAAATGTGGCCTCAACAAAATGAAATGTCTTCCTGGTCGTATTTTGTGATTTAGATTATTTCTATCAGCCAGTGACGAGAGCCGTTCTCGCACAATCGCACTACCATGGTAATTAATAAACGTGGTCACGTCTTCTGCTTCTTCTTCCTCTTCTTCTTCTTCTTCTTCTTCTTCTTTCTCTTCTTCTTCTTCTTCTTCTTCTTCCTCTTCTTCTTCTTCTTCTTCTTCTTCTTCTTCTTCTTCTTCTTCTTCTTCTTCTTCTTCTTCTTCTTCTTCTTCTTCTTCTTCTTCTTCTTATTCTTCTTCTTCTTCTTCTTATTCTTCTTCTTCTTCTTCTTCTTCTTCTTCTTCTTCTTCTTCTTCTTCTTCTTCTTCTTCTTCTTCTTATTCTTCTTCTTCTTATTCTTCTTCTTCTTCTTCCTCTTCTTCTTCTTCTTCTTCTTCTTCTTCTTCTTCTTCTTCTTCTTCTTCTTCTTCTTCTTCCTCTTCTTCGTCTTCTTCATCTTTCTTGTTGCTTTCTTCTTCTTGTCCTTCTTCGTTGTTTTTTTCTTCGTCATCTTGTTCTTCCTCGTCTTCTTTGTAATATTGTTTAAGTCTTCGTCTTCCTCATTTTCCTTGTTTTCTTCTTCTTCTTCTTCTTCTTCTTCTTCTTCTTCTTCTACTTCTTCTTCTTCTTCTTCTTCGTCTTGTTCTTCTTCGTCTTCTTTGTAATATCGTTTATCGTCTTCGTCTTGTGTATCTTCTTTGTTTTCTTCTTCTTCTTCTTCTTCTTCTTCTTCTTCTTCTTCTTCTTCTTCTTCTTCTTCTTCTTCTTCTTCTTCTTCTTCTTCTTCTTCTTCTTCTTCTTCTTCTTCTTATACTTCTTCGTCTTGTTCTTCTTCGTCTTCTTTGTAATATCGTTTATTGTCTTCGTCTTCTGTATCTTCTTTGTTGTCTTCTTCTTCTCATTCTTCTTCTTCGTCGTTGTCGTCGTCGTCTGTCGTTGTCGTTGTTCTTCTTTCGATCTTTCGAGGGATGAGCGGCACACCCAGAGGTCACCTGACAGGTCAGTGTATCAGAAATAGGCATGCATGCAAATGTTTCAGGTGTACAACCTCTAGACAGATTTCATCCATGGTCACGGGTTCTATATATCCATAGGTAATTTTTCTTGTCTGACAATTTGGCCTAGGGTAGAGGCCTTATAGCCTATTCGTTGCGATTTCCAAATGCAGAAGCACAATTTCCACAGGGAACCTCCAGTTTTTCGTCGTATATCCAAAAAAGCTAGGTATTTTATCTGAATACCCAAGAGATCAAGGTTCGTGTAATATCATTAGATGCACACGGTTCTCTTCAAAATTCGCAGTCCTTGTCTGGGAACGAACCCAGCATCTTATGATTCTGGGGACACGCCGTAACCACTCCGCCAGTCCACCACTCTTGTCTTGTTTCCAACGTCTTTGTAAGAAGAAGCATAAATATTGTTGTAACCTTGTTTCACAGGGATGAGGTGATTGGCATACCTCTCTATACACGCACATAAATGCTGGTTATTGGGTTATGTAAGAGTCGTAGGCCAACGGCTCCAACTTCACAGCAACGGGTCGCTCCAATTGCTCTTTCTCTGTGCCAGCGAAAAACCACATAAAATGTCCATCATTTGCCCCATGTGAACTCATGAAGGAAACAGTAACATCGTCAAGACCAAATCGCCAGGTCTCCTACAACAGGTAATCCTTCACTTGAATATGCAGCTCATTGCAGAAGGGGACAGATGTTTGATGGACAGCACTCTGCACAAGTTATGTATGGGTTTTTCATTCATTCATTCAGTAGCATGTCCTTTGCAGAACCTTGCTCCTTTAACAACCTTCCGGAAAACCTCTCGATCATAAGCAAGATGCCCCGCGTCCGATACACCCATCTGGAGGTCATCTGCTATATCCTGCACCCATCTTCTCTTTGGCCTTCCTCTTTCCCTCTTCCTGGGCATATACCCTTCCATTATTGTTCTCTCTAAACTTTCAAGACGTTTCAAAATCAAAAATACTATACAGTATATATATTTACATGTTCTTTGTTTTATCGTCTTTAGTAGCCAATCTTCTTCAATATTCAGATCGTGTCGTATGAATGTAATTGTTCTTTTCTGTGTCCAAGATATTCTTAGAACTCGTCTGTAAAAGTTTGGGTAATGTAAAGGGAATTTAACAGACAGCATCACCTGACACACCTCCTTGGAAAACTCTCTTCTACTTGACAAGGACGATGTTCATTTCTTTAACAGCAATTTTTGGCAATTCTCTGATGCCGAGTCTTTTACGTTACTTTTCCTTTTTCCTTTTTAACCAAGACGGTCTAGATGTTAGTATACTTGCTATAGCTTTCGCACAGTGTATCTGTGCGGGCTGTTGTTTGTCGAAACTCCTGTCTTTTCCACTTTTCACATTGGGCAGTGGGGATCGTTTTGTATGATATTCACTGGCACAGGAACGGAGTATAATGGGGACGACCCGTTGCTGTGAAGTTGGAACTGCGACTAACTAACTAACTAACTAACTAAGCATTTGTCCGTTTCATATATTTGTCTTTGTCGCACTTACTCTTTCCATTACGAGGTAGAAACAACTCTCTAAAAGCTTTCAGAGTTATTTTTGATTAGTCCAAAGTTCAAAGCGGCATTATGCTACGACCCAGACATTTCTTTTCTTCATCTCAAAATTGATGTTTTTTTTTATGTTAAACAGAGTTTCTCCTAGCATGGTTTTACTTATGTGATACTGCGACGATAGATCTGATGTAACATTCATAATACAATGTCGACACTGCAATTATTGGGCTAATTTATTAAAAGTTCTGTAAATTAACTATTTCATTTTGAAAACTGTGAAATATAGATACTACAGACTGACTCAAAGAACCAGGGTAACATTGCTTCACCGAACAAACAATGCAATGTTTTCTATATGTGTGTGTGTGTGTGTGTGTGTGTGTGTATATATATATATATATATATATATATATATATATATATATATATATATATATATATATATGATCGTTTCTTTACTTATTCAGTCACTTTTATCGTTTCTTTACTTATTCAGTCTCTCGGTAGAGATTTGTTCGCAGCAGACGAGCAAATCTCCGGCGGGCCTATTCTCGCTGGTCGCGAGATCCGCACAGTGGAAGTATAGGAGATTTGCTTGCAAATAGACAGGCAATATCTCCTGCGGTAGCTATGGCGGACCTATTCCCGCTGGTCGCGGGGACCGCTATAAGTCAGGTGGGGAGTCTGACGATAGTGCACGCTTTACACAGGTCCGGACACTTGTGATTGACAGATATGCGCGCCCTCATGGTCCGGGCTCGTACAAGGCCCTCACCTGTGGGACATGGCTGAACGTCTCTAAGCCGGGTCCCTTGGGTGTCAGGGTCTGGCCATAACTCGCCACCGGCTCGTGGTGGTGAGGTCTCGGTGGATTGACGCTGAGCCGCCAGCGTCTGCAGCCTACCTTGTGCCAGACGTATTGGTTACCCATTCCTCTGGAATACACAAGACTAGGCCGAGGGAGGGGTCATGTCGTTTGGGCATCACATGATCTCTGAAGCTCCGCCCAGACATTGTGATGGAATATTGGCCACATTCCACTCACATACTTTGGTCTGTCAAGACTGCAAGGTGTCTACTACTATATATATATATATATATATATATATATATATATATATATATATATATATATATATCTATATATATATATATATATATATATATATATATATATATAACACAAAATATTGCAGCTTTGCCAGTCTCCGTGGCAAAGGCCTTACGGACGCGATTCGTAAGCCGGCTTACCCGCGTTCGAAACACAGCTGCTCGTGATTTGGCAGTAGATCACGTTCCCCTGGGTTTTAACCTGTTGGTATGGTAGCCGGTCGTTCAGAAAGCAATGGAAAACTACTGAACGTAAACTTTCCAAGACATCAACAACAGCAATAAAATGCTGGTGTTGACAGCAATGTCCTGTAAAACGGATATGCACAAAAAATGCATCTTTACAGAACAGAATTACGAAACAATGCAAATACCTTGCGTTCTCTCTCTGTCTCTCTCTCTCTCTGTCTCTCTCTCTCTCTGTCTCTGTCTCTCTCTCTCTCTCTCTCTCTCTCTCTCTCTCTCTCTCTCTCTCTCTCTCTCTCTTCTGTCTTTTGTCTCTATAGTGGGATATACCTTAAACCAACTTGCCCCGAGTTGTCCTATTTTTTGATAATTCCCGCAAATCGCACTATGTCCTCCCCATATTTCTCGACAAACCATCACTTTAATATACCTGCAACTTACGTTGAGTGCCCATTCATTGAGGAAGTATTCCGGGTCTACGCAGTACGTGTGTCTGAGCTGAAATGTTCCCGGACTTGTCAGTTAGCTCGCGGCGTTGACTTCCTTCGTTACGGCGGCTGAAAAACAAAGGATTTAGCCAGGACTAGCCGTGCTCCGTGGCTAAGGGCTTGCGGATGGGATTCGTGAGCCCGCTTACCTGCGTTCGAAACACAGCTGTGACCGATTTGACAGCAGTCCGCGTCGCGATGGGTTTTAACGTGTTGGTATGGGAGCCGGTCGTTCATAAAGCAATGGCAAACTACTGAACGTAAACTTGCCAAGACGTCAACAACAGCAGTAACATGCTGGTGTTGACAGCGATGTCCTGAAAATAGGATATGCACAACAACAACACAAATCCAGGACAACATTTGGGGAAGGGGGGGGGCTAAGAGAAAGAAAGGGGGAGGGGAGGGGAGGGGTAGAGACTAATACTATACAAACTCGGATTTAGTGTCGGTCTTATGTTTCTTAACCATTTGCGGAGTTTGTATTGGAACTGCCCCGGTTGCAAACAACGCCAATCTGTGCGAGATGGCCTTATTTACCGTGTTCCCTCCAGGAAACATAGTTGCATAATAATGACGTGCTAAACATGACAGGTTTCCACAACATGCATAAATGATGGCATCAGGGATTGGCCATCATCGTTCTTGGGTGCAAAGAGACACGAAAGGTGTAAATGTCCTTTTGGAATGGCGACGAGCTGCAGCTTTATGCTTTTGAGTGAATGTTTATGCCTGAACCGGCTCTATGGCGAATGGCTTACCAACGCATTTCGTAATCCCATATACCGCGTTCCAAACATGGGTGCGGGAGAGTTGCAAGCAGGCCGCCTTGCGTTGGTTTCCCATACACAGGAGTGTCGGTCGTTCAGAAAGCAATGGCAAACTACTGAACATAAATTTGCCCAGGAATCACAAACAGCCAAAAGATGCTGGGTTGATTGCTACGTCCTGTAAAGGATATGAAACCAACTATGCCTGGAATGGCAATGTCTTAACTGATTCAGTGTCCGAAAAAAACAAAAACAACAACAACGTAGGTTTGGACCAAACATTGTACACTATCAAATGAAAAAAATATTATAATGTAAATTTCCATTCACTGAGCATTGAAATTGCTGAAGATGCCCCGAAACAAACCAAATAACACGATAACCCTTGTATGGCGATATATTGTCCTTCTGTCCAAATGGAAGGTCATATTTGCCGATATAGTATCCTTCGGCACTGAATCCGTTAATGAGATCATGTGGTGGGAAGAACACGTCATTCTCTGTGCTGATGTCAATGTCAGGGTCAATCCTGGGCAACACTTCAGCACACAAATAACCACCACTGGTCACAAACAGCGCTGTTGAACCATCAGTAGTCACAAACAGTGCTGTTGAACCATCAGTGGTAGCAAAGAGTGCTGTTGAACCACCAGTGGTCACAAACAGTGTTGTTGAACCACCAGTGGTCACAAACAGTGTTGTTGAACCATCAGTAGTCACAAACAGTGCTGTTGAACCACCAGTGGTCGCAGACAGTGCTGTTGATCTGGCTGTGGTGACTCTCTCATTCACCTTAAAATGTCGTTGGGGTATCAGAACAGTGAAGACTACCCGTGCAGTATATTGGTAGCGAAAAACCAGAAAACACAGGCCGAAAGCGCCCTCCTTAAGATGTGACACCACAGGGAAGAATACTGCAAGCAATATTATGAGAAAATGCAGAGCAGTGGAGGAAGAGTTGGGATCAACCGCTGGGTGGAATAATGGAGTGAAGAGAACCTGGGTTGACAAGCGACAAGCTCTTGCTCTCTGGTATAAACCAGCATTTCTCTCTAATTGCAGTAACCATGTTGTCCATTATTCATTGCAACCATTGTTTCCTATATGTATTGCAACCACACTGCGCTTTACGAATTACAATCTCTGTCTATATTCACTGCAACCATCTTGTGCTATATTCACTGCAATATTACAAAGAAAGCATCATTTAAACCTATTGAATACATGAAACGTACATTATTATATCTATATCTTAAGGCAACTTAGATTCATCTGCCAGTTTGCAAATTAACATAGCAACTACCGTTCATTATATGTTTGCGTTGCCATTTTTTGTTAGTCTCTCGGTTGGAACCCGTTGTAAACCTGCCTCGGGGCTCCGCTCGGTCTAGAATCTCCAGCGAGGGTTGAATATGCTAAAAATGCATAGTTTCAAATGAAGCTTCCCATGAGAATGTAATATTTAGTTGTCTTGAAAATCTGCTCTAATGAAGCAGGCTGTCTCATTGCGGAAAATTATAGACGCGTCCGTGTTTGCTCAATCAACTGCGCCTTCTTTATGTGTCCATGTTCACAAGAGGGATGACGTCACGTAACAGAAAGTACCAATCAGTACTGGGAGACTGGTAGGACACACAAATAAAGTTAGTTGCTTGCTGGGTTTTTATGGGATGTTGCAATGAACCCCAGCATTTATTAGCTGTTAGTGATTTTTAGGTAGTTTTGTTGTCGGTAGTCTGCAATTGATTTCGGAAATACCAACGCTACATACCATCGAAATCCACGCAAGGCAATCAGCTTTCAAATCATCTGTGGCTGATTTTGAACCCTGAAAACTGGATGTCGGGGAATTGTGAAACTGCGTTTCTTTAACCCATAAACCCCAGATGCCGACAGAACACACAAAATCAAGGAATGATTGGTCCACTAAATGGAATATGGTACACACGATCAAAGAATGAGTGGTGCATTAAATGGAATATGGTACACAATCAAGGAATGAGTGGTGAACTAAACGGAATATAGTACACACAGTAGAGGAATGACTGGTGCACTAAATGGAATATGGTACACACAATAAAGGAATGAGTGGTGCACTAAATGGAATGTGGTACACATTCCAGGAATGAGTGGTACACTAAATGGAATATGGTATACACAATCAAGGAATGAGTAGTGCACTAAATGGAGTATGGTACACACAATCAAGGAATGAATGGTGCACTAAATGCAATATGGTACACACGATCAAGAATGAGTGGTGCACTAAATGGAATATGATACACAAGATCAAGGAATATGTGGTGCACTAAATGGGAATATGATACACAACATCAATGAATGAGTGGTACACTAAATGGAATCTGATACACAAAGTGTATGATTTTACCGCTTGAAGAAAGGTTTCACATTGCTTCATACATAAGTGTAAAATTTCACCGCTTGAAGAAAGGTTTCACATTGCTTCATACATAAGTGTAAAATTTCACCGCTTGAAGAAAGGTTTTGCATTGCTTCATAAATAAGTGTGTGATTTCACCGCTTGAAGAGTGGTTTCACTTTCCTTCATAAATAAGTGTATGATTTCACAGCTTGGAGTGGGTTTTCACATTGCTTCATAAATAAGTGTATGATTTCACCGCTTTAAAAAAGGTTTCACTTTGATTCATAAAGACGTGTATGATTTCACCGCTTGAAGAGTGGTTTCACATTGTTTCATAAATAAGTGTATGATTTCACCACTTGAAGAGTGGTTTCACATTGTTTTATAAATAAGTGTATGATTTCACAGCTTGAAGAGTGGTTTCACGTTGCTTCATAAAGAAGTGTATGATTTCACCGCTTCAATTGAGATTTAACAATGCTTCATAAATAAGTGTATGATTTCACCGCTTGAAGAAAGATTTCACTTTCCTTCATAAATAAGTGTATGATTTCACCTTTTGGATAAAGGTTTCACATTGCTTCATAAATAAGTGTATGAGTTCATCACTTGACGTGGGGTTTCAACAAGAGAGATGCATCTATTTTAAACAGACGAAACTTGTATGGGTAATGGTCTTTTAATGTACAGGAGTGTGTGAGACATGTCTGCAACATATACCTTCTGATGCTAGAAGACGGGGAGAGATCAAGTATGCGGCAAACACAGGTTATTATGTTGCTAGTACTCTGCAGAACGTCGCTCTCATAACGTTCCGGTGGAACGATTCCCCATCCCTTGCCAATTCTTTTGTCTAATGCATTGTCAATGTTCAAGACCGGTAACATTGCGAAAACAACGATAATGCATACAGATAAGAAATATATGTTAATGAGGAAGAATTGGGAATAGTGGAACATTTCAAATATGTTGGTTCATTAATTACCAACAATGGTGACACAATCAAGGAAATTAAAATATGAATATCTATTCCTCTTCAGAAACAAAAGCAACTGAATAAATTGTGAAGTGGGACAGATAGAACTACAAAAATTAGATTTTTAAGAGCATACATCTTTCTCATTGCAACATACGCCTGTAAAACCCGAATACTGACTAAACAAGCTGAACAGCGCATAAATGCGATTGAACAGAAATGTTATAGACGGGTTCTAAGAATATCTTGGATACAGAAACAATCAAATGCATCCATACGACAAAAACTGAATACTGAAGCAGGTTGGCTACTAAAGGCGATAAAACAAAGAAAGTTGAAATATTTTGGTCACTTGAAACGTCATGAAATTTTAGAGAGAAAATAATGGAGGAGTATGTGCAATGGAAGAGAAAAAGAGAAAGGCCAAAGAGAAGACGAGTGCATGATGTGGCATATGATGTGGCATATGATGTGGCATATGATGTGGCATATGATCGGCAGATAAGTGTACCGGACGAAGGGTATCTTGCTTATGACCGAAAAGTTTTCTGTACAGCTGTTATGGGAGCGAGGACTGCAAGGAATATGCTACTGAATGAATGAATGAATTAATGTAATGGGAGCGAAGATCTGCAAGGGACATGCTACTGAATGAATGAATGAATGAATGAATGAATGAATGTTATGGGAGCGAAGATTTGCATGAATGAATGAATGAATCAATCAATCAATTAATTAATTAATTAATTAATGTTATGGGATCGAAGATCTGCAAGTGTCATGATACGGAATGAATGAATTAATGAATGAATGAATGAATGAATGAATGAATGAATGAATGAATGAATGAATGAATGTTATGAGATCGAGGATCTGCAAGGGACATGCTACTGAATGAACGAAAAACCGATGTTGGAATTTAAAATCTTCTTAGAGGCATATCAGGATGTCGCCAGACCACATGTCACCACCCCACGTGCAGACTGGCTGAAGTGTGGCCTACGTTGATGACGTTTCATTGTCAACAAACTGCAACCCAAGACTGAGAGATATTGTTAGACTGCACGATCGTGGCAGACACAGAGCATATGCTGGAGTTCATAGGCAGTCGACCTTCGTTGTGAAGATGCCAACTGATCTGATGTGATTTCATTACGCATTATACCTGTTGTTAGGATATTTTCTGACGTCTATTTTATTTGTCAACTACTGAACGTAAACTTGCCAGAATCAGGTATAGCCAAAAAATTGCGGGGTTGACTGCTAACATCTTGTAAAGTATATGCAAGTAACTAAATGTTATTTGTCACGTTATTTGTTGTTTATGAATATCTTGAACTGCCAGAATAACTCACAACGATTGCCTGTAAGAGGTTGATGTACGTAGAACAGTATATGCAAATATTAGAAAGTGACAGACGCTGCTTTTTGGTCACATAAGGAGAAAATGGTGGGGGGCATTGGGGAACATCGTGATAACTGGACAAATAGGGGTTGAAGAGGAGAGGCAGACCGAGAAAAATTATACTGGATGGTGTAAGGCAGTAGCATAAATGAAAATCATCAAAGGAATTGATCCGGAACACTACTGAAGGAGATCTGTGAGGAGATATGAACGCATCTAGCAAGGTACATAAAAATAATGATGACAGAGATTAGGTATTTGGTTTGCAATTCGATCTCTGTATTCGTTAATGGACACATAACAACTGTCACGTAACTGGAAATACCCAGCCACTCCCCCCCCCCCCCCCCCCCCCACAAACATACACTCTGACACAGAGATAGGTGTTAACAATGTTGACCCAATTCAGACTGACTACTGAGTGATCAGACATCGGTTCAAACACATGAATCAATCCCCGTTTTGATTCATTAGCCTCAATGTTTGTGACCGGCTCGCTGAACTTAATGGTGTTCCGAAGAATCAGATTCACGGTTTCAATACGCTCCAATTACTATCTACTTTTAGGCCTGTTGTTGGCTTACTTAATGGTGATCGTTGCCTAAACTAGAAGTAATTGAAGCGTGACTAGTGATGAGCTTCGTTGATTCACGTGTGGCATAGTGAGTACTACACTGGATTACCAGCACAGCCGGAAGGTTCCATCAGAGAACTTGGCGAACCTAGGCAGCCGGGTGTCATCAGATGGTAAAGTCAATACTGGAATTGAATACATAAACAACAGAGTACCACAGATCGTTGGGCAGATCTCACGGGTATCACACATTAAACATATACTACTGGAATGTAAACGCATTGTGTAATACAATTGTCAACATCCTCCCCCTCCTCCTCCTCCTCCTCCTCCTCCTCCTCCTCCTTCTTCTTCTTCTTCTTCTTCTTCTTCTTCTTCTTCTTCATTAACTTTCAGAAGCTAATATGAATAAATGCAAAGAAAGCAACTGAAGTTTGTTGACATCTCCATAGTTTGTCTTCAAATGGAGTGTGTAGGCCAAAATACGTTCAATATGTGCTGCATATGTTGAACACACCTGATGCAAATGTTTATCTGTCGTTTTACCATTTCCATAGTTCATTCATCAGTATTTCACATCTTTATGTTATAAAATATGTGGTAATTCAGCCTGTTCTGTCCTGTCCGGAATCTGAAGACTGTAACATGTTCTATTCGGCTGTGTTAATATGCATCATCTTTCTAGTGAAATGGATGCTCTGATTTCCACTTGGTTCTATAACTGCTTCTTATAAACATCCTGGCCTCATCATAGGTTATGTCTATATTAGGCTGAAGTAGTCTTTCATCTCCCTTTGCCAGTCTGTAGGCTTCTGGATTTCCCGGTTTGTTGCAATGGGAGGGAATTAATTGTATAATAGAAATTTTTGTATTTCTGGCATAGTTCATATAGTGCTGCCCTTAGGTCTGCTAGTTCTGCAATTTTCTGCTCGTCAGTATTGAAACAGGTGACTTTGCGTCAGACAAGTGACCTTTTATTTCTCTATATTTGTTTCTGTCAACAACATTTCTGCCGTAGTGATTTAAAGTTTCTGTCTCCGCTCTGAAGTTACCTGTGAACTTTCCAGAAGCTACTGGCTGTGCCTTCTTTGCTTCTGTGTGTTATCCGTGCTTTGACTGATCATCACTGATTATCATTATACCCATCACATACTTGTGTTGTTATCACTGTTTACTACAAAGGACAAATTAGTAAAATTATATGCCTGGTTCTGGAGCAGGCATCGTCGAACACGACTTTTCATTCTTCTCTGCCATCTGATATGTTAATGAAGTTGGTATCCCTGTATTAGTATTTCTTCCCAAGTGTTTTAAGCTTTCCATGTGCATATTTCCCTGTCTTCCTTTGTCTCTCTTGCCACAGAAACCAAATTTCCACTGCCACTAGATGTTTCTCAGCATGTCTGCGAATTGTTCATTTCTCACATGCATACAACAGCACAAGTTCATAACACTTCAGCACTCTTGTTCTCACTGCAATTGATAGCTTTTATTGGTCTCTCTTCCATTTTGGAAAAAAACGTTATCTTTGTCATAGCGATTCTTGTTATAATTTCTGCAAGGCTGAGTATTGTTGAGTATCTCTTCCATCTTGCCAAAAGCTATCTTTGTCATATCGATTCTTGCTCTAATCTCTACAAGGCAGTTCAGTCATACGTTATGACCGAGTCATATGGAATAAAATTCGGGTCAATGAAGTCTTTCTGGTGACTGCCGTTTCCATCGACGATGAATTGTATTTTTCGTGGAAGACTTTTGTTTTGACATTCTGGCGGCGGCATTATGCACAGTGTACCTGTGCGGGCTGTTGGTTTGTCGAGACTCCTGTCTTTTCCTCTTTTCACATTGGGCAGTGAGGAGCATTTTGTGTGATATTCACTGGCACGGGAACAGAGCATAATGGGGTCGACCAGTTGCTGTGAAGTTTGAATCGTGACTGACCAATGACTGTATGACTGTTTCAAGATGGTTGAACCGATCCATCTACTTCAGAAATATCCCGTTTCTTTCACTGTGGTATTTCTTTATTCTTGGAGATTACCATAATCTCTGTTACAATTTAATTCTAACCCTAGTTGCTTACTGTCTACAACTCATCTCATCTCATCAATGTCCTCTTGTACCTTGCGGTCTCGAGGTGAAGTATAAACAGCGGGAGGGTGCCCGCTTATGGGCTTCATGTATCGATATTACCATGGACTCTGCTATTCCCTCTGCTCATCGTTTACCTGGTCGGCCTCTTCCTCTGCTTCGATCTGGTCTGTACATCGTTGCTTGTTGTGGTATACTGTTAGCTGGTAACCTAGTTGCATGCCCAAACCATTTGACTTGCTGCTTTCTAATAAAATCCAACGCTGCCATAACCCCCACTTTAGTCCTGATTTCTTCGCATCTGATGTTCTCTCTTCTTGATACATTGAGTATTCTTCTCAGGAATCTTATTTCTGTTGTTGTGATATATCTTCCCTCTATTTCTGTCATTGTCCAGGTTTGGCATTGGTAGCATAGAGTTGGTAGGCTGATTGTGTTGTAGAGTGCTTTCTTAGTAATTATTGATCAGTCCGTTTATGCTTATTATGTTGTCTACAACAAGCGCTTACAAGAACATAGTACATGCCTTACGGCTCTAGACTCATATGTGTACACACAAACCTGCAGTCGTTGGATAATGTGGACGGTGTTACATGCCTCACAGCTCTAGACTAATATTTGTACACATAAATCTGCAGTCGTTGGGTAATGTGAACGGTGCCACGCCGGCCGCTTTTACTTCCCAAGACATAATTGGTCTTCATTTTAATCTGAGTTGACACGGGAGCTTTGGTAAATTTTTAAAAATCCGAATTCGCTCAAATGCGGATCGAACCCAAGACCACCAGGTCAGTGACTAGCCACTACGCCTACACGAGTACCATCATTATATTCTCCTCTAGGTGGGAGTGGCTCATGTTTCCCGCGTGGACCTAGTATTTTAACATTGATACAAAACAAAACTCTCACCTGTTGTTTGTTACCATTTATTCCCTCTTGCTTTGAACTTACACGTAGTCTATATACGTGCTACTACTTCTTGTGCACTGGACTAATTTTGCGTGTGGGTTAACTTTCACTATTACTAGTGTCCTTCGCCATCAGGCGAACGAACTCCGACTTCTGAGGTACTTGTAATTTACGTCCCCAGGTCAAGGACGGTGATATAGTTTGATCCAGAAAAGTCCGTGCACTATTTCCCCAATATGGTGGGATATGGAAACATGAGTTCTTTCCCTTCCGACAGTGACCGACAAGCCGAGTAACGTCCCGTGGCTGTAGGTTTAAGAATAGCCATTTCCTGGACATAAATGATACTGTTGTACCTTCATATAGTGTCAGCAACACAAGACACTCAATGGTTTCCGTGCAAACTCGCTACTGAAGAAGACTAACATCTATAGTTTGTATTTATACTCTCTCTCTCTCTCTCTCTCTCTCTCTCTCTCTCTCTCGCTGTCTCTCTCTAGCTCTCTATGTTTGTCTCTCTCTCTCGCTCTGTCTGTCTGCTGTCTTTCTCTTTCTCTCGCTCTCTTTCTCTATCTGTCTTTCTCTAGCTTTCTCTGTCTGTCTCTTTCTCTCATTCC
>OY992896.1:22491698-22571698 GCA_963921405.1 Cepaea hortensis
GTCACTAGACGCTGTCTTGTCTGGGGCCGTGGTAGCGCAGTCACTAGACGCTGTCTTGTCCGGATCCGTGGTAGTGTAGTCACTAGACGCTGTCTTGTCCGGATCCGTGATAGCGCAGTCACTAGACGCTGTCTTGTCCGGAGCCGTGGTAGCGCAGTCACTAGACGCTGTCTTGTCCGGATCCGTGGTAGTGTAGTCACTAGACGCTGTCTTGTCCGGATCCGTGATAGCGCAGTCACTAGACGCTGTCTTGTCAGGAGCCGTGGTAGCGCAGTCACTAGACGCTGTCTTGTCCGGAGCCGTGGTAGTGTAGTCACTAGACGCTGTCTTGTCCGGATCCGTGGTAGTGTAGTCACTAGACGCTGTCTTGTCCGGATCCGTGATAGCGCAGTCACTAGACGCTGTCTTGTCCGGATCCGTGGTAGTGTAGTCACTAGACGCTGTCTTGTCCAGGGCCGTGGTAGCGCAGTCACTAGACGCTGTCTTGTCCGGAGCCGTGGTAGTGTAGTCACTAGACGCTGTCTTGTCCGGATCCGTGATAGCGCAGTCACTAGACGCTGTCTTGTCCGGAGCCGTGGTAGCGCAGTCACTAGACGCTGTCTTGTCCGGATCAGTGGTAGTGTAGTCACTAGACGCTATCTTGTCCGGGGCCGTGGTAGCGCAGTCACTAGACGCTGTCTTGTCCGGATCCGTGGTAGTGTAGTCACTAGACGCTGTCTTGACCGGATCCGTGATAGCGCAGTCACTAGACGCTGTCTTGTCCGGAGCCGTGGTAGCGCAGTCACTAGACGCTGTCTTGTCCGGATCCGTGGTAGTGTAGTCACTAGACGCTGTCTTGTCCGGGGCCGTGGTAGCGCAGTCACTAGACGCTGTCTTGTCCGGAGCCGTGGTAGTGTAGTCACTAGACGCTGTCTTGTCCGGAGCCGTGGTAGCGCAGTCACTAGACGCTGTCTTGTCCGGAGCCGTGGTAGCGCAGTCACTAGACGCTGTCTTGTCCGGATCCGTGGTAGTGTAGTCACTAGACGCTGTCTTGTCCGGGGCCGTGGTAGCGCAGTCACTAGACGCTGTCTTGTCCGGAGCCGTGGTAGTGTAGTCACTAGACGCTGTCTTGTCCGGATCCGTGGTAGTGTAGTCACTAGACGCTGTCTTGTCCGGATCCGTGGTAGCGCAGTCACTAGACGCTGTCTTGTCCGGAGCCGTGGTAGCGTAGTCACTAGACGCTGTCTTGTCCCGAGCCGTGGTAGCGCAGTCACTAGACGCTGTCTTGTCCGGAGCCGTGGTAGTGTAGTCACTAGACGCTATCTTGCCCGCCCTGTGCTCATGGGTTCCATCCGCGTTTGGGGTGGAATCGAATTGTTAAAATTGACCTGATCTCTCCCAGGCCGACCCAGCCTAAACTAGATACCAGGAAATGTCTTAAGAAGTAAACCAGGCACCGGTGACAGTGTCCACATCACCTACTGTACGCTGATTGGTCTACACAGATACGGGTCTCGCACAAAGTGTCTATTGTGTCTTAAGACATGTAAAACGTCCCTTTACTTTTCAGTTACATCCGTTATATGACGTTAAAATCAACCCGACCATTTACTGGCTGTTATTTACTGGGCAATTGTACGCTCAGTATTTTGCTGTTACTTTCTGAACGACAGAAGTCTCATACATAGTCCATGCCGTGTGTCGCAGTTGACCATGTTTGACAAAGCCTTCTGTCTCGTCTACTGCCAATCTTCTTATAGTCCATGTCGTCTGGCGTTGGTGATCATGTCAGTATCAGCCTTCTGTCTCGTGTACTGTCGTGTATGATCTCTGATAATTCTGTTCCTCCATACCATGTCAAACTGTTTTCTTGGTCTCTAAATTCCCCGTTGTCACGGTTTCACATTAACATGTTCGATTCCGCCACATTGTTCATGTCATGGAATCTTTTGCCTGTACGTCTCATTTTTGCTACCATCTGAATGTGGTCTCAAATCTCTTTCCATGTCAGACCTGTCTGAGTGGAAATCAATATATTTTGTCCCAGCTACCTATGTGTATGTAGTACAGTGACGGAATGTCAGCTAGAAGTCATGGGAAATGCGGGGAATTGGGGGGGGGGGGGGGGGGAGAGACTCGCTGATACATTCGTCAATCAATCAATTAAGTACCGCCTCCACAATGTAAGTTGGCTGCAGTTTATCTCTAGCACTGTCTATCTCTAGCCTTGATTGTACATTCTGTCAGACTGATGTTCGTTCATCTCTTGATGTTATTTTCCCTCTAGTATCGTTGTCTACCTCTTGCTCGCCTGCCTTTAACGTTGTCCTCCAGTATGGATTTTATAAGAGAGTGTATGTTTTATACTGAGGCCAAAATATTCACTTTCCTTCTTTCATCAACTCTCTTTCTATTCCCAGTTTTTCTAGAACCTCTGTAGTTGATTATTTTTGTTTCCATGAAATACAAAACATTCTTTTGTATATTCACATCTCCAGGATCTCTATTCGACTTTCTAATAGCTTGTTCATTGTCCAGGTGTGTGCGCCATATAGCAAAGTTGAATATGCATAACATTTGTGAATTTTCATTCTTTAATGCGTTGTTAATCTCTATAGATGTTAATACTGATTTAATGTTGTTGAAAACATTTTTGGCCGCTCCTATTCTCTTCTTGACTTTTGTTTTACTTCTGTCATCATCTATTATTACATGTCCAATTTAATTTGCTGTTTATGCTTCATCTCGACACCGCAAGGTACAAGAGGGACAAGATGAGATAAGATGAGATTTATTTTTTTACATTTTTTGTTAAATTTAACATTTTAACATTTGTTTTTTTTTTTTTTGTTTTTTTAAATTTATATTGTAAAATATTATCTAGGACATCACTCGCTAATCCTCTAATATATGACATGTGACTTCATTCTATTGTTTACACTTTTTTCGTACCCATTTTCTAAATGATTATGATGAATAAACGACATCACCATATTAGGCAAGTCCATAAGTGTCCAGTCTCTTCCAGCCGGAGTCGAAAGGTGTGGATATTGATTGTTCCTGTTGCTGGTTATTTACGTGTCTATGGATGTTGATTGTTCCTGTTGCTGGTTATTTACGTGTCTATGGATGTTGATTGTTCCTGTTGCTGGTTATTTACGTGTCTATGGATGTTGATTGTTCCTGTTGCTGGTTATTTACGTGTCTATGGGTGTTGATTGTTCCTGTTGCTGGTTATTTACGTGTCTATGGATGTTGATTGTTCCTGTTGCTGGTTATTTACGTGTCTATGGATGTTGATTGTTCCTGTTGCTAATAAATTACGTGTCTATGGGTGTTGATTGTTCCTGTTGCAGGTTAATTACGTGACTGTGGATGTTGATTGTTCCTGTTGCTGGTTAATTACGAGTCGGAAAATGTGGAAAATGAAATACTGTAGGCAAGTAAGAATACAGGAATGTCTGCAAAAGATCATGGCGAGAGGGTGGACGGGGGTGCGGAGAAGACGAAGATCACAACGTAGATGGATGGAAGATGTCGTTGATAATTTCAGCATGGAACTAGAAACGACGGGACTTTAGGAGTATGATAGAGCGACATTTTGAAAGACTGCTATTGGGGACAATCCTTCACGGGACGACGAGACAAGCCACTTGATCACGATGGTGATGATGATGGCTGTGTTAGTGATGATGATGATGATGATGATGATGATGATGATGATGATGATGATGATGATGATGATGATGATGATGATGATGACGATGATAATGATGATTACATTAAAGATAAGTATTATGATGATAATAATGATTACGATGATGATAGTGATGATGATGATGATTATGATGATGATGATGATGATGATGATGATGATGATGATGATGATGATGATGATGATGATGATGATGATGATGATGATGATGATGACACTTCACAATTTCACACCAGTATCCGACATAAGAATATCTGTATTTTTGCAGGTTACTGGGTCAGTTTAACTGTACTTTTTCATTTCCCCCAACCTACTCCTGCAGTGAATTCATTTGTCAGTCTTCTTGTAATTACAGCGAATTGTTGCAACTCCTTCTGTCGTCAACCTTATTGATTAGTATGTCATTATTGTAACTACGTTGCTAATATCCATGTTTGTTTTGTAGGCAGTGGATATGTGCTCATACGTTCCAAGGCAGTTTTTGCTTTTTAATTGAACTGGATGTCAGTTAGACTCATCCTATAATTAGCACCAGAAAATATTGCAGGAAGTCAACCCTGTTGGGACACTGAACCCATCACCCACCTAGTGCCCATTTCTCTATAAAGATAAGAGGCGAGCACCATATACACGTTACACCTCGAGGCTTGCGAAATGGGACTTGACTTATTTATGTAAAAAAACAGTTAGTTGTATATCCTTTACAGGACGTCGCAGTCAATCACAGCATTTTTGGGGCTGTTTGTGATTTCTCGGCAAGTTTACTTTCAATAGCTTGGAATAACAAATGCATCCACATGACACGATCTGAATATTGAAGAAGGTTGACTATTAAAGACGATAAAACAAAGAAAATGTACATATGTTGGTCACTTAAACGTCATGAAAGTTTGGAGAGAACAACCATGGAGGGGTATATGCCCGGGAAGAGAGGAAGATAAAGACCAAAGAGAATACGGGTGTATCGGACGCTGGACATTTTCTTTATGACCGAGAAGTTTTCCGGACGGTTGTTATGGAAGCGAAGTTCTGCAAAGAACATGCTACTGAATGAATGAATGAGCTTGCATTGCTTTCTAAACGACTATTTATGTCAGTAAATAAGTCATCATCATCATCATCATCATCTTCCACTTTTGTCGTCAAGCGTCGTGAGGAGGAATAATTTGCGTTCTATCGCCCGATGGGAAAAAAAAAGGGGGGGGGAGGCACTGGATAGTGTCATTCCGTGTGGTTGTACAATGTTTTTGATGTCGTCAATCTATTTTCTTCTTGGACGTCCTCTTGGTCTCGTCGTGGATAATCTTTGATGTAAGGCCAGTGATGGTAATTGTTGGTGTTGCATTCTAACATGGTCAAACCACTTGATCTTCTGTCCTTCAATAAATGTGGCACAAGATGTTGATCCCACTGTCTGTCTGATAACAGCATTTTTTACTCGGTCTCGGGTTGTTAAGTTGGCAGCTCTCCTCAGGCATCTCATCTCGCAGGTGTTGATTATGCGAGAGTGATTTGGATAAAGTCCAAGTTTGAGATTGGTAGCATAGGGTTGATGTGAATATGCTGTTTATTATCTGTCGTTTTGCGGACATGGATATATTCGGATGTTTCAGTAAGGGTGATAGTTGATATGTAAGTGCACTAGCTTTTTGACATCTGATTTCGATTTCTCTGTCCAATCTGCCATCTTCTATGATCATACTTCCAAGATATTTGAATTCTTTAACTTGTAAGAAAGTAAGTACAGGAGCTTTTTACACGCTGTGATGAGCGTTGGACATATGTCAGTAAGTAAATACAGGAGCTGTTGACACGCTGTGATGAGCAATGGACATATGTCAGTAAGTAAATACAGGAGCTGTTGACACGCTGTGATGAGCAATGGACATATGTCAGTGAGTAAATACAGGAGCTGTTGACACGCTGTGATGAGCAATGGACATATGTCAGTAAGTACAGGAGCTTTATACACGCTTTGATCAGCGTTGAACGTATGGTGCTAGAGTAGTATCTGTGGTCAATATCCCACCGGCCGCTTTTATTTCCCAAGACATTTTCTAACATCCATTGTATGCTGGGTCAACCTAGGAGGATAAGTAATTTTTTTTATCCTCCCGGACACGAATTTAAACACATGCCCACTGGGTGGGCAGCGAGCGTCTAGACACAAAACATTCGCGTCTCCAAGGAGAAAGGTTCTGCAGCAGGAACTCTGGGTTTGTAAAATGTTAGAGCCGTCACATTTGGCAGGCCTGAGAGCACGGCGGATGAGGTGGTCAGTCCTTGCCTCCCGTGGCGAATGGCTAGAGCTGCTATAGAATACCTTGTCCGGCCCAGCTCATGCCATTGTCCGTGTAATGTCCTTACCATTACACCAAGTTCATATTTATATATGCCGATCTAATTGTATACAGACTATTGTCAGTGTAACGTCCTGTGGGGTGGTAAATATAATAAATTAGAATAAGGACAAGTTTCGCTAGGGGTATTCAGTATGAATGGGGTTTAAATCCCAAACACGCCCTCTATAGGAAATAATATATTGGCTCGTAAAAACCCCAAGCATTGAACAAGGCAGAAAAGGGTGCAAGTTCAACACTAACATAGAAGAAATGTTTCCCATAGAAGGCTGGGAGATCCGTGAAGTTCTACCACAGACACCCGAGTACTAATCACTCTACCCAGAAGGTGTGTCTATGTGTAAGTGCCCCGCCCCACATTTAATCTCCCACATATATATAAACAATGACAAGTATCCACTGTCATGCACATCCACAGTATTATACAACAAAGGGACAACAACCAATGTAGACGCAACAACTGGATTACATGACAGAGGAAAACAGCCATTGTTAGACAAAAACAGTACAATAACTCACTGTATCACATAACAGTAACATTAACTGGACTATAAACATCAATTTTGGAACAACAGGTTAACAATGAAGTAACTGCAAGGCTTGGTTAAACCAAACAAACAAACAATTGTATTGTGGAAAACATTTGAGTTCTGGACAAACCCTGTTGGTTACAATATGGTCACATGCATGAAAAAGTTATCATATTTCAGGCAATGCACACAAAGTATACAGCCATAACAGAAGTCCCCAAAAAGTCCCCAAAAAAGTTCCCATCAAATACCTGTGTCAAACACAAAACGAAGTAAATAATCCATACAAAGAACTAGATAAAGAAAATCTATCTAATCTGTCTCTAGAAATATCCTAGGGGTCTGATGATGACTCCCTCTCCTTCAATATCCACTAGAAAAGTCTGGCCATAATCACACTCTCTATAATCCAAGGAAAACAGCTGCTTTGCATATATCCACCTATTCAGAAAATTGGGGATTGCACACACCCACACACACAGAGCTTCCATTTCTGGATCATATATCCATCGCGAAAAACATGTAGGAGTAATCCATATGAATCCATTGTGGATATACTGTAATCTCTCAAGCCACAGCTGCTAAGTAACTAGACGAGGGGCATTCCAGATGTGATATAACCGACAGATATGAGTCGGAAACGTTCTGGCGTGGCGTGACCCACAGGAGTCCATGTGATTGATTCGATCAGGATCAGGCACAAACACTTTCAGTATATCTTTGGATGAGGAGTGACATCACATAATCCATTAGCATTTCCTGACAGAACTAACTTGAATTGGGCCTGAATATTTCAGCCCTTTTCTTGGTTAAGATGTAGGTTATTCTTTCTTCAGCGACTTGATTGACGGGAGTTGGTATAGTGCTTGATTATCCATGTCTGGGATAAGATGGATGAGAAGATTCAAAGGAAGCTGGGAGTTCACAAAATCAGTTGGTAAATCCATACTGGTAAATGATGGTGAATTCCAGACTTATCCATGAGCCTCTGGAATATGACAGTTGAACGTGGAATCAGGCGGTGACTTTTAGAAGAGGATATACGCTGAAAACCATCTAGGCCAGGCATGCCTCATGTCTTTGCAGACATTGAAAAGATTAACACATTTGTAAGTTCCCAGAGGTAGGGAATCCACTTTAGCATATTCAAAATCCAGTAATTATCCAGGCATTGACGTTCAGGGTGTGTAGCAGTAACCCGCACTCTTTGTGGAATGTTAGAGGAGGCTGATATCCCAGTTTCCTGCCTCTAAATCCAAACAAGTTGACTATAATTCCAGTGCTAAGCATGGTGACTAGTGCCAATACTCCAGCCGGCATCTCTAGCGCCTATGTTGAGTGAAGAAAAAAACAGGGTCGATATACATTAGTAATACAACCCAAACTTCTGATAACAATGTATCATAATAAAACATACATTTATATGATGAATAACAGTGTATCATAATTAAAAATAGAGGGAACAAGAGGGAAGAAGAAAAAAAAGGTGTAGCTAGTTCCCTAGCACTTGTCGCCTGCTGTAGAGTTTTGACCCACTCCAAAAGTGAGTAAGATATCTACGCAATAGGTACATCTCTTCTTGACTGATACTGGAGCTTCCTGGGAGGTTTTCTTCACCTCCTAAATATGCAAACATCTTTTGATAGTACCGCTGTCACATCATGGAAAAAGTTCCTGAGACAATGTCCTCATGTACACAATTCATAAATCTCCTTTCCATAGTTACAAACAACATTATGTGACTACCACTGACAAATGGCAAAAAGGCTAGCTACCAATCAGTCATCTCCTCTTGCATCATCATCATCATCATCATCATCATCATCATCATGTGTTTGTCCCCCACTGGGGTGAAGTTAAAAGATCTACTCCAGCAGTAACATCATGAATAGAATATACATATAATATATATGATGAATAACAGAAAAACTTGTTAGACTTTTACTAAACATGGTATGAACTCTCTAGTGGGTATTACCCAACATCTCAAAGTAAAAACACAAGAGCATGGTGTCATTTCCCACTCCTTTGAGATTATATATAGATATATCATACCAAATGACAATCTTATAACAGCATTTATTACAGCATTAAGCAGTAACAATCATGAGCATAAAAGGTAAAATACTCATAAAAGAGAAATCATGGGAATCTTTTCCCATACACTTGAGATTATGTATATCATACCACATGAAAATCCCATAACATCATTTATGAAAAAGGACTACAAGACAATCCCACCTCTGTATGTTTACAACAATGTAAACAACAGATTAACTCCTAAGTGCATGAAAAAGTCAAGCGAGAAATTTCTCTATCTAACAAACTATTAAAGTTGTACACAGATAGTAATATTTCTCCCTCATAAGAGTAGAAATACAAAATAAGCACTCAGAAAGAACACTTTATAACACAGAGACCAGTTGTGAAAAATAAGCCTTTAGGAATAAGGTAAGTTCACAAAATCATCTCAGAAGAATGACTCATAGCAAGATTATATTGTAAGCTTTATGAAGGCTGACTGGACAAAATGGCGATGTCCAGGCTGCGTGACGTAAACCAACTTTACAATGAAAGCGATTCTCCTAATTTTCACACACACAACTTCAATCACGATATTAGTTGCCTCAAAGCATTTATCCTAATACATAACATGATATGTTGTATATAATATAATGCTCACCTAAAACGCAGAGAATAAGTGGGCTTTAAATTAACCCATTAACAATGGGTCACCCGCTAACGTTGGAGAAACATGGCGATTGACCAGACCGCTTTGTCTACCAAGCCTTTGTCTAGATCAGTGTTTCCCAACGTGGGGCCCACGCCCCACAGGGGGGCAATTTGACTGTTAAGGGGGGCAATTCGAAAATGGAAGAAATCGGCTGAATATAACAAAACGGGGAGACTTGAGACTGAAGTTAACTAAATTGGAACCTGACATAAGATCTCTTTGCAGCAAGCATCAAGCGCAAGGATCTCACTAAATTTAAATAATAAATAATTACTAATAATTAACATAATATAGAAATATCTTTCATTAAAATTATTTTGTACTTGAATTTCAGTTCTCCATTATATGTTTTGAAAATTTACTTACTGTGTTTGCTCAATAATTACCTAGTGATTTCTTCCTAAAACCTATCATTCAAGTTTCTTTAGTGAACATTTCAATTTTTGAATATTAAAAATAATGTATATGTTGAGGGGGGTTACCAGTCAACAGCATACCACGACAAGCAATGATGTACAGACCAGATGGAAACAGAGGAAGAGGCCGACCACGTAAACGTTGGACGGAGGGAATAGCAGAGTCCATGGGGATATCGATATATGAAGCCCATGGGGCGGGGGAGGGGGGCAATATGAATTTTAGAAAGGCTTAAGTGGGGCATGGTACAAAAAAGGTTGGGAAACACTGGTCTAGATTAAGCCTGTGTTTCCGGGGCGCGGCCAATCAATTGCCTTAAAACGAAACGAAATTTCGTTTCGTTAATTCTCCCGTCCTAAGTTTTCATAGCGCGTGAAGCTGTCTGCTGGAAAAGACTGAGGGATGATGACATACATGTCACACGTCCCAACCGTTACAGCAAGGCCGTATTTAAAAATGCCGATCTAATTGTGTACAAACTATTGTCAGTGTAACATCCCAACCGTTATAGCAAGGCTGTATTTAAATATGCCGATCTAATTGTGTACAATTTATTGTCAGTGTAACGTCACAACCGTTACAGCAAGTCCATATTTATATGTACTGATCTAACTGTGTACAAACTATTGTCAGTGTAACGATCCAGACATTACATACAGTCCATATATATATACGAGGGTAAGTTAATAAGTAAGTCACAAATGGCTGTAGAAAAATAACTACACATGATAATCTTCTTCTTCTTCTTCTTCTTCAGCGTTCCGAGCCATTGAGGTTCTTTGCTGCAAATACAATCCGTCTCCATTCGTCTCTCTGGTGGACCTTCTCTTGCCAGTCATTGATTCCAAGTGCTTGTAGGTCTGTACATGTATTATCTCTCCACCGCCTTCTTGGTCTACCTCGGGGTCTACGGTCATTTATTTCCTGAGTGTAAGCGAGTTTTGTTTCCCTATTATCTTCCATTCTTTCTATATGCCCCAGCCATTGTAGTCTATTAGCCTTCATGATACACATGATAATAGCTTGAAATAATTTATTTTTATACATACATTGTCCCTTTATTTATATTTATCTCCTGCTAGACGATAAAACAAATTTTATCTCCTGCTAGACGGTGCTTTGCAATAAACATGAGAACATCGGTAACTTGCAATAAAGAATGCGAACATCATCAAAACGTTCAACGGTCCAGGGATTGCACCAATCCAACAGTGTCCAGAAGCAGAATACAAAAGGTGATCAAGGACTCGAAGGCAGTATTAAATTGCTGAGGCAATATTTATTTGTCTAAGTCCACATTTGTTACACCTTTACAATCCAAATCATCAATTCCAATTTATAGTTACCGTACCTGTTATGGCCAGGCGGGACGGTAAAGAAACATTATGAAATATGAATCGTAAACGGTTGAACATATTAAATATTTATAACTATCATGTCCCGTATTTAGGAAAAACAAAGGATGCACAGATGCCATCTTTACTCTTAGACAACTTATAGAAAAATCAATCGAATTCAATGAAACACTCTACTTAGCCTTTGTCGACCAAGAAAAGGCATTCGATAGAGTAGATAGAAACAAGCTGTGGGAAATCCTTAAACAATATGGAGTGAGTACACATTTAACAAACCTATGTAGAAGTTTATACAACAACAGTGAATGCATAGTGAGAGCAACTGGAGGACACTCATAACCCTTCACCATAAGATCTGGAGTACGACAAGGTTGTGTCCTGTCCCCTCTCTTGTTCATAACATATATAGACAACATATGTAAAGAAACCAGCCAAGCAGAGACAGCCAGAATACCGCATGACGAGAACACAGAAGAAGAACCATCTGCAAATCTAACCATTAGAGAACTCCTGTTTGCGGACGACCAAGCACTAATAGCAAAATCAGAAGCTTAATTACAAGACCACATGAATAGTCTAAACCAGTGTTTCCCAACGTGGGGCCCACGCCCCACAGGGGGTGGGGGGGGGGGCAATTCTATTGTTTAGGGGGGCAATTCGAAAATGGAAGAAATCGGCTGGATATAACAAAACGGGCAGACTTGAGACTGAAGTTAACTAAATTGGAACCTGACATAAAATCTCTTTGCAGCAAGCATCAAGCTCAAGGATCTCACTAAATTTAAATAATAAATAATTACTAATAATTAAAATAATATAGAAAAATCTTTCATTAAAATTATTTTGTACTTGAATTTCAGTTCTCCATTATGTTTTGAAAATTTACTTACTGTGTTTGCTCAATAATTTCCTATTCATTTGTTCCTAAAACCTATCATTCAAGTTTCTTTAGTGAACATTTCAATTTTTGAATATTAAAAATAATGTATATGTAATGTGGGGGGGGGGGGGGGCATAAGAATTTTAGAAAGGCTTAGGTGGGGCATAGCACAAAAAAGGTTGGAAAACACTGGTCTAAACGAAATGTGTAGGGAACATAACACGAAAATTAGCACAAGCAAAACAGAGGTAATGACTATAACTAAAGAAGAACAAACAACAACAATTCACCTAAACGAACATCCCTTGAAACAAGTAAAGAGTTTCAAGTACCTAGGAAGTATAATATCATCAAATGGCAGATCAGAAGACGAGATCGAAAATAGGTGCAATAAGGCAAATCAACTCATTGGACAAATGGCACCAATACTAAAGAACAAATATGTATCAATAACTACTAAGAAAGCACTTTACAACACAATCTTCCTACCAACTCTATGCTACCAATGCCAAACCTGGACAATGACAGAAAAAGAGAAAAGAAAAATCACAACAACAGAAATGAGGTTCCTGAGAAGAATACTCAACGTATCAAGAAGAGATGAGATCAGAAATGAAGAAATCAGGACTAAAGTGGGGGTTAAAGCAGCACTAGATTTTATTAGAAAGCAGCAAGTCAAATGGTTTGGCCATGCAAGTAGGTTACCAGTCAACAGCATACCACGACAAGCAATGATGTACAGACCAGATGGAAACAGAGGAAGAGGCCGACCACGTAAACGTTGGACGGAGGGAATAGCACTTAGCAGAGTCCATGGGGATATCGATATATGAAGCCCATAATCGGGCACTCTCACGAAGTTTATACTTCACCTCGACACCGCAAGGTACAAGAGCAACACGATGAGATGAGATGAGATGAGATGAGATGAGATCCTTTACAGGACATCGCTGTCAGCATCAGCATCTTCTAGCTGACAGTTGATGTCTTGGCAAGATTACGCTTAGTAGTTACTAGTTTGCCATTGCTTTCTGAGCGACCGTAATTTACCGACGCGGAAAGAAAGTAAAATTTTCTAGAATGTCACAAGCAGGTAATAACGTGCGGTGTTGATTGCGACGTAAAATAAGTGCATGCAACAAACTGAATCACTTAATGGGTTCAAAGACACACAGTTCATACGAATTGTATTTATTCAGTTGAGTAACTTAAATTGAAAACTACCAATTTAATTTTACACGTATATAATATATTCAAGGAAATATAAAAGACTGGACTAATGGAAGTAAGTTCGTAGATGTTGTCATTAGCTTCCATTCATTAACACGTGCTCGTTGCCATAGAAATGGACGCCATAAGTGATGCATTTGTTCCGCACAAGGACAGAAAATGTAACTTTCGGTTCTCATTAATTCGCAATTTCGTTTAATTCTACTTAGGACGAAGAATAATTATTCTCTTTTAAAGCTACCTTTGAGGCAGCGAAACATGTGACAATACATTTTGTTTTGTGTATTTCAGTTCAATGCTACTTCATTATATGTTGAACTCTTTTGTCCTGTAGCGAGTAGGGGCTGGCTGAGTGGCTAAGAGTGCATGGTTCTTCTTTGGGAGAATCGGGTTCAAATGCTCGGTAAGGTGTGGATTTTATTTCTGTCGGGGGGAAAATTAAAACTCTAACAAAAACCTAATCTGCACGCTTCGTGACGACTGCACTATCCAGGCGGCTTAAATTCCTCAGGCTCAAGACATACTACTGCAGGGTTCTATAGGCTGTAGGCAGTAGATGACAGTCAGACGAGACACAATGAAATAAGGCAGGCAATAAATTGTGAAATATATTGTTTGTGTCTTTATTATTTAAAGTTTTCTTTTTTATTTACTTTTGACACTTCACTTTTTCGAGAGCCAGGAGAACGCAACGGTTAGCCTGCTTACCAATCAGCGCGAAGAAGAATTGTTTGAACCCTCATCGAGGCGGAATTTCATGAAGTAATGAGGACTCCCAAAACTGCATGGACAAAAATAAGTACCAGGCATTTTCATTGGGGAAAATGCGGCCGGCGTGATATTGAGCGTCAATTTTTACTTACGTTCTTCTTTCACTCCTCGCAAGTGCTCACGCGCAAACACACACACACACACACACACACACACACACACACACACTAATACAGACTCTCACACTTACACGTGTGAACGTATATAAGTGTGTGTGTGTGTGTGTGTGTGTGCGTGCGTGCGTGCGTGCGTGTTGTGTCATTCTTGGACAGTTATTTCTTTCGATCTCTGCCATATATATTTCGTCACCTATGATAGATAGATCGGCGTGGCTGAGAAGTATAGTTGGCTTATCATTTCTCTCCTGACGGCGGTGTAAGTGTGGGCATTCCCCCACGCTGGTCACCTGGACTTCAATGTGTACATCTTGTTCAGGAAGCAATGGCAAACTACTGAACGTAAACTTGGTTAGTAAATCTAAAACAGCTAACCGGAATTGGAGTTGAATGCAACGCCCTGCAAAGAACCTGAAATAATTTTAGAGTAAGTTAGAATCATAGTTTAGGTTATGTTAATGTATGTCTAGATTCGCGTCCAAACACTGAAAATTAGTTTTTATTTCATTCTTATGTTAATTTTTTTGTCAAAACGTAATTGGTGTAGGTCAATTATTTTCGAAGATGATTATAATGTATGCTGTCAATTCACAGGTAGATTCAGGGTTGCTAAGCTAGCTCAGATCTTCTCTAGTGGGTCCCGGGTTAGTTGTCTAATTCAGACTTCAAGTGGGTCCCGGGTTGGTTGTCTAGTTCAGACCACAAGTGGGTCCTGGATTGGTTGTCTAGTTCATACTTCAAGTGGGTGCTGGGTTGGTTGTCTAGTTCAGACCTCAAGTGGGTCCCGGGTTGGTTGGATAGTTCAAACCTCAAGTGGTCACGGATTGGTTGTCTAGTTCAGTGTTCAAGTGGGTCCTGATTGGTTATCTAGTTCAGACCTCAAGTGGGAACCGGTTAATTGTCTAGTTTAGACCTACAGTGGGTCCAGGTTGGTTGTCTAGTTCAGTCCTCAAGTGGGTCCAGGTTGGTTGTCTAGTTCAGTTCTCAAGTGGGACCAGGTTGGTTGTCTAGTTCAGACCTCAAGTGGGACCAGGTTGGACAGCTAGTTCAGACCTCACGTGGGACCAGTTTGGACAGCTAGTTCAGACCTCAAGTGGGACCAGGTTGGACAGCTAGTTCAGACTTCAAGTTGGACCAGGTTGGACAGCTAGTTCAGACCTCAAGTGGGCTCGGGTGGGTGGGCTAGTTCAGTCTTAAAACGTCTGTTGCAATAAAGGCAGAGAAGTTTTGGCTATCTACTAAACAGAAATCACTCGAATTCTCATCTTCCCATGCAGGAACACGCTATATCGTAGAAGATAGCACGCTTGCCTGCCAGAGCGGCGGTCAAGAGTTTGAATCACATCAAAGCGGATTCTTAAAATTGACACGGCACCCAGGCTGACCCTGCATAAATAGGTACCAGGAAATGTCGTGGAAATAAAGAAGGCCGGTGGTATATTGACCACATCACCCATCGAGTTCCCACTAGTCTAAAAGCTGAAGCTAGCGCCATTTTTTGCAACCCGCCTTATAGCATTATAATGGGCTCTTTACTTTAACCTGGCATCTTAAACACGCAGATGCGTTTTCCAAATGGGTCTCCTCTATCCAAGCAGACTTAACATCCGATGCACTATCCTAGGATTGGAGGAGGGGTCGTAGGTCATGCTGGAATTGATTCAATCCTGCCATCTCAAGATGTAGGCGATTTCCTTTGGTATTAGCAACCCCACCTCAGTATTGTATATTGATGCAGACACAACATTTATCTTTGAGTGTGACAATTTCCGACTCAGCTAATGGTGTTCTATAAACAATTGACTGTTATTTATGTTGCCAAACAACGTCTGAGATTGCACCATTTATTTATTTCGGCTAACAACAACAGTACGCAATCACTAGTGAAGAAAAAAACATCATGTGTCCTGCCGATAAGCGTGGGCGATCAGATTTCGTCATTTGACACAATCACTAGAGTCGTGGATCATTTTTGTGTTCTTGTCTCTACTATAACATGGGATTAAGCATAAGGAGATTTAGTTCACTGTCTTTCCCTTGTTCTTTTCCCCTAAATCTTTCCAGCTGTCACCAAGTTCTCTAGTTTATTTCTTCTCATAACGTGCCAAAAAAAAAAAAAAATTAACTGGCTGCGTCCAATATCTCCAGTCAGTTTATGGTTTTCATTTGCCTCTTGCAAATAGACATGTTCATTGGTTTTTCTGTCTGTCCATGATATTCTTTGCATTTTTCTCAGAAACCGCATTTCTACTGCCATTAGATGTTTTCCAGCTTGTCTGCTCATTGTTCGTGTTTCATATCCATACAACAGTATAGCGACATCGTATACAATTTTCTTTATTTGTACTGATATAATTATACAACAGAAGAAGACAATCCACATTCTTTGGGCATGTTGAGAAAAGAGGAAAGCTAGAGTTCGTAGTCAATACGGGAAGATTGGGGGAAAGAGATGCAGGGGGAGAAGAGGAGAGAAGATGCTGGACAGTTTGACATCATGGCATGGAGGAATGTCGGTATCAGCAATTATTAGCAACGCAACGCTGTGGAAAGACATGATCACCAAGGCCACACGGCATGAACTATGAGAATAAGAAATGTACATCTCTTAAAACATTACATTCTATTGATCCTTCTAGAATTGCGGACAATGCAGACCTTAGCAGAGAAGAGTTGTGAATGTAATGCTATGATAGAATTCCGGTGACCAAGAATAAGAACACAACTGACTGACTCATAAACACAATACTTCTTCTTCTTCTTCTTCTTCTTCAGCGTTCCGAGCCATTGAGGTTCTTTGCTGCAAATACAATCCGTCTCCATTCGTCTCTCTGGTGGACCTTCTCTTGCCAGTCGTTGATTCCAAGTGCTTTTAGGTCTGTACATGTATTATCTCTCCACCGCCTTCTTGGTCTACCTCGGGGATAAACACAATACACATTATATATATATATATATATATAAACACAATAACATTAGATATGCAGATGATACAGTATTAATTGCAGACAATGAGCAGGACCTGCAACAATTAGTAGATGCGGTTGTTGTACACAGTGAGCAACTGGGGTTAGAATTAAATTGTAAAAAGACTCAGGTTATGGTCGTCAGTAGGAAGGAAGAAGTGCCACAATGTAATATACAAGTAAATGGAAATATTCTTCAATCAGTGAATCGGTACAATTATCTTGGAACAGTTATAACATCTGATGGGAGATGCCTTGAAGAGATTAGAACAAGAATCGCCATGGCGAAAGGAGCCTTTAGCAAGATGAAAAACATTCTGACCAATAAGAAGATGTCAATTGAAACGAGAAAAAGAGTGTTGAGGGGATACATAGAGCCTGTTCTTTTGTATGGATGTGAAACTTGGACAATGAGCAGTCAAGCTGAAAAGCATCTGATGGCTGCAGAAATGTGGTTTCTGAGGAAAATGCAAAGAATACCAAGGACAGACAGAAAAACCAATGACCAAGTACTACAGGAGACAAATGAACATCGTAAACTGATTAGAGAAATTAGACGTAGACAGTCAAAATTTTTTGGACATGTTATGAGAAGAAATGGATTGGAGAACTTAGTGACAACTGGCAAGATCGAGGGGAACAGACCAAGAGGAAGACCGAGAGGAAAATACCTGGATGGCTTGACCACATGGCATGGACGAGACAGGAACACTGAGCTGATCCACGACACTGGTGATCGAGTGAAATGGCGAGTCATGACCGCCCACGCTTTCCGGCATGGCACATGATTGATTGATTGATTGATATTGATATATATATATATATATATATATATATATATATATATATATATATATATATATATATGTGTGTGTGTGTGTGTGTGTGTCTCTCTCTCTCTCTCTCTCTCTCTCTCTCTCTCTCTCTCTCTCTGCCTGGTTTGTTTACGCATGCATGGTGATGTGGCTTTTAATATTTAAGTGGGCACTGTAAGTTATTATTTCTTTACAGAAGGTTGCGATGATAATTTACGTTGAGTTTAGATATAACAATATGCTTCAGTAAACAGTAATTTATAACAAATAACAAACCACGACACACTGCAAGCTACCACACACAGCAAGTTTAGCTTTAACAGTTAGTTAGTTAGTCGACAGATAATTTCTCATTGCGCATCGAACCATTCAGTTCATAAGTGCTCGGATTCCTTCCTCAGTAAATTCCCGCAGCATGTAGCGGCTAACGACGCCAGTTCTGTGTTGGTTTGTCATTCTCCTTTGGCATCCTGCATTGTGATCTTGTTTGGCCACACCTCTTTTAATTTGCTGTTCTAGCAGTCTAGCCATGGTTGTAGGGTTGTAGATTCAGTCATCACTTGGTTCTTGCGAACGATTTTACTTCTCGTGTTTTATGACATCTGTATTTTGACTAAGGAAACATATTTTTGTGAACTCAATTTTTCTTTCTGTTAATGTTCTCAAGATGTCTATGACATTGGTTATGCTTTTACTAATCTTTACCTCTCTAAATTCCCACAGCTTATCTCTAGTTTATAGTGTTATTTTATTTCTTATTCTTGTCATTATAATTCTCACGAATATTTTAGTCACACGGCTCATGAAACTAATTGTGCGATGTGTCTTGTTGCACTAGATTTCTTTGGTAAGGTTATGACAATAGATTTCAAGAAGAACATGGCCTTTGTATACATTAAATTACAGCAAATTAAGATAAACAGCGATATACGACATATCATCGTAATACAGCATCCACCACGGAACATACAACAGGGTACAACATACACCATACAGGAAGATACAACATACAATGTACTGCAAGCTATTTACAAAACAAACCTACAATATACAACATCAGCAAGTTCCATTATTCACCAAATTACAGTATACTGCAGTCAACTATATACAGCAAGCTGCAATATAAAACATACAACAAATAGGAGTATACATAGTATATTAAAATAAAGCATCCAACAAACAACATACAAGGCACAGTATCCACCATATAGCAAGCTGCTAGAGTGATCCATACAGCAAGTTGCAACAAACAAAACACGACACGGTGAAGTCATAAGGACAGTTTAAAGATGGCCGCCCCACCTTTGACATGCACCAATGAGGAGCTGCGTTCTGTTACTCAATATTTTATCAGTAAAAGGGTGATGAAGAAGAAGAAGAAAGAAGAAGAAGAAGAAGAAGAAGAAGAAGAAGAAAGAAGAAGAAGAAGAGAAAGAAGAAGAAGAAGAAGAAGAAGAAGAGAAGAAGAAGAAGAAGAAGAAGAAGAAGAAGAAGAAGAAGAGAAGAAGAAGAAGAAGAAGAAGAAGAAGAAGAAGAAGAAGAAGAAGAAGAAGAAGAAGAAGAAGAAAAGAAAAGAAGAAGAAGAAGAAGAAGAAGAAGAAGAAGAAGAAGAAGAAGGAGGAGAAGAAGAAGGAAGAAGAAGAAGAAGAAAGAAGAAGAAGAAGAGAAGAAGAAGAAAAAAGAAGAAGAAAGAAAGAGAAGAGAAGAAGAAGAGAAGAAGAAGAAGAAGAAGAAGAAGAAGAAGAAGAAGAAGAAGAAGAAGAAGAAGAAGAAGAAGAAGAAGAAGAAGAGAAGAAGAAGAAGAAGAAGAAGAAGAAGAAGAAGAAGAAGAAGAAGAAGAAAGAAGAAGAAGAAGAAGAAGAAGAAGAAGAAGAAGAAGAAGAAGAAGAAGAAGAAGAAGAAGAAGAAGAAGAAGAAGAAGAAGAAGAAGAAGAAGAAGAAGAAGAAGAAGAAGAAGAAGAAGAAGAAGAAGAAGAAGAAGAAGACGGAAGAGGAGGAGGAGGAGAAGAAGAAAAGAAAAAAAAAGAGGAGCAGGGTAGGAGAAGGAGGAGGTGAAGGAGAAGTAGGAGGAGGAGATGAAGAAGAAGAATTAGAAGATGATGATGACGAAGATGTTGACATCTTCCGCTGGGTGGAAGACAAGCCGCACACTGTATAATTGTAACAGACTCACAGGGTATGCTGAGAAAGGTGAAGACGGACACATTTCGGGCAGAGCTTCCATTCAACAACCAAACATAGAGAGAATCCTTTGGATATTCCCCAGGACATGCTGGTGTGGTGAGAAACGAGCAGGCGGACACATTGGCTGGATCTACACCTCTTGGTGGGGTATTGGTGCATGAAAAAGTGGATGTGGTCGAGGCACTTTGAAATCGTGTGTATAGTGCAGAAGACCAGGTATATCATCGCGGCTTGGGGAGAATGGTGCAGCAGGGAGTGCCCAGAGGACACTCAAGACTCTCATGAAAGGCCAGACGGACATGTATTCCGACTACTGCTGGTACCATTAGTATTGGGGCTTTTTGCTGATTGTTACAGATGAGGATGGAGCACGTATAGAAATGGTCTGAGTGCTGTCATGTTGGTTCTTAAGTCAACTCAACTCAACTCAGTTTGATTCTAGATTTTCTAATTTCGTCTGGTTTCCACAAATTTTCTAGTCTATTAGCACTACTCTTTTTCTTTGATAATATCCCTACCTTTTCTCCCAACAGTGTCAGCATGGCTGCCTAATTAGTATATTATTCCACATCTTGAAGTGAGATTTGTCAAGGGAAATCGGGTTGTCAATTGCATGAATGTTATCTTTCTCTAGTGCATATTAGACATAATTGTTGTGACTTCTCATTAACTGTGTTTATTTTATCCTGCACCTTATTTTGTGTGTGTTTGTCTGACAGGAGGGCAACGCCATCTGCAAAGTTCAGGTCACCAGGCTTCTCAGTCAGAATTCATTCATCTCATTTCTGGTGGTGGATGTTATGAAATTGTGTAATCGTGTGTCATTTTCTCTATAATCTTATGTGGCCTCATGACATCTTGTTTGTAATATTTTATAAACGTGTGTTTAATCTTTACTAATTTTAATGTGGTTTTGTCTTGCAGAGTGTGATCTCTCCAAATATGTGTCGTTTCATATTACCTTTTGTGTCATTTTATTTCAACCTTTGTATCATCTTGAGCAATTCTCTGCGACGTTTGAAACTCAAAACACGTGAGACCAGAAAACACACTCGCAAACAAAACACGCCACAAATAATGACACATACACACACGAATGCTGTTTAATTACTTCTTTCATATTGGCAATCTGTATTCTATGTACAGTCGTATAATTGAAGATAAAAGCACTGGGAATTCCTGGAATCTAATTGTGCTATCTTCCCCAAGGTTTTCCCAATTAAGGAGTTCAATTCAATTAATGAAACAGTTGAGTTAAGCAGTTTGAGGCATTAGCATTATAATGAAAATATCTTTCTAATTTGCGTGATTAAATTAAACTCCTTACAATTATTTCTCTTTTAAAACTATGATATTCATTGCTGAAGTAAACTTTATTAATTTTATACTTTCCTATTTGACAGGAAATTGATATAAAGTGTTTACTGCATGCGCCAAGAGATTGATATAAACTGTTAGTTTATCTGCCAAGCATTTACATTATTTAATTAAGTATTGATAATTTTGTCACATAATTAATCCAGGCTGGCGGGCACCATTTCCAGACAGTAATTTACAAACAAAATGACAGTAATTAAAGACAAAGAGGAAAGGATTTTCTTTTCATCATCGTCATCAAACGACACCCTGGATAGGTCAGGCTACCAAGCATACTTTTTCTCTGTTAATGAAATGTTCAACTTATGAGCGCCCGCCCTATTACTCTGCCAACCCCCCCCCCCCCCCCCGTCGTTCTTAAACTTCCGGTGTGCTGATGTCGATGTAGCGGGTTCAACCCCTAGACCGGACAGTTGGACTAAAATGTTGACTTCTCGTCCTTGACTTGGGAATGTAAATTAGAAGTACCTCTGACGTCGGAGTGGGTTCTCTTGATGGTGAAGGACACTGGTAATATGGAAAGCTAATCCACATATGCTTGCTAAACACAATCGTGTCATATTATAACACCAACAAGACATCTGTGTTCCTGTTGTGAATAATCTTCTGTCCCTGCCAACATAATTGAGGACAAAAGCACCAGCAATGTCCGCTATCTAACAATACAGCCTGGGACTGGTGATTTTAAGTGGAATCTGTGGAGTGGAAGTTAAGTCCTACACACTGACTGACCCCTTGGCTAGAGACGTTCTTCTCTGGGCTTGTCGCACTTATATCGAAAGTTGAGAGAAGAAAAAGAGAAGACGATATCTATAATCGTTACATAGCTTTCACTTATGTGACGGCTGGCATCTAAATGGTCTGGTGTCGCAGCGGACATCTTTCTTTATTTAGCGACAAACTAACGAACACAAAACAATACCCTTGAAGCTCAACGAAATAAACACACACAGATGCAGGCCAACGTTTCGGCCATATATTTTTTTCAAGGGATACTAAAATAAGAATACTTACATCATCAACATATGCCATGCCGAAACAATGAGCTGCCATCTCACTCATTCACTAGAGTCGTGGATCAGCTGTGTTCTAGTCCCGACCGTACCACGCGGCCAAGCCATCCAGGTATTTACTTCTCTACCTCCCCTTGTTCTCTTCCCCTCGATCTTACCAATCGTCACCAAGTTCTCCAATTTATTTCTTCCTGCCCAAGCACTTGTGATTGTCTACGTCTAATTACTGTAATCAGTTTACGGTTTTAATTTGCTTCTTGTAGGACTGGCTGTTTTATTTGTTCTGCCCATGGTATTCTTTGCATTTTCCTCCAAGCTAGTAAATACTGTGTGTGTGTGTGTTGTGTGTGTGTGTGTGTGTCTGTGTGTGTGTGTCTGTGTGTGTGTGTGTATGTGTGTGTGTGTGTGTGTGTTGTGTGTGTATGTCTGTGTGTGTCTGTGTGTGTGTGTGTTGTGTGTGTGTGTCTGTGTGTGTGTGTCTGTGTGTGTGTGTCTGTGTGTCTGTGTGTGTGTCTGTGTGTGTCTCTGTGTGTGTGTGTGTCTCTGTGTGTGTGTCTGTGTGTGTGTGTGTCTGTGTGTGTGTCTGTGTGTTGTGTGTGTGTGTCTGTGTGTCTGTGTGTGTGTCTGTGTGTGTCTCTGTGTGTGTGTCTGTGTGTGTGTCTGTTTATGTGTGTGTGTGTCTGTGTGTGTGTGTATGTGTGTGTGTGTGTGTGTATGTGTGTGTGCTTTCGCTCGCTTTGAGTTCAAGCGTACTCCATACACTACTACTTTATGCTACTACTTCTAGTGCAATGGACTGTTGTTGTTTTTTGTTTTTTTTTAGCGTGTGAATTAGCTTTCCCTATTACCAGTGTCCCTCGCCAAAAGGCGAAGCCACTCCGACATCAGAGGTACTTGTAATTTACGGCATCAGCACACCGGATGTTTAAGAACGAGAGATCGTATCCATTCGATCATGTTTACCTCCAGCTGCCGGTTTCCCCGGCGTAGAGGTTTAACGTCTTTCTCCGAAATCCCGTATACTCTCGTCAGTAACCCGACGTGCGCGAGAATCGGTAGCGGTTCTTGCCGCGTCGGTAACTTATGGGGTATGTGAGCCAGTCGCTCAGAAAGCAATGACAAACTACTGAGCGTAATCTTGCCAAGAAATTAACAATCAGCTGAAAGATGCTGATGTTGACAGCGATGTCCTGTAAAGGATATACGAACAAATAAATAACCTCCAACTAGAAATGTGATACATCCCAATCATTAACAAGTAATCCGTTTGTATCGACGAACCGCACAAACTAGTCTTAACTTGTGGAGTGATGATGCTTCAATCATGACACTCCATAGGCGAACTACTGGCGTTAAGGTTTGACCTTGCCACATTGGAGATCCATGACAGTAGAAGCATCGATACATTAGAGGTATAGATTTACATTCACCGAGGACAGTGCGATATGATATACATGGCGTGGGATTTCGTAGAATTAATAAACCAATTGAGAGCTTAGTGTTCAAACCCTTTGTGACTTCAAACACAGAGGACACAAACAATATATTGCACGATTTATTGCCTGGCGTATTTCGCTGCGTCTCGTCAGGTGCATACTGCAGAGTTATGTATCATATGAAATGAATAAATGAATTATTCTTTGGCTGAAATACTCACTGACTATCTAATTCAAGTATTTCACCCAAAGTATATTTCATTTATTCCCTTCGTATGATATCTAACTCTGCAGTATGCAGTATTGTCTAGGAAGGAAGCTCCGACAGGCGGACAGTCAGAGCAGTGCTTTGTTGGCCCCGCAGCTTGTCTTCTTCCACATGTGCTGCTGTTACCTTTCCTCTGGAGTAAACTAGGCAGGTAGAGAGAGGGATCATGTTGCATAGGCTACACGTGGTCTATAAATTCAGTCCAAGTTTTCTGCTGTGGAGAGGCATAATTCCAGTTTGCAAACTACCGTCTGTCTAAACGGCAAGGTGCCAGTCATGCAACTGACGAGGTGCAGCTTAAAGTATGTCTTTATGTTCTTGTTATTATTGTTATGTTCTTATGCTTAAAGTATGTCTTTATGCTCTTGTTATTATTGTTATGTGCTTATGCTTAAAGTATGTCTTCAGTATGTTCTCAGCCATACGTGTAGGAAAATCATGGCACATAACTAAGTTAACTGTTCATTCCATGATTTTCTTTGCCTTCTTCCTCTCTTTTTTGCCTGCGTGGGCTTGCGAGAGCCAGCGTGCATAAATTCTTAACCCTTTGAAAATAAAGTGTGTGTGTTCGTTCGTTCCTCTTCCACTATTTATCCACACACGACCAATGGAATGCTCCGAAACATAAATAAATTCCATAGTGCTCTGAGACTAGTATTACTTTTACTTTTCTCGTCTCCCCTTGCCTTCCACAATTTCCTGAAGAACTGTTTTGGAAATTGATCCATGGCGCGTCCCATGTTTTCAAATTCTTAATTTCCCCGATCCTCTGGCTCTTCGTATTCGGTTATTGATGATTACTTGTGAAGTATGGTTTGCAGTCAGTGAAGAAAGGTCATACAAGTTCCACCAAGGCAGAAACGAACGGCTGAAGTGTGAAGTATGTGACTTTCATATTGTCTAGACCAGTGGTTTTCAACCTTTTTTGGTCCGTGCCCCCTTTCACCATATTTTCACAACGTCATTCTCCCCACCCCCACCCCCCTTTCGTATTTCCTACCTAAAAATTTGGCGCGTGCCCCCTTCACCATATTTTTAGAACGTCATTCCCCTCCCTTTTTTTTTTATTTCCTACCTAAAAATTTGGCCTGTGCCCCCCTTCACCATATTTTTAGAACGTCATCCCCCCCCCCCTTTTCGTATTTCCTACCTAAAAATTCCCCCCCCCCCCCGCCCCTACACAGTATACGTAATAATGGAAGCTAAATTTAATAGCATATACTAAAACAAGTCTAGACGTCCACATAAAACGTGATTTGTGGGTCTACTTACTTATAAAAATAATTTTAGAAGGGTGAGACGTACAGAACCGTAAAGTATGACGGGAAAAACAATATCAAGTGATCGGTTCTTTTATTCACGCGATCTTGAAATAATCTTAATTCCCCTCCCCCCCCCCCCTGGAAACCCTAAAATTCTCCCCTGGGAGGGGGGGGGGACTCCCCACCGGTTGAGAATCATTGGTCTAGACTGCCATCAGTAGATTTTAATTTTTTCGCTCGCTCGCTCTGAACTCAAGCGTAGTCCATAAAACTATTTACAGTAGTAATGGACTGAATTTTGCGTGTGGATTAGCTTTCCCTATTAACAGTGTCCCTCGCCATCCCACTCCGACTTCAGATGTACTTGTAATTTACTTCCCAAAGTCAAGGACTACAGGTCAACATTTTAGTCCAGCTGTCTGTGCCATGTATCGAAACGGACTCAAGAAAGAGTCACACGGTGCAAATTAACAGTAGACAAGATTACACCAAGAAAGAGTTAAAGTCTTAGATGAACAATAATCATCACGCAAACAGCGGGATAGAACAGTTAAGAGTAATCATACGAGATTAAGGAGAAACACGTACGGCCCAGCGAGAGGGAAACCACTCACGTAATTAAAGAGAAAAACAACACGTGACAGAACGGAGGTCACGACACGACAGAAGGAACAGAGAAAGACTGGTCAGTCAGGCTAAGAAGTTGCTCCAAGTCGGTCGCAAAATGTTCCCAAGCGATTAGAACGTCAAGCCATTAAGATAATCACATCGCTCAAGATTGCCGCAATGCGATACAGCAAGCTGTTCATATATATATATATATGATGTGGCTCTGTGACAACGGCTTTGCTACAATCAAATTATCCGCCACAGGCTATTGTGTGTCAAATCAAGATTCTCCCGTGTGTTTCCGGGGCCCATAAGGGAAGCAAAGAATAGCAACACTGCAGCCTACCACGCATGTCGTAAGAGGCGACAAAGGAGGCTTGATGGTTCCGTCGCCCTGCTACTGAGTGAGTGCGGGGCGCTACACTGTGAGCTGTGAGTTGCGTGTGAAATGCTTCTGAATCTGCCCGAGGTTTTTTTGGAACGTGACTGCATGTTCGGAGCGATGGCAGATGGCTATGTCCCAGAGTTGACCGGTTTTTGCCTTATGCAGAAATGCATGCCTGCTGGGCTTCTGGTTGACTGCCACTACCATCGACGATGAACTGTATTTTCGTGGACTGTGTGGGTGAACATCTAGGAAACATTCAGATAGGAAAATGACTGCCGATTCCATCAGAGATAAACTGGATGTTTCGTGGGGGACTATTGTGTTGACATTCTGGCGGCGGCATTATGCACAGTGTATCTGTGCGGGCTGTTGTTTGTCGAGGCTCCTGTCTTTTCAACTTTTCACATTGGGCAGTGGGGAGCATTTTATGTGATATTCACTGGCACAGGAACGGAGTATAATGGGGACGACCCGTTGCTGTGAAGTTGGAACTGCGACTAACTAACTAACTCTCAAGATGGCCAGCACAGGGGTGTAAATTGAACATGTTTCCATTTTTATCCTACTATATCGCATAGAAGAAGATCGCGTCGCTAGAAACGATAGGGAAGAACATATAATGAAGCACACCAGTCGTCACATAAATATAGAGGCAGTCATGCCTTCGACAGAATGTAAGGATGGTTGTGAGACGGGCTCGACTTTAAGTATGGTTGTGAGACGGGTTCGACTGTAATGATGCAATGTCGATTAAAAAAATAATGGATCTTCTCTAGGACGTCAGTGTCTTCGCTTGTTCTAGTGGTACTTGTGGTTTGTCATGAGAGATGCCATGTTCTATACAACGGGCCGAACAAAGACTCTGGCAGTCCGGTGTAGAGGTTGAACCGCTAACCTCGGAATCAGTACATCGGATGTTTAAGAACGCGTGTTCTTATCCATTTGACCATGCGGACCTGCATAAGTAGATTGACTGGCCAGTTCCCTTCCTCGTCTTCTTTTCTTCGTCTTTATTTTCTCAGCTTAGCGTACTCTGTAGCTCAGCTGTGGAACAATCTTCCACAAGAAATCAAAGACACCACCAATCATGATAGATACAGTCGTAACCTGTTTGAACACTATCTCAGTACAGACTACATGCCCCCCCCCCCCCCCTAAAAAAAATAACCAAACAAACAAACAATAATGCTTGCTTGCTTGCTTGTGTTCGTTGGCTTGAGCTCCAACGCGAAGTCCTGTATGTCGGATGAAGACATCCTGTTGTCCAACATCAGTGTGATGTTATACAGGACCTGAGTTTTGCGTGAGTATCCGTTGTCCCATGTCTGGCTTATTGGTGTGCAGACTGGTGGTTCCTCGCCGTACAGGCAGACACTCTCCGACTTCGGGGGAATCGGCGATCCTACTGACTTTAGCCAGGACCCCGAAGGGACCTGTTGCCCAGGACGCTCGACGAGGACGCGTCAATAGGTCTTGGCCAGTATATAACCCGGCCCTGGTGCCTTGGAAACACCTCTGCGTCCCACAAACAATAATAAAAATGATCTCAAACGACAACTTGTATAATAAGCATGCCCATATGTATGGTACGTTACACCATCCTTGGATATTTATAATGGTCATGTTAAAAGTTCTTAGTGAGCCGTTTATTATTGATTATTCTCCATGCGTTTTAATGCATATTGTTCTGTTGTTGTCTAATATTAGATTCATTAATGATGTATTAATGACATAACGTATGAGAGGAAATAGAGAAGAAGGGCAGAATGTCAGACAGGCCTGGCTGTCCAATTCTTAACCCTTTGAAAACAAAGTTCGTTCGTTCTTTCGTTCGTTCGTTCGTTCGTTCGTTCTTCTCAGGCACTTCCCCGCAAAATCTGACAATCATGCGCTGCCCGTGTTATACCTGAGCTGTGGCGAAGGCTTATACGGAGGCAATTCGTGATCATGCTCACGGCATTCGAAACACAGCGAGACACTGATTTGACAGCTGACCGACTTGCGTTGGTTTTTCATACAATGGTATGACTGCCGGTCTTTTAAAAAAAAACACAGTAATGGCAAACTACTGAACGTAAACTTGCCAAGAAACTACAAACAGCCACAAAGAATGTTGGTACTGACTGCGACGTACTGTAAAAATATACAAATTACTTTTAACCCATATTATGAGTATCTATCCAGATCTGAGTTTCATGGGGGAAACAATGTGTGCTCGTGCTGGGTTTTTTAACACGGCTAGTGTGTTGAGAAACAATTAATCAGTTAAAGTTGTTAAATGTTCTTTGCGGGACGTTGCAATGAACCCCGCCATTTTATGGCTTTTTGTGATCTTCTACTCAAGTTTACTTTCAGTAGTCTGCCAATGCTTTCTGAACAGCCGGCGCTCGTATCATTGTTAAAAATCAACACAAGGCGGTCTGATTCTAAATCGCCCGCAGCTGATCTAGATGTTGGCAGGCGTGTCTGTCTGTCGATCTGTCTGTCTGTCTGTATGTGTGCTATGTGCGGGATTGCGAATCGTGTTCGCTACCCCTTAGAAACAGAAGCGGGCAAGTCATCAATAACCAACCTGTCCTATCTGGCTAACGTCATCTGAGCAATATCCTCAGTCATAGTTGCGGTTAAGCTAACCGCTTTCTAACAACTGAAATTGCAGTTTTCTTATAAACACATCTATGACACATCTAATAGACCAGGCGTCCTTGAAATGAGAACCACAGGCACACGGACAATAACAACACGCACATATATAGGCGGCACAACGGGAAAGAAAGTTAAACAGACGAGTCTAGCCAAACCACTGACTGAAGTAAATCTAATTGTCCTGTCACAGAGATCACATCACTTACCATATTCACACAGACGGGAGCCAGCAGTGAATCTCCAGCTGTCGCTGTGTCTTCATTTGATTGTCCTAATCTGACATATTATTTTCTATGAAAGAGTAAAAATATCTTGATGTTATCTGTTCACCTAAACCAGGGGTCACCAAACTTTTTTCACGGCGGGCCGGATAACTGACAAAATGACGAGCACGGGCCGGATACTCAATCTGTACAATACTTGCGCCGGTCTCAGTGGCGAAGGTCTTACGAACAGAGGTTCGAATTCACGTCAAGGCGGGCCTGTTCAGACTTGCAGGTTGACGCTGGTTAAAGTGGGTGCCTGGAAATGTCTTGGCAAGTAGATGGCGGATAATCAACCAGCCCACTAATCAACCACCCAACCAACCAACCATCTAACCAACCAAACATCTAATCAATCAACCATCTAATCAACCAACCAGCGAACCATTCAACCACCCAAAAGAAAATAATCAACAAACCAACCATCCAACCAACGAACCAACCATCCAACCAGTCAAGCAACCAAGCAATCATCGAAAACAAAAATACCAACAAACCAACCAATCAACAAACCAACCAAACCACCATCCAACAAACCAACCATCCAACCAAACAAGCAACCAAGCAATCATCCAAAACAAAAATACCAACAAACCAACCACTCAATAAACCAACCAACTCACCATCCAACCAACCCACCATCCAACCAATCAGCCATCAGTCATGCCATCCTGCATAACATGCTACCTCCGTGCTGACTCATCATGTTCTCTGTCTAACTACCTAGCTAGTTACATACTTCCCTGTCATTCTACCTAGCTACGTATCTGCCTACTGACCCAATGATAATCATAAGTGCCTGCCTTCTAGCTACAGGATATGGCTGTTCTTGGCCATTTCTCGGCTAAACAGAGATTAGTAAGTGATTTGTTGAGACTCCAATCTGTTCCACTTTTCACATGGGACAGTCAGGGACATTTTGTGTGACATTCATTGACACAGAAATAGAGCGTAATGGAACGACCCTTTGCCGTGAAGTTGGAACCGCAACTAACTTACCCGATTACTTACATGCATCCATCCATCCATCAATGTGCCACGCCGGTAAGCGTGAGCGGGCATGTTCTGCCATCTCACTCGATCATCAGAGTCGTGGATCAGCTCCGTGTTCCTGTCTCGACCATGCCACGTGGCCAAGCCATCCAGGTATTTACTTCTCGATCTTCCCGTTGGTCTCTTCCCTTCGATCTTGCCAGTTGTCACCCAGTTCTTCAAGTCATTTTTTCTCATAACATGCCCAAAAAATTGTGACTGTCTACGTCTAATGACTCTAATCAGTTTACGATCTTCATTTGTTTCTTGAAGGACTTGTATCGATTCTTACATGCATACCTTCTGCCAAACATACCACATGGGTATCTGTTTATCTCACAGGACTCGGGGAATAGTGAGACGCGTAGTTTAATAAATCTCGATGTATTGAGTCACGGGTTTAAAATTAACCTTTGGTGTGTTGTCTGTGTGAGCAGATTCTCTCTGCCCATTGTCTCCTTCACTGACCTTCACGCTAAAAACTTCTATATTTGGTATTGATCTTACACAATCCCTTTGATGGCATTAGATCCCGCTCATCCTTGAGTGTTCAACTTTAGTGGAAAGACTAAGCATGATCTGTTGATTTAAATCCGTTATTTTAAAATTCTTTTAGTCTGATAGGGCGATTTAGTTTTGGTTATCCGTGATGGCCCAATCTCTCTCTCTCTCTCTCTCTCTCTCTCTCTCTCTCTCTCTCTCTCTCTCTCTCTCTCATATCATACTGCCTATTATACCTTCTTCTCTGCCCCATCTCCCACTATCCCCACACAAGAATATTTACTAAGAAATCAATCTAGAACTTTTGTTTGAGCCTGTTCAGCTGTATATTAATGTGTCTGTCTTGTGTTCCACAAGTACTTAAATAAAGACACGCATTTTCCAGTATCTCGCAATCATAAACTCATCTGTCACTCACCTGTCACATGTTGACTGAGACGCAAGCAGCCCGACACTCAACGCCCTACTGTAGTAATACCACCAGAAACTCATTACCCAGACAGCTGTAGATTAAAAGCCACGACCTTGCTCCGTGAACTCATCGCAGACGCCATATCCACATGACAGTCGGCAATCGGATTCCAATTCTAGGCAGACTACCAACGCTAGATACAGGAACCAGACCACCGCCGTATTCAATAACTAAATTATTCCGCCATACCGCGGTACATCCGACTGACTGTTTGACGTCAGCGGTTGGAAATCGGTTATTGGTTATCAAAAATGTTGTCGCAGTACTCAGAACACCAGAATAACATTCTCTATCAGAGCAGAAGAAAGTTTATGGATTCTAACTGGCTCCGTGGCACTTTGGTTGGATATACATCTCGAATATGCACACATTTGACATGCGGGCACTCGTGCTTACACGAATCATCCGTTTTTTACCTTCTGTCAAATGAATTGAGAAAAAGAGAGTTGGGGTGCTATATAGAACCTATACTGTTGTGTGCGGGTAAAATATGGACAATTAGGAGACAAGCTGAGAAACATCTGATGACAGTAGAAATGTGCTTTCTGGTGGTACATACAAAGAATACCTTATCAGTAGAGAAACACGAATAAACTCACTTTCAAAAAATAAATATATAATTAAATACCGAAAGTTGTTTAGAGAAAAGTATCAATCAATCAATCAGGTGCCGTCTCCACAACGAAGGTTGGCTGCATGGATCTTCGACGCTGTCTATCTCTTGCCCTGACTGTACATTCTGTCAGGTTGATGTTCGTCCATCTTTTGATGTTATCTTCACATTTGTATCGTCTGCCTCTTGCCTGCTTGTCCTCAATCTTGCCCTCCGTTATTGTTGTTATAAGAGTATTATGTCTTTTATCATGGCCGAAATATTTCACTTGCCTCTTTTTTGTTTCTTTTATAAAGTCTCTTTCATTCCCAGTTTTTCTTGAACTTCTGTATTTGATTTGATTTTTTTATTCTTTCATGAAATATGACATTTTCGTCTGTATATCCACATCTCCAGGGCCTCTATTCGACTTTCTAGTTCAATCAATCAATCAATCAATCATGTGCCATGCCGGAAAGCGTGGGCGGTCATGACTCGCCATTTCACTCGATCACCAGTGTCGTGGATCAGCTCAGTGTTCCTGTCTCGTCCATGCCATGTAGCCAAGCCATCCAGGTATTTTCCTCTCGGTCTTCCTCTTGGTCTGTTCCCTTCGATCTTGCCAGTTGTCACTAAGTTCTCCAATCCATTTCTTCTCATAACATGTCCAAAAAATTTTGACTGTCTACGTCTAATTTCTCTAATCAATTTACGATGTTCATTTGTCTCCTGTAGTACTTGGTCATTGGTTTTTCTGTCTGTCCATGGTATTCTTTGCATTTTCCTCAGAAACCACTTTTCTGCAGCCATCAGATGCTTTTCAGCTTGACTGCTCATTGTCCAAGTTTCACATCCATACAAAAGAACAGGCTCTATGTATCCCCTCAACACTCTTTTTCTCGTTTCAATTGACATCTTTTTTATTGGTCAGAATGTTTTTAATCTTGCTAAAGGCTACTTTCGCCATGGCGATTCTTGTTCTAATCTCTTCAAGGCATCTCCCATCAGATGTTATGACTGTTCCAAGATAATTGTACCGATTCACTTGTTGAAGAATATTGCCATTTACTTGTATATTACATTGTGGCACTTCTTTCTTCCTAGTGACGACCATAACCTGAGTCTTTTTACAATTTAATTCTAACTCCAGTTGCTCACTGTGTACAACAACCGCATCTACTAATTGTTGCAGGTCCTGCGCATTGTCTGCAATTAATACTGTATCATCTGCATATCTAATGTTATTGATGTTTCGTCCTCCAATGCTGATTCCATTTATATCCTCTACATTTCTGAAAATATTTTCACTGTATAGGGAAAAAAGATATGGAGACATCACACAACCCTGCCTAACACCTCTCTTAATTGGCTGATACTGTCCCACTTCATTATCAATCCTTATTGCAGCTTGTTGTTTCCAATATATGTTTTTTATAAGTCTAATGTCTTTCCCATCAATTTGTAGATCTGCAAGCATATCCTCACTCTTCCTCACTCTTTGCATGATAATTCTTAGCAAATTCTTTGTGATGTGACTTATACTAATTGTTCTATGTTGATCACATTCCAAGGTTCCTGATTTCTTTGGGATTGCAATAAATACAGAGTTATATAATTCAGGAGGTATATCTCCAGTATCATATAATGTGTTCAGCAGTCTGGTGACTTGCTCTAGTCCAAATTCTTCTAAAGCTTTAATCATTTCTGTTGTGATGTTATCTGCACCGGGGGCCTTGCCAGCTTTCATATGCTTAAGAACATTTCGAACCTCCATCTCCAAAATTGGCGGTCCTTCATTATTAAATCTAATATCATACTGTTCGTCTCTGTTATCATCATAAAGGTGTTTCACATAATCTGTCCATACATGTAGAATCTGGTCTTTTTCTATTATGATTTTGCCATCTTAAGTTTTTAGACACCCTGTTGATGTACTTGTTCTTTTATTAGTAAGTTCCTGAATTCTTTTGTGCACTAATTTGGTATTTTGACTGTTGTGTTGGTTTTCAATTTCTAAGCACATTTCCTCAAGCCATGCTTCTTTTGCCTCCTTATATAATATTCTGACTTGTCTGTGAATTTCTTCATATTTGACAGAATTATTTTTGTTGAGTCTTCTTGTTTCCACGAGGTGTAAAATGTCTTCAGTCATCCATTTCTTACGACCCACCTTCTTTAATTTTGGAATAGTTGTTTCTGCAGCGACATTGATTGAATTCTTCAACGTTTCCCATTGATCATCCACATCCTGGAATAGGATCTCTAGATCAGACAAAATTTCAAATCTGTTCTGTACTTCTATGTTGAATTTGTTTTGTATTTCCTTGTCATTACTCAATGTACACAAATCATATTTAGTGTTTCCTGTTATATACTTGACTTTCTTCAACTTTATCCTCAATGTTCCTGTGAGTAATCTGTGGTCACTATAACAATCAGCACTGGGAACTGTTTTTGCTAGTGTTAATGCGTTTCTAAAGCTTCTGCTAATCAGAATGTAGTCAATCTGGTTTCTAATCCTGCTATCAGGACTCCTCCATGTCCATAATCTTCTAGGGTGTTGCTTGAACCAGGTGTTTCCTACAATCATTTCCTGTTCTTTTGCCCACTCTACGAGTCTGTATCCTCTATCATTTCTCTCTCCTAAACCATAGTTTCCTACTGTGTATCTATCCCCTTGATTTCCTAATTTTGCATTGAAGTCCCCTATTATGATGTTTATTTCTGAATTTTTACATTTCTTTAAGGCAGACTCTATGTCATTATAAAATTCTTCTACACTATCTTCACTGGATTCTCCTGTTGGGGCATATACTTGAATAATATTTATGCTAAAAGGTCTGCCACTTAATTTAACTAGTAGAACTCTGTCCGACACGGCCCAATATCCTTGAACAGATTTTGATGTTTTCCGGTCCAAAATAATTGCCACTCCCCTATGACGATCTTCACCTCCAGAATAAATAATCTTGAAATCGTCATCTATCTTGATGCCTGCTCCTGTCCATCTCGTTTCGCACATACCTAAAATATTAATTTTTTCCCTTTCAATTTCTTGTTTTATGTTCTCCAATTTTTCGTCGTCGTTTAACGTCCTAACGTTCCAAGTTGCTAATTTTAACGTCTCTGTCCTTGTCTTGCGATGATCAGTCTTTAAGCGAATCATGATATACTAGGCACTTTTAAAGAGGTAGTTTGCCGTTGCTTTCCTCTATGGCAGTGACCTTACTGGTCGGAGACCGCAGCCATTGACTCAAGAAGAGTTCCTCTGCCTGCTGTCGTGAAGCTCGAGGCCATGACCCACAAATATCTGTCCGCTGCCCTCAAAATTTCATCCACCACCTGCCTTTCGTGGCTTCTTTTGAAAACTTCCAATAAAAGGAACACAATATAACATCACATAATCCACAGGAAAACACTATTCACAGGAAATCCATAGGAAATCACACGAAATCCAAAGGAAAACACTAAATAGCGTCCCTCCGAAAAGTAACGCTTCATTTTGTCGCCATTGTACCGACTTTCTAGTTGCTTGTTCAATTTCCAGGTTTCCGCGCCATACAATAGAGTTGAATATACCTAATATTTGACAATTCTCATTTATAATGCGTTGTTAAAGCGGCTGGATGAGTGGCTACATCGGCGGACTCTCGTTCGGGAGACCCGGGTTCGATCCCTCGGTAAGGTGTGGGATTTTTTCTGTCGGGGCAAAAAGAAAATCCTAACCTGCACAGTTCGCGGTGACTGCACTAGCCAGGCGGCCTAAATTCCTCAGGCTCAATTACCCCTCTGCCATACACCGCAAGGTACTATATTGGCAGTAAATGACAGTTTGACAGTTAATCTATATAGATGTTAATACTTATTTCATGCCGTTGAAGGCAATTTTGGCCATTCCTATTCTCTTTTTGATTTCTACTTCGCTTCTGCCATCATTTCCAAGATAGGAGAAGCTTGTTACTTGGTCTATTATCTCCCCGTTCTCTCTGGTTCCTGTATCTAGCGTTGGTAGTCTGCCTAGAATTGGAATCCGATTGCCGACTGTCATGTGGATATGGTGTCTGCGATGAGTTCACGGAGCAAGGTCGTGGCTCTTAATCTACAGCTGTCTGGGTAATGAGTTTCTGGTGGTATTACTACAGTAGGGCGTTGAGTGTCGGGCTGCTTGCGTCTCAGTCAACATGTGACAGGTGAATGGCAGATGAGAAATGTATGTAGACAGTCAAAATGTGTAGGCGCATTATGAGGAGAAATAAACTTAAAAACACAGTAACAACTGGTAAACTTGACGGGATAAGAGCCAGGGGAAGGCAAAGAGATAACTACCTGCGTGGCTTGGCCACATGCCATAATCGGGACAAGACACTGGTCATCATCGTCATCATCTTCCACTTCTGCCGTCAAGCGCCGTGGGGAGGAATAATTTGCGTTCCAGCGCCCGGTGGGCGGCACTGGATAGTGTCATTCCGTGTGGTTGTACAATGTCTCTGATGTCGTCAATCCATTTTCTTCTTGGACGTCCTCGTGGTCTCGTCGCAGATGATCTTTGATGTAAGGCCAGTATTTTGGCATGGTCCAAGATGGCGATGGTCATAAGTTCAACAACCAAATATTTACCCTATTAACTACCAGAGACAGAATGTTAAAGCAGCAACAGAGAATGAAAATCAAAACCTGCGAGATGAGAGGCTTGAGAAGACGCGGAACTTGACTATCCGAGACCGAGTGAGAAATGATGTTATCAGTCAGACAGCGGAATCATTACATTGTGGTAATATATTGACAGGCAGACGATCAAATAGGTATGTCATCTCTTTAGCACGCAACACCATCAGTTACACCGCTGGCGTTACATCAAAGAAGATTTGATAGGAGAGCAAGAGAAGCCCGAGAAGAAAATGAATTGAAGACATCAAAAAAACGTTGTACAGTTACACGGAATGACACTATTCAGTGACGCCCATCGGGCACAGGAACATCAACTATTCCTCCCACGACACTTGACGGCAAAGGTGGTAAATGATAATGTTGCACAATACCACACAACACTAAATACACAGTCACAACTTTACATACAAGATCGCACAAGATCACATTTGAAAACGGGAGACAATTTGGATGAGTGGACATCATGGATGAGTGGACATCATGGATGAGTGGACATCATGGATGAGTGGACATCATGGATGAGTGGACATCATGGATGAGTGGACACCATGGATGAGTGGACATCATGGATGAGTGGACATCATGGATGAGTGGACATCATGGATGAGTGGACATCATGGATGAGTGGACATCATGGATGAGTGGACATCATGGATGAGTGGACACCATGGATGAGTGGACATCATGGATGAGTGGACATCATGGATGAGTGGACATCATGGATGAGTGGACATCATGGATAAGTGGACATCATGGATGAGTGGACATCATGGATGAGTGGACATCATGGATGAGTGGACATCATGGATGAGTGGACATCATGGATGAGTGGACACCATGGATGAGTGGACATCATGGATGAGTGGACATCATGGATGAGTGGACATCATGGATGAGTGGACATCATGGATGAGTGGACATCATGGATGAGTGGACACCATGGATGAGTGGACATCATGGATGAGTGGACATCATGGATGAGTGGACATCATGGATGAGTGGACATCATGGATGAGTGGACATCATGGATAAGTGGACATCATGGATGAGTGGACATCATGGATGAGTGGACACCATGGATGAGTGGACATCATGGATGAGTGGACATCATGGATGAGTGGACATCATGGATAAGTGGACATCATGGATGAGTGGACATCATGGATGAGTGGACACCATGGATGAGTGGACATCATGGATGAGTGGACATCATGGATGAGTGGACATCATGGATGAGTGGACATCATGGATAAGTGGACATCATGGATAAGTGAGTCTATGGGAGTACGGACAATAGTAATGTCAACGATCGATCTCCACCGGAACAAAAGGAGAGTACACATCACAATGGAGGACACATCACAATGGAGGACAATGGAGTTATGGAAAACCTCATGTATCTGAAACTATGTGCCTCTAATCTCATAAAACATTACTTTTCTAGAAGAAATGTATGTTTCATAATCTGCTTGCCTATATGTATGTCTGTCCGTCTGCCTGTCTGTATGTCTGTCTGCCTATCCGTCTGTCTGCTTCTCCATCCATCCATCCATCCATCCATCAATCCATCTATTCATCCATCCATCCATCCATCCATCTATGTATGTATCTATCTATCTATCTATCTATCTATCTATACATCTATCTATCTATCTATCTATTTATCTATCTATCTGTCGGTGTGTTGGTTTCATTGTCTGTCTGTATGTCCGTTTGTCTATCTATATGTTTGTCACTGTCTGTTTGTCTATCTGTATGTGTGTCTATATGTTCGTCTGTCTGTTTTTCTTTCTGTATATTCGTCTGTGCGTCTGTATGCCTGTCTGTTTATATGACTGTCTGTCTTTCAGCATTTCTGCCTGCCAGTCGTCTTTTCAAACATGAATCTACTTATTTAAAAAGCAACCTGCAAACCAGTCCATCTGTCTGTCTCTTTCTGTTTATTCCTCAAATCAAACAAAATCACTTCCTACGAAACCGCCCCACCCCACCCAACCCCCACCCTTAAGTTGTTCCATTGCATCACAGTTGTGGTCGTTCACATGAAACCATCGATACAACTCAATGACAGTTCTCAGTCGCGTGTCAATAGTCATAGTTGAGTACATCAAAGCCGCGGCTGTCATCCTAAAGCTCAGCCACGACACCGCTGTCCTTTGATCTGCTTTGTCCGTGAATCTAGTCACAAATGGTGGCCATTTCCCGGCTAAGCAGAGACTAGTAAGTACCCGCTGTCTGGCATGTCAGCTTGTTATCCGACATTCATCTTAGTGACTTTTGAACTCTGACCTCTTTGTGCCTCGTGTAGCATTTAACAAGTTGTTTTCCAAGTCATCATCATAAACATGTGCCATGCCGATGTGTGTGAGTGATCGTGATTCGCCATCTCATACAATCATTGGGGTCTTGAATTACACTTGTGTTCTTGTTCCATTTATGCCTACCGGCCAAGTCATCCGGGTATTTATCTGTTGCCTTCCTCTTGCTCTTTTCTCATTAGGTTTGCTAGCTGTCACGAAGGTTTCAAGTATGTTTCTCCTCACAACGTGCCCCTAAAATCTTGGCTGTTTACGCGTAATTTTGTGCAATCAGCGATTTTCATATGCATCGCGAAGGACAAGTTTTTTTCCCGTCAGTTGTATTCTTTGCATTTTACTTAGAAAATGCATGCTCACTGCCATTTGATGTTTCTATTGTTGTTGGTTTATTATCCATCTTTCACATGCATATAGCTGTATAGGATCTCTACGTTTTTGTGTGTCCATATGTCCGTCCTCAGCCCATCCATCTTTCTCTTCTAGAATTGTTTGGCTGTGTGTGATTTACAATGCAAATTTACGCACAGTACTTATATGACTTTATCCAACTCACACTTTCGTAAAATCAACACCAGCGAGATGAGATGCCTGAGGAGAGCTGCCAACTTAACAATCCGAGACCGAGTAAGAAATGCTGTTATCAGACAGACAGTGGGATCAACACCTTGTGCCACATTTATTGAAAGACAGAAGATCAAGTGGTTTGGCCATGTCGTTAGAATGCAACACCAACAACTACCATCACTGGCCTTACATCAAAGATCATCAGCGACGAGACCAAGAGGACGTCCAAGAAGAAAATCGATTGGCGACATCAAAGACATTGTACAACCACACGGAATGACACTATCCAGTGCCGCCCACCGGGCGCTGGAGCGCAAATTACTCCTCCCCACGACGCTTGACGGCAGAAGTGGAAAATGATGATGATGACGATGACTTTGTCATTGCTTTCCGATACGACCGACGCTCATTCCGATGTATGAAAATAAGCGCAAGGCGGTCTATCACGGAGACAAAGAACACAATACGATAAGGAAAATCTGCATTTTATCGAATGAAGAATATGTTATGCAATAGTCTCTTGTCACTGAAAGTTTGAAAAAGAATTCTTGCATGTTACATAAAATCAGTTGTAACATACTACTGCGAATCCTGGACAATTAATAAACAGGAGGGGGAAAATCTCTAGAAGTCTTGGAGATGTGGTTTTATAGAATAATGCTAAAAATTCCTTGTACAGCCAAAATCGGGACACTATGCGAGAGGCTAAGACGCAAAGACAATCAATCAATCATGTGCCATGCCGGAAAGCGTGGGCGGTCATGATTCGCCATTTCACTCGATCACCAGAGTCGTGGATCAGCTCAGTGTTCCTGTCTCGTCCATGCCATGTGGCCAAGCCATCCAGGTATTTTCCTCTCGGTCTTCCTCTTGGTCTGTTCCCCTCGATCTTGCCAGCTGTCACCAAGTTCTCCAGTCCATTTCTTTTCATAACATGTCCAAAAAGTTTTGACTGTCTACGTCTAATTTCTCTAATCAATCTACGATTTTCATTTGTCTCTTGTAGTACTTGGTCATTGGTTTTTCTATCTGTCCATGGTATTCTTTGCATTTTCCTCAGAAACCACATTTCTGCAGCCATCAGATGTTTTTCAGCTTGACTGCACAGTGTCCAAGTTTCACATCCATACAAAAGAACAGGCTCTATGTATCCCCTCAACACTCTTTTTCTCGTTTCAATTGACATCATTTTATTGGTCAGAATGTTTTTCATCTTGCTAAAGGCTACTTTCGCAATGGCGATTCTTGTTCTAATCTCTTCAAGGCATCTGCCATCAGATGTTATGACTGTTCCGAGATAATTGAACCGATTCACTTGCTGAAGAATATTCCCATTTACTTGTATATTACATTGTGGTACTTCGTTCTTCCTAGTGACGACCATAACCTGTGTCTTCCTACAATTTAATTCCAACCCCAGCTGCTCACTGTGTACAACCACAGCGTCTACTAATTGTTGCAGATCCTGTGCATTGTCTGCAATCAATACTGTATCATCTGCATATCTAATGTTATTTATGTTTCGTCCTCCAATGCTGATTCCATTTAGGTCTTCTATATTTCTGAAAATATTTTCACTGTATAAGGAAAAAAGATCTGGAGACATTACACATCCCTGCCTAACACCTCTCTTAATAGGTTGGTATTGTCCTACTTCATTATCAATTCTTATGGCAGCTTGTTGTTTCCAATATATGTTTTTTATAAGTCTAATGTCTTTCCCATCAATTTGTAGATCTGCCAGCATATCCACAATGTTGACATGTCTTACTCTATCAAAAGCCTTTGTGTAGTCAATAAAGCAAAGATGTATATCCTTGTTTACTTCTAAAGCACGTTCAATAACTGTTCGCAGCATATACACAGCATTTACTGTACCCTTTCCTTCTACAAAACCACATTGTTCTTCCCCTATTTCAGGTTGTATTTTCTTCCTCACTCTTTGCATGATAATTCGTAACAAAATCTTTGTGATGTGACTCATTATACTAATTGTTCTATGTTGATCACATTCTAAGGTTCCTGATTTCTTTGGGATTGCAATAAATACAGAATTACATAATTCAGAAGGTATATCTCCAGTATCATATAATGTGTTCATCAGTCTAGTGACTTGCTCTAGTCCAAATTCTTCTAAAGCTTTAATCATTTCTGTTGTGATGTTATCTGCACCGGGGGCCTTGCCAGCTTTCATATGCTTAAGAACATTTTGAACCTCCATCTTTAAAATTGCTGGTCCTTCATTATTAAATCTAATAGCATACTGTTCCTCTCTGTTATCATTATACAGGTCTTTCACATAATCTGTCCATACATGTATAACAAATATCAAAAAGAGGCAGCCATCATTTTTACCACATTTTTTAACAGTTGCATATTCCTTACATGGCGTTGCTGTCAAAACCATCATTTTTCAGCTGTTGTTAATGTTCTTTGCAAGATTACGCTCAGTAGTTTGCCATTGCTTTCTGAGCGACCGGCTCACTTACCCCGTAATTAACCAACGCGATGCGATCAGTTGCCGAATCTCGCGCAGCTGTGTTCCTCGAGTGGATATACGGGATTATGGAGAAATTCGTTAACGCCTTCGCCAGGGAGTCCGGCACATTATGAGAAGACAAAAACTTGAACATTTTGTGACAAATGGAAAGAATAGTTGAAAGAGACATAGGGGAAGACAGCGTAAGAAAATTATTGAGTCTTGTGTCATGACACGGAAGTGAGTCATCACACGAAATAATACAGGTCGATGGAGATCGCGAGATGTAGAGAAACATGATCTCCCAAGCCAGTCGGCGTGATGAATAAATCAATGAATGAAAGAATGAATAAAACAATTAATACAAGGAATTAATCTCATAGAAAATCTCGACTGGTATTGAACAAATAGCCCTGTAGACCTCGACAGTATGTCCTTAACTGCGAGTTGTTGTCGGCATCACATAAGAGAGCGTGGATCTGAGAGCGCAAGTTTTACAATTTTAGAGCAAAAATTGGATCCGCCTCCGCGAAAATCGAACCGTAATGTGTAAAATTACTAAACGCCAGTCATCACGTTGTTTGAGCAATGTTATATTTAGTTGAAATACACGGGACTGGTCGGTTATTTCTGTACACCAATAGTTTCAATATTTTAGGGCAATCGTACACCAACAGTCGTGTTTGTCACGCGAAGTCTGGGAAAGTTTGTTTCTCTGTCAGACCAATTACCACTTTCACAACTAAATTCGGTTGCTAGGTCACAATACAGTTTCCAATTCTGTGATATTACAATCTGGACCTCTTTTGTCTAGTCTATATTTTGATGTTAAACTTTCCGTAATGCTATTGTCAATATATCGTTTATCTAGCCCATCTCTAGAAGTTATCCTTTCTGTGATGTTATTGTCTAAATATCCTTTGTCCAGTCCGTCTCTATAACTTAAACTTTCCTTGATGTTTGTTTTGTATACATCTTTTATCTGGTCCAACTCTTGATATTATACTTTCAATGATATTTTTGTCTATATATCCTTTTTTAGTCCACCGCTTCAAGTTAAACTTTCTGTGATGTTACTGTCTACAAATCCTTTATCTGGAGGTCAGTATGGCTGAATGGATAAGAGCGCACGTCTTTAATGAAGCCGAAGGGAAACAAAAGGAAAAATAACTTCTGTAACAGTGATAAGAGGTAAAAAGCGCAACCCTGATCTCGTTCGGGCCAAAGTAAATAAAGACTAGAAAAGAGAAGAGAACCTCTCACAACCCCCAACTCGCAAGAAAAAGGATAGAATAAGGATAAGAAGATTCAGGATTCGTGAGACAGGGGGAACGAATGATAGTTTATCTGCAACCCCAGACATTAGAATACCCTGTAAGCCGCATCAGAAACAATGAATATATAAATTGTACTTATAAACTAAACAACAAACCAAGAGTAATACAGACATAATTTTATTTATAAAACTTCTAAGGACAACAAAAATTGCAAGTAACAGCGAAAGAGATGTAGACCGCTAATCCCTATATGTAATTAACAACAAAAAAGAGAAATGAAGGTAATAGAAAACGAAAAAAAAAAACTGTAGATATCAGCAAAAACAGAAATGTAGGCACCAGAAAACACGAGATGTAGGTAACAGCAAAAACCCAGGACAGCTTAAGCCACCTATTTAACAGTTCTTCCACTGCAAGAATTCACAACTCTCACCAACTGATTTTTGGATCTACCTGATCCCATTACAGGCACTGACGCCTTTTTTGGAATTATTCGATCACTCTATAGGCTTTGACGTCTATTTTGTTGGGTATTTTGTGGTGAGAGAGGCCGATTTTACCCACGCCTTTTCTTTTTATACTGACGCCCGAACTATATCCCGTGATTCTGTGCGAGTTCCAATGGTGGAACCCTCTGGCGCGTTTCATTATCATCATTCAGAGCTGTGTACATTAAACATCCGGTCTGCTGATGCTGACGTAACGAGTTCATCCCCTACACCGGCCAGTTGAACTAACATGTTGATTTCTCGTCTTTTACTTGGGGAGGTACATTACAAGTACACCAGAAGTCGCAGAGGATTCTAAGTCGGCAAGTCACGTAGTAATGGACCTCATATCATGTCATGGTGTGTATTGGACAAATGATTCTTTCCCTGCATCTGTAGATCAATCACCATTTGATGGGTGTTGTGGTCAATATCCCGCCGGTTACTTTTACTTCCCAGAAATAATGCTGCATATTTTAGGATAGGCCGTCCTGGGAGTGGAAGTCGCAAGCCTCATCTCCAGAGGGCTCACAACAGATGATCACCAAACCCAGCCCGCAGACAAACGTGCAGGCCACTATACTACCGCTGTACCCATCCACTGTTCTCCCGCAGTGCTCAGCCACTATACTACCGCTGTACCCATCCACTGTTCTCCCGCAGTGCTCAGCCACTATACTACCGCTGTACCCATCCACTGTTCTCCCGCAGTGCTCAGCCACTATACTACCGCTGTACCCGTCCACTGTTCTCCCGCAGTGCTCAGCCACTATACTACCGCTGTACCCGTCCACTGTTCTCCCGCAGTGCTCAGCCACTATACTACCGCTGTACCCGTCCACTGTTCTCCCGCAGTGCTCAGCCACTATACTACCGCTGTACCCGTCCACTGTTCACCCGCAGTGCTCAGCCACTATACTACCGATGTACCCTTCCACTGTTCTCCCGCAGTGCTCAGCCACTATACTACCGCTGTACCCTTCCACTGTTCTCCCGCAGTGCTCAGCCACTATACTACCGCTGTACCCTTCCACTGTTCTCCCGCAGTGCTCAGCCACTATACTACCGCTGTACCCATCCACTGTTCTCCCGCAGTGCTCAGCCACTATACTACCGCTGTACCCATCCACTGTTCTCCCGCAGTGCTCAGCAACTATACTACCGCTGTACCCATCCACTGTTCTCCCGCAGTGCTCAGCCACTATACTACCGCTGTACCCTTCCACTGTTCTCCCGCAGTGCTCAGCTACTATACTACCGCTGTACCCTTCCACTGTTCTCCCGCAGTGCTCAGCCACTATACTACCGCTGTACCCTTCCACTGTTCTCCCGCAGTGCTCAGCCACTATACTACCGCTGTACCCTTCCACTGTTCTCCCGCAGTGCTCAGCCACTATACTACCGCTGGCTGTACCCATCCACTGTTCTCCCGCAGTGCTCAGCCACTATACTACCGCTGTACCCATCCACTGTTCTCCCGCAGTGCTCAGCCACTATACTACCGCTGTACCCATCCACTGTTCTCCCGCAGTGCTCAGCCACTATACTACCGCTGTACCCATCCACTGTTCTCCCGCAGTGCTCAGCCACTATACTACCGCTGTACCCATCCACTGTTCTCCCGCAGTGCTCAGCCACTATACTACCGTTGTACCCATCCACTGTTCTCCCGCAGTGCCCAGCCATTATGCTACCTCTGTAGCCAGCCACAGTGCTCCAGCAGTACCCAGCCACAGTGCTCCAGCAGTACCCAATTTATTGCATCATCATCATCATGTGCCATGACTGTAAGCTTGTGAGATCATGGTTCAGTATGTCACCCAATCATCATGGTTCAGTATGTCACACAACCATCAGAACCTTGGATCAGCTCTGTGTTCAGTATGTCACACAATCATCATGGTTCAGTATGTCACACAATCATCACAACCTTAGATCAGCTCTGTGTTCAGTATGTCACACAATCATCATGGTTCAGTATGTCACACAATCATCATGCTTCAGTATGTCACACAATCATCAGAACCTTGGATCAGCTCTGTCTTCAGTATGTCACACAATCATCAGAACCTTGGATCAGCTCTGCGTTCAGTATGTCACACAACCATCAGAACCTTGGATCAGCTATGTGTTCAGTATGTCACACAACCATCAGAACCTTGGATCAGCTCTGTGTTCAGTATGTCACACAATCATCATGGTTCAGTATGTCACACAATCATCATGGTTCAGTATGTCACACAATCATCATGGTTCAGTATGTCACACAACCATCAGAACCTTGGATCAGCTCTGTGTTCAGTATGTCACACAACCATCAGAACCTTGGATCAGCTCTGTGTTCAGTATGTCACACAATCATCATGTTTCAGTATGTCACACAATCATCATGGTTCAGTATGTCACACAATCATCATGGTTCAGTATGTCACACAATCATCATGCTTCAGTATGTCACACAACCATCAGAACCTTGGATCAGCTCTGTGTTCAGTATGTCACACAATCATCAGAACCTTAGATCAGCTCTGTGTTCAGTATGTCACACAACCATCATGGTTCAGTATGTCACACAATCATCATGGTTCAGTATGTCACACAATCATCAGAACCTTGGATCAGCTCTGTGTTCAGTATGTCACACAATCATCGTGGTTCAGTATGTCACACAATCATCATGGTTCAGTATGTCACACAATCATCATGGTTCAGTATGTCACACAATCATCATGGTTCAGTATGTCACACAATCATCAGAACCTTGGATCAGCTCTGTGTTCAGTATGTCACACAATCATCAGAACCTTGGATCAGCTCTGTGTTCAGTATGTCACACAACCATCAGAACCTTGGATCAGCTCTGTGTTCAGTATGTCACACAATCATCATGGTTCAGTATGTCACACAATCATTATGGTTCAGTATGTCACACAATCATCAGAACCTTGGATCAGCTCTGTGTTCAGTATGTCACACAATCATCAGAACCTTGGATCAGCTCTGTGTTCAGTATGTCACACAACCATCAGAACCTTGGATCAGCTCTGTGTTCAGTATGTCACACAATCATCATGGTTCAGTATGTCACACAATCATCACAACCTTGGATCAGCTCTGTGTTCAGTATGTCACACAATCATCATGGTTCAGTATGTCACACAATCATCATGGTTCAGTATGTCACACAACCATCAGAACCTTGGATCAGCTCTGTGTTCAGTATGTCACACAACTATCAGAACCTTGGATCAGCTCTGTGTTCAGTATGTCACACAATCATCATGGTTCAGTATGTCACACAATCATCACGGTTCAGTATGTCACACAATCATCAGAACCTTGGATCAGCTCTGTGTTCAGTATGTCACACAACCATCAGAACCTTGGATCAGCTCTGTGTTCAGTATGTCACACAATCATCATGGTTCAGTATGTCACACAATCATCACAACCTTGGATCAGCTCTGGGTTCAGTATGTCACACAATCATCATGGTTCAGTATGTCACACAATCATCATGGTTCAGTATGTCACACAACCATCAGAACCTTGCATCAGCTCTGTGTTCTTGTCTCGATTATGTCATGTAGCCAAGCTACCAAGATATGTATATACTCTGTATTCCTCTTCCCCTTTCCCCAGTAAACTTGCCAGCTGTCACTCAGATTTCAAGTGTGTTTCTCCACATAATGTGCCTACAAATTCTTGACTGTCTACGTCAAATCTCTTCAAACAATTTATAGTTTTCAGTCGTTTTCTATCAGTCGGTTTTTCTGTCCCTGCATGATATTCTTGTCATTTTCCTCAAAAACCACATTTCCGCTGCCATTAGATGTTTCTCAGCTTTTCTCCTTACTGCCCATATTTCACATCCATATAACAATATATATTCGATTCTATATTGCACAAATTGTTACAAAAAGTTAAGTCCCTCACAGTGAATTCCATTGCATTTACTATTCAATTAATTCGCTCATCACACTTTGATCACCAATTGATACACACATTTGACGACAGTTGGAGAATTAAGTCGTTGTATTGTAATTAATGTGACCTCGAGACAGCACTAGAACAAACAAACTAGCTCGTGTCCCGTGACAGATGACCTTTTTATTACATTAGCAGCCCCAGGGCTAATCACAACACTATTTACAAGTCTATTAGGCTGCAAAGGGCAGTAACCTCATCTTCCTGAAAGCTGTTATGTTTGTCACCCCCTTGCTTATCCATAGTAAACACAACATTTTCCAGACATGCGGGTTAACGGTTAATAATTTTTTTAAAGGTTTCATGGGTCTCTTCTCTAAATTACACCCAAATACATTAATGTGTTATCGTTTCATTAAAATGAAACAAGAGCTCGTTGCGCAAACTAGGTGTCAATTTTTGCATCATGTATGGGCGCGAGATTATTGACTCTTTTAATTCATAATTTATTTCATTTAGTTCTTGATGAAGTTTTGAAGAAAACTCTAACTTCGACGAAGAAGAAGACGACAGCATTATTATCAAAATATATGTATTTTCTCTCTCCATCTTTCCCATAATTCATAACTCATTGTTGATCATTCGCGTCTACACAGAAGAGCAGCCACCATGTTATTATTTTGGTTGTATTTTCGATTTTCGAGTTGACCTTTATTCTAATAAAACTTTGGGCATGCCGATTCTTTTCTGATTGTATACGGTATGTGTACAATTTTCCATCGGATGTAACTGTATGGCACACATATGTATATAGGTTGATTTCTTTTATGTTTACATCATTACTTTCTGGAAAATTGCATGTTTTATAACACAGTGTAAAATATGGTGTTTCTTTTTATGTTGAAAGTAACAGAACGAGCGAGCGAGCGAGAGAGAGAGGGGGGAGGGAGAGAGAGAGAGAGAGAGAGAGAGAGGGGGGGAGAGAGAAAGAGCGAGAGAGAGACCGACAGAGAGACAGAAAGAGAGAAGTAGCCAGACTAAGACACATAGCGAGAGGGTGGGTGAGACTGTGAAGGAGAAACACGGTGCGAGAGTGAGGACGTAAAGCGAGAGAGAGAGAGAGAGAGAGAGAGAGAGAGAGAGAGAGAGAGAGAGAGGAGAGAGAGCGAGAGAGAGACCGCCAGAGAGACAGAAAGAGAGAAGTAGCCAGACTAAGACACATAGCGAGAGGGTGGGTGAGACTGTGAAGGAGAAACACGGTGCGAGAGTGAGGACGTAAAGCGAGAGAGAGAGAGAGAGAGAGAGAGAGAGAGAGAGAGAAGGAGAGGCACGGTGTTGAGAGAAGACAGAGGGAGAAGAGGGAAGACAGAGGGAGAAGAGGGCATATGCGAGAGGGCAGAGAGAAGACAGAGGGAGAAGAGGGCATATGTGAGAGAGAAGACATAGAGCGAGATACAGAGAAAGAGACAAGGTGATAGAAAGAAGACAAAGCGAGAGAGACACACAGAGAGGCAAGGTGCGAGAGAGAAAACAGAGAGAAAGAGAGGGGCACGATGAGAGAGAGAAGACAGAGACAGAGATGCAGAAAGAGAGAGGCAATGGTACGAGAGAGAAGACAGAGCGAGAGACAGAGAGAGGCACTGTGAGAGAAAGAAGACAGAGCGAGAGACAGAGAGACACTGTGAGAGAAAGAAGACAGAGCGAGAGAAAGACAGACAGAGAGAGGCACGGTGCGAGAGAGAAGACAGAGAGAAAGAGAGCGGCACGGTGCGAGTGAGAAGACATAGAGCGAGAGAGACAGACAGAGAGAAAGAGGGGCAGAAAAAGACAGAGAGAGAGACATGAAGAGGCAGAGAGAGAGACACACACAGAGACATTCTGTTGTTCAGAAAATCTCCTGTCACCCAGTTGAGGCCGGACACACCTGGAAGCCCACGTCAATAAATAAACACCTCTGACAGTATTAATTGCAGACAATGCGCAGGACCTGCAACAATTAGTAGATGCGGTTGTTGTACACAGTGAGCAACTGGGGTTAGAATTAAATTGTAAAAAGACTCAGGTTATGGTCGTCACTAGGAAGAAAGAAGTGCCACAATGTAATATACAAGTAAATGGAAATATTCTTCAACAAGTGAATAGGTACAATTATCTTGGAACAGTCATAACATCTGATGGGAGATGCTTTGAAGAGATTAGAACAAGAATCGCAATGGCGAAAGTAGCCTTTAGCAAGATGAAAAACATTCTGATCAATAAAAAGATGTCAATTGAAACGAGAAAAAGAGTGTTGAGGGGATACATAGAGCCTGTTCTTTTGTATGGATGTGAAACTTGGACAATGGGCAGTCAAGCTGAAAAGCATCTGATGGCTGCAGAAATCTGGTTTCTGAGGAAAATGCAAAGAATGCCATGGACAGACAGAAAAACCAATGACCAAGTACTACAGGAGACAAATGAACATCGTAAACTGATTAGAGAAATTAGACGTAGACAGTCAAAATTTTTTGGACATGTTATGAGAAGAAATGGATTGGAGAACTTAGTGACAACTGGCAAGATCGAAGGGAACAGACCAAGAAGAAGACCGAGAGGAAAATACCTGGATGGCTTGGCCACATGGCATGGACGAGACAGGAACACTGAGCTGATCCACGACACTGGTGATTGAGTGAAATGGCGAGTCATGACCGCCCACGCTTTCTCGGCATGGCACATGATTGATTGATTGATTGACAGTGAAGGGGATACGAACACATACCAACCGAGCAGGCAGGCTCCTGGCTGATGGCATACAAAGATGTACATTCTTCCTTAGTTAGTTAGTTAGTTAGTTAGTCAGTCGATATTCCAACTTCATGGCAACGGGTCGTCCCCATTATGCTCCATTCCCGTGCCAGCGAATATCACACAAAATGCTCCCCATTGTCCAATGTGAAAAGTGGAATAGACGGGAGTCTCGATATTCCAACAAGCCCGCACAGGTATACTATGCATAATACCGCCACCAGAATGTCAACACAAAATTCATCCACGAATACCAGTTCCTCGTCGACGGACTCGGCAGTCACCATAAAGACCTCATTAACCCGGGTTTTCTCACATGGCTCGGTCTTTTACCGCGGGGCGGCCCACTAAAAGTGTCTCACAAAGCACGAACTCTGCAGCTTCAGCGCCGACTCCCAGGAGTCTCCTGAAAAATTAACTGTACATTCTTCCTGACGAACCTTACTTTACAAAGATGTGCATCCTTCCCAACGAACCTTACCTTACAAAGATACACATCCTTCCCGACGAAGCTTACTTTACAAAGATGTGCATCCTTCCCAACGAACCTTACCTTACAAAGATACACATCCTTCCCGACGAAGCTTACTTTACAAAGATGTGCATCCTTCCTGACGAATCTTACCATACAACGATGTACATCCTTCCTGACGAATCTTACCATACAAAGATGTGCATCTTTCCTGACGAACCATACCATACAAAGATGCACATCCTTCCCGACGAACCTTACTTTACAAAGATGTGCATCCTTCCTGACAAACCATACCATACAAAGATGTGCATCCTCCCTGACGAATCTTACTATACAAAGATGTGCATCCTTCCTGACGAACCATACCATACAAAGATGTGCATCCTTCCTGACGAATCTTACCATACAAAGATGTGCATCCTTCCTGACGAATCTTACCATACAAAGATGTACATCCTTCCTGACGAATCTTACCATACAAAGATGTGCATCCTTCCTGACGAATCTTACCATACAAAGATGTGCATCCTTCCTGACGAACCATACCATACAAAGAAGTGCATTCTTCCTAACGGACCTTATCTTACAAAGATGTACATCCTTCCTGACGAACCTTGCCATACAAAGATGTACATCCTTCCTGACGGACCTTATCTTACTTAAATCTGTTACGTTTGTCGCCTCCCTGCTTAGTTAGTTAGTTATCAGTTGGGGTATCTTCGTTGCACTCCGGACATGTCCATAGGTGCTCAGATCCTCCCCCCAGCATATGCATCAGCGTCCGGTGGCTAATAGTGCCAGTTCTGTGTTGGTTGACGAGGCGCTTTGTTTTCCCGATGTACCTCTCGCGTCTGGCTGTGCCGATTCTTACTCCCAGGTCTTTCATCCTGGAAAGCGATGTGGAATCACTGGCGTCAAAATCCTCTGTTCTCGCCATATCTTTAAGGGTGTTAATAACATCGGCACGATCCATGGGCTGGCCATCTACAGGGGGTGCAGAGCCAGCCAATTTATCAGCTCGTTCATTTCCCTCGACTCCCGCATGTCCCGGGACGAAGATGAAGGTGACTTTGCGGACAACAGACTTCCGCAGCGACTCAGTCCACTGTCTACGTACAGATCCAGCTTCGACCTTCTGAATCATGCTCATTGAATCACTTAGTACACACACGTTGGTATAATGCTGTGATTCCAGCCATATGAAAGCCTGTGTAACTGCCATCACCTCCATCGTCATGCTGCTCGTGGTCATAGAGTGGGCACCACTGGATTCTTGAACGGTTCGGCCCGCTGAACGGGCTGTAAATGCCCACGCACTTCTCTGCCTCTGCTTGTCCATAGTAAACACAATATTTAGCAGACATGCCGATTAATGTTTAATCATTTTTTGAAAGGTTTCATTAAATGATTGTAAGGTCATTTCTGGAAGTTAAATGCGAATACATTAATGTGTTAGCTTTTTATTAAAATGAAACAAGAGCTCGTTATGTGAGCTGACGTCAGTTGTTGCATCATTTACGGGCGGGAGATTGCTGACCTTTACATTCACAATTTATGTAATTAAATTGTTGGTGACTTTTTAAATAAAACGATAAGGATTAAGAGAAAGACGACGAAGAAGAAGAAGAACAGACAGACAGACAGACAGACAGACAGACAGACAGACAGACAGACAGACAGACAGACAGACAGACAGACAGACAGACAGACAGGCAGGCAGGCAGGCAGGCAGGCAGGCAGACAGACAGACAGGCAGGCAGGCAGGGAGACAGACAGACAGACAGACAGACAGACAGACAGAAGGACGGGTGGACGGACGGAATTCCCAGGATGTGTACACAATAACGAGAGCACAAACGGTCACAACTCCCTGCCTTTGTATGTAACGACAAGGAAAGAAACAGTCATAGTCCCAAGAATGCCACGCTTACAATTTGGGAGCCCCTGACATTCATGTTTTATTTACCCCATGTATAATCCGACATACAAATATAAGAACCTTTACAGGTCTGACATTCGGAAACTGACTCCATCAAAGTCTCTTGTTAGTTATTTACATACTCCCCCCCCCCCCTCGCCTCATCATAAGCCCCTTATATAGCATCAGATCAGAGCCAACGATCATTGCATTTGTAACACTAAAGTAAATTCCAGCTTCTCCTAGGAGATTCACAACGGAATTCATTACAGTGTCTGCTTTTGATCATCTATACGACCATCCTGTTTGATTTATGAGGAAACGACCTAAACCCATACTGTATAACAATGACAAAGGTGTAATATGTTAACATTGATACAGGTTTAATATGCCTCTACTGTGGAAATACCTCATTACCAAGACAAATGTGTGAAGAACAGCCGGGACAAACAGGAAGATTATGTTTATTTAACAAAGCATGTTTACCAAGGGCTGGATCAAACTGTGTATAGCCCTGCGCAACTAGATCATCAAATTCTCTTGTGAAAAACTTGGCAATATCACCGTGAAAAACCCAGCATTAATTCTTAACATAATTGTTTATCTATCGTCACGGGTATTGTTATGTGGAAGATAATTTGGTTCGTATCACCACCTAGATTAAGTTGAGGTTACAAAGTATGGTTAGTGGGTGTTGGGCAAATGTCATTTGCGTGACACATTAGGGTTGTTATAGCGGGCATGTGTACATGGATAATGTCAACACAATGCATACTAATAATTGATAATACAATTATTGATGGCCTTGTGTTGTGTTACAAAACGCGGTTGATGAAACGATATGATTCGGTTCTAGGTGAGAAGTGGAAGCTAAAGAGTAAATGAAATTGTTAATAGGACAGCATACTGAGTGCTTGCAATAACATCTACATAATGAAGGGAGGAGAGAGGTTGTCATGAGAATATCAGTAAATATGCATATCACTTTGTGGTTGTTAAAGTGTCGGCATGATCGAAAGGATCAGAGCTCTCTAGTCCGTAAATGTACGGTGCGCTGATGTCGACGTATCGAGATTAACCATTACACCTATTGGTCAGTTGAACTTAAAAGAGGACTTCTCATTTAAAAAGGAATGGCAAACTATTTAGCGTAAAACTGCCTAGAAAATAACCTGAGGTTGATAGCAAAGTCCTGCAAGGGACATGCGACATTTTTTATATTTGTAGTTGTTAACTGGCAGTTGGCGTTTTTATAGACTATAGTTTGTAACACGAAGCTATACATCTACATAGCATAAAGCCTGGAATGAATAGAAGATCATGTGTTGTCCATGCAGCCTGATGCCTTTACTCCAGAGGAAAGGTAACATCAAAATAAGACAAGCTGCAGAAGCTGCCGGATCAGCACAGAAATGTTCTAACTGTCCGCCGGTTGGAGCTTCCATTCTAGACCAATTGCCGACCAAGGTTTAGGGTCTGGTCTGCCCTGTCATGACATTTAGTCTTCAAATTGCATTTCCTCACTCTGGGGTAAGGCTTATCCCTACCAATTGCTCTCATCGCCCGAAACGATGTATTTGGGGTGTTGGGTTTAGTGAGCGCCTCCCAACATTCTACGCTAATAGAAAGCAGATAGAACCGTCTACTGTCATTAGGTAGCTCAGTTCGAGAGAGAAGATGCTACAGTTTCACATCATGGCATTGAGGAACGTCGGTTATCAGACATGATTGACAGAACATGACAACAGCGTCTGTCGGCTGACTGGTGTGGATCGCATATATTTACTGCTGCTAAGCTATTCTAGCAGCCGAAGAAAAAGACAAAATGTGTGAGAGAAGCTCGATGGATGGAAAATTACACATGGATCCTTACGAACGTTTCGATTCAAGTCGTTATCAGCGGAACAACACAAACCCTGTCATCAAGCTCAGCAGCAGTATCTTATTTATAGTAGCACTTTTTATCGAAGTTTTGATTATTGCTTCGTTTTTGTTGTTCCGTTGGTAAAGATTTCTGTAGAAACGCTTGCCTCTGTGTGCGTTTGCATGTGTGTGTATGTGTATGTATGTATGTGTGTATGTGTGCGTGCGTGTGTTTATGTGTGTATATCTATATGCCCGTATATGTGTGTTGTGTTTGTATGTGTGTTTGTATGTGTGTATATATGTGTATATGTGTGTATGAGTGTTGGTATGTGTGCATGTTTGTATATGTGTATGTGTGTCTTATTTGTGTGTGTGTGTGTGTGTGTGTGTGTGTGTGTGTTTATATGTCCATCCAGCATCTCTCACATATTTTGTGTTTGCGTATGGACACATCTGATCACCAGCCGCACACCACGGGGACTATCAGAAGAAGAAAAAACAGTTAGTTCCATATTCTTTACAGGACGTCGCAATCAACTCCAGCATCTTTTGGCTGCTTGTAATTTTTTGGCAAGTTTGCAATCAGTATCTTGCTATTGCTGTCTGAACGACCTGCACATATACCATTGTATGGAAACCAACGCAAGACGGTCTGCTTCCAAGTCGTCCACAGCTGTGTTTCGAACACTCTATGCGGGATTACGCACTCGTAACCCCTCCGCCATAGAGCTAGCTATCTAAGAAGAAGCTGTGAACAGAAACATGCGTACTTACATACGTGTTTAGCCTACACACGGACGGACATCGCCGTCATCATGCGCCTCATAATATGGCGTAGGCATTAAATTCATTCCACAGATCTCCGTCCTAGGTGTTCTGGATCAGTTCTGTTGATGATATTCCTCCATGCCTCCGTTTTGGAACACTCAGCGATATTTCTATCAGGTTATCTTTGTCTCTTCTATCGCCGATTGTTCCAGTAGTCACATTCTTATAGATGCGAATAATGTTCGACTTCAGGATATACACGTGTATACACAGAAAGACATGTAGATAATTAGGTAGCTTGATAGAAAGGCAGATATAGGCAAGACAGAAATATGGACGGACAGACGGGTGGGAGGGCAGGGAGAGACGAACATACAGACAGACAGATTGACAGACAGACACACCTGCCAACAGAGAGCGAGAGAGCAAGACACAGACAGACAGACAGACAGACAGACAGACAGACAGACAGACAGACAGACAGAGGAAGGGAGCGATAGACAGACAGACAGACAGACAGACAGACAGACAGACAGGCAGGCAGGCAGACAGACAGACAGACAGACAGACAATATTTATCTGGGAAGGTAGACCGCAAAGTAGGCACTTTAGTGCTAAACACATACGGAGAAGATAATTGGAAACAGGAGTGACTAATGCCAGCATATGGGTCACACTGCAGGAGATTGCAAAAGATAGGACACTGGTGTGAGTTGGGTAAGGCCCTATGCTCCAATGCAAGACAAAGATCAGAATAAGGAATCAGACAAATCTAGTTATTCATACAAGTAAAGCAAGTATTTCAGTGATCAAAACCATTCAGCAAAATTCTTTGTGACAAAAACCTATTAAATGGCAAAGATTAAGTATTTTCCCGATGTCGACAGAATTATTAGAAATAATTTTACTGCCAATATAAAGCTGAAAGACAAATGTAGTTATAACGTGCAGATGACAAGAACTGAGTGCGATTCGAGTTTCTGTGTCAAAATTAATGAGTCCACTCGCAATTAACGGAAACAGCATTTGCATACAAGATGTAGCCGTCTCAGCAGCGACCAGAAAGTCTCATCAATGGCAAACAATTTAATACTCGTTTTGGGTATAATACAATGTCTGCAAAACAGAACAATTATTTCGTTGGTTTACAGTAAATACGTAATAGTGAATTTTTTTTATATAGAAAATATTGTATTATAATAGTTTGCCATATTAAAAATAACATATATGCTACCAATGCCAAACCTAAACAATGACTGAAAAGAAGAAAAGAAAAATTACAACAACAGAACTGAGATAGATTCCTGGAAAGAATACTCAATGTATCAAGAAGAGATAAGAAATGAAGAAATCATACTAAAGTGGGAGTTATAGCAGCGCTAGATTTCATGAGCGGCTGGCCGAGTGACTAGAATGCCAGATTCTCCTTCGGGAGGCCCGGGTTCGACTCTTCGGTAAGGTATGGCATTTTTTGTTGCTGTCGGGGGGAGGGAGAGAGAGAAAATCCTAACCTGCACAGTTCGCGACGACTGCACTAGCCAGGCCCCGAATGATCAGGTCTTCTCGACTGGCAAGGCACACCAGACCGCTTAAATTCTAGCGAGCAATAATCAAATTGACTGATTATTTTTTTTTTCCGGGATTTGAGATTTAAATATTGAGCACAACCCACTACTGGCAACGCTGATCGTATTTCGGTACGAACCTAACCATATCACACTAGAATATCACAATGTCACCCATCGTAGGCTATAGATCCCGGGTCCAGTCGAGGATATGCACTACTGACGAGCTCAAACGAGAGCGAAACTCGAGTCTAGTGCTTCCAAATTGACGTGGACAAGGCCTTAGGTTCGTACCGGAATATGATCAGCGTTGCCAGTTGTGGGTTGTGCTCAATCTTTAAATAAAATATCTGTAATTTTTCCTCTTCTCCTTTGTTTTTCTTTCGAGGGAAATGCGTCTCACGTGGTTATGCACTTCAAAGGTCAACGTGTCCGACTTCGCCATGCATTTGTGTAATATTTGCTACCTCTATTCAACGTAACTGGTTCTATCTACCCACGGGATGTTAAACAGCTGTTATTTAACAATAACAGTCGCTGGTGACAACAATAGTTCATTAACGATATTGAAGCGAATAACAAAGCATTCAGATGACACTGTCACAGAGAATATGTCACTGACACAATGTCAACAAGTACAATGTTAATCTGTTAATGACACAATGTCGACAAGGACAATGAAGACAATCTGTCAATGACACAAAGTCGACAAAGACAATAATAACAACATGGTGTGTTTAAGTACTCAACGCGAAACTGGCAAAAAGACTACGCGAAGACCAATGGCGTCCTCTAGTGAGACAATGTAATGGCATAATGAAGCTTTCAAATTACCAGATTTTTTTTTACCCTGGAGACAGGTTAAAATAAATGTCAAGTTCTATTTTCATTTGCCTCTTTGTATTTGTGTTTAGGATTTTCAAATAGAAATTTTGGCCGCTAGTGTTTCACGGGCGGGGAATTTAACATTTAGAGAACTCTAATTTTCCACCACAAATGAAAAACTAATGTAACTATTTTTACTGACCTGTCAATACTAAACAATCGGCCACAAGCCGCCTACACAATGAAGGTTAGCGGCAATGGATCATCAACACTTTCTATCATCGTTCTTATGGTGCACTCGTACACACTGCTGTTTGTCCACATGCGGATATTAACATTCCATTTCCGGAACTTCCAACTCCAGGACTCAGATATGCTGATGATACGGTGCTCCACTCTAATAGTGATAAGGGTTAAAACAATTAATCATGTATGCCAAAAAGATACAATGATGATCAACAAATTTTCTGAATGTAAATAACAATAATAAACTCAGACAAAAGTAACTGTCAATCAAATATTATATAATAATGACGGAACTGACAATTTTTCAGACTTTGAGCGCATTACCTCCGTAACCAGCAGTAACCTGCCCAACGGAAGTCACAAATATCAACTGGGGAACCCTTTGAGGCCTTTAACACGTTTCATAAATAAACATATAAGCCGTCCTCCGTAGCCAAAGGCTTACGAACGCGGTTCGTGAGCCGTTTACCAGGCGTTCGAAACGCAGCCGCGACCGATTTGTGCAGCAGACCGTGTCGCGTTGTGTTATAACTTGTTGGTATGGGAGCCGGTCGTTCAGAAAGCAATGACAAACTACTGAACGTAAAAACGTGCCTAGTACATCAATAGCAGTTGAACAATGCTGGTGTTGACTGCAACGTCCTGTAAGGGATATGCAACATTACAAAAAAAAAAGAAGAAGTATGGGTGTCTACGTGGTCATGTGTCGAAATACAATTGTTCCTGCAGCGAAGCGCTGTCGTTATTTGAAAGTGACAGGTTCGAATCCCGGTTGGTAAGTATAGGTTTTATTTTTGTTGTCTATTGCGTCCGGCTTTGAGGTTGATACGAGTGACGTGCTGTACAGAAAGTGTCAGATGCTGCCATTATGATTCGAAAAGTAAACAAGAATTCCTCGCCGTCATCATCACCATCATCGTCATTAGTATGACCGTCTTGGAATATATCAAGATGTAGAATCAACATTGAAGAATATTATTTGTGAAAAACCAACAGGCTTGAGATCCGAAATTCAAAATGATTTTAATACAGCCGATCCCATTTCATTGCAACAAACGTTTCAATGAAGAAGCTGACAAATTAGGAAAGGACACCTCAGCCTGATACAGACAACATTTCTAACGAGGCCGAGCGGTTTTTAAGAAGCAGCTGCAGAACTAGATGAGAATATGGCCACCCAGACCACGAGAAAGGTGATCCCTATCGCCTTCTTCATCTTCTTCTTTTTCTTCTTCTTTTTCTGTGTGATTTTTGTCTTCGTCGTAGTCGTCGACTTCTTCTTCTTCTTTATTCACTTCGCAATGAATGAATGCAAAGAAAGATGAAATCAGATTAAGATTGCTGATGTTTCAAACGTCTGTCTTCAAATGAAGCGGATGTCGACAAAACTGATTGTCTCTGTTCTGCATATTTTGAACAGATAATAATAATACATGCTATTACATGCACGAAACCGTATGAGTATTCGGACTCCGTCTAGGACATGATATGCTGAGATACCAGCTGTCCACCAAGCTAAGGAAAAGAACTATTGATGGACGTAGTCGCGGAACTCGTAACATGAGAGTTAAACATTTACTGCAGGATTGCCTTGCATGTGCAGAATAGAGAAAATGCTGCTGGTCTGTACCAGCTCTATTTGAGGACGAATTTCTGCGATGTCATGGCTTCTTGCTTTTAGGAATGGACATTACAGTACTCTGGGGAAAACCCATGGGCGCTCCGCCACCTTAAGCAATTGTTGTAAGATGTTGCTGCACGTCGGCTTCGCCGTCCTATCCGTCAGCCCTTCTGGACTCAACGCTTAATAAAAACTCAAGCGTCCTTACATACTTTGCTTCATCTGGTAGTTGAGGTCAGCGTAGATGAAAGGTTTAACCTCCTAGTACTTATTAAACATCCTGTGCGTTGAAGGTGGGGGTGGTAATGTGTTCATCTGGACTGTAACGGTGACGTCTTGTTCAGAAAGCAATGGCAAACTGCGGAACATACTATTGCCTAGAAGATCAATCTGGGGTCTATCACAACTTCCTGCGAAGAACACGCAGCCAATCGTCACACAAACACAAACATTCACACTAACATTCACACACACACAAACATTCACACAAACACATTCACACAAACACAAACATTCGCACAAACACAAACATTCACACAAACACAAACGTTCACAAACACAAATATTCACACAAACATAAACATTAACAATACCACAAACATTCACACACACAAAAAACATTAATAAAACACAAACATTCAGAAGAACACAAACATTCACAAAACATAAACACTCACAAAATTACAAACTGTAACAAACACACAAACATTCACAAAAAAGCAAATATTAACAAACACAAACATTAAGGCAAACACAAACATTCACAAAAACAATAACATTCACACAAAAAAAACATTAACACAAACACAAACATTCGCACAAACACAAACTTTCACACAAATACAAACATTCACACAAATACAAACGTTCACACAAATACAAACATTCATACAAACCCAAAAGTTCACACAAACATAAAAATTAACAAAAACACAAACATTCACAAAAACATAAACATTCACAAAACACAAACATTCACAAAAATACAAACATTAACACAAACATTCATAAAACCACAAACATTAACACAAACACAAACATTAACACAAACACAAACATTAACACAAACACAAACTTTCACACAAACATTCACACAAGCACAAACATTCACACAAACACAAACATTCACATAAACACAAACATTCACACAAACACAAACTTTAACACAAACACAAACTTTAACACAAACACAAACTTTAACACAAACACAAACTTTAACACAAACACAAACTTTAACACAAACACAAACATTCACACAAACACAAACATTCACACAAACATTAACACAAACACAAACATTCACACAAACACAAACTTTCACACAAACACAAACATTCACACAAAGACAAACATTAACACAAACACAAACATTCACACCAACACACACACATACACATGTGTTGTTGTCTTCAACTAGCAGTCGTGTCCTTATGTAGATGACAACTGTCTCACATTGACTGCTGCTTTCTTTCAATATGTTCAGCTTGGCGTATGAAGGTGCATGAAGAAGAAGCATAACATATTGGTCCAAACATGAAATGTGAAAACTGTGATCGTTCTGGCTTGCTTCAACTCACGTTCTTGCCTTGCAAATATCCTGACAATTTGGTCACCATCAATGCTCAGCTTGCGTTGATTTCCTGTTTGTGACAGACTTCCGCGGCGTGTGTAGATTTTTATTTCATCTTCCTGACTTGTCGGTCAGGCGATGATGACAGATGGACGCTGATGTTCTTCCACCTCTGTCAACCTGCTTGTTACCAAGGGACGTTATGGGAAGAAAGATTAAATGGCGAGTCGCGTTTGTTTCCCGCCACGTCAATCTTGACTACTTGCCACTTTGGAGTATATTGTCTTTTGTTGTGTCTAAAATAAGAGGGGACTTCACACGGAAACCTTCAATAAGCATGTCATTATCTCGTAACCTGTCAATATTGTTGTTAAGGATGTCAAGAGTGTTAAACATGTGACACTACGGTGCAGACGAGCATGTTGACGTCATAATGACAGTTTATAGATGGCCGCCTCACTCATAACATGCACCACATGCAGCGTTCTGTTATCCGTTTCTTTTTTTAAAAAAAGGAGTAAAACGTGTAGAAAGTCATCGGCGAATGAAGATCCAGTATGGCAAAGCATGCTTGTCAGTCCAGCAAGTGTATGAATGGAGTAGGAAGTGTCAATAAGGCGTGACTTCTGTGCAGATTGCCCACGATCGTGTCAGGCACACGGAGTAGTGACCAAGAGAATTATTTTCTACAGGGAGGGGGAAGAGAGAAAGAGAGAGAGAGAGAGAGAGAGAGAGAGAGAGAGAGAGAGAGAGAGAGAGAGAGAGAGGTGGCCAATCTTTCCGTCACTTTTGGCAAGCGACGAGCCCAGGCATCGAACTCACGTCCGATCGCGTTCACAAGATTACCATTGCAGTTCGTGTCTGCCATGAGAAAATACTTAAAGGCTGGAGGCAACTGGAAGGCAACTAACAACTACCTGGAGAGAGCATTTCAAATAATTCCCAGTGGTGGTATTCGTGTGCAATATGCATAGCTGGTAATAGACACTGAAATGGTCGCAAGAGTTGAATATCTTACATAGGAAATTTACAACAGTGGAAGATGTTCAAACTGCCTGGCCATAGACACAATGTGACTATTCTAGCACCTCACACATCAGCCATAGAAACAATGTGATAGTTATAGCACTTCACACACCAGGCATAGAAACAATGTGATAGTTTTAGCACTTCACACACCAGGCATAGAAACAATGTGATAGTTCTAGCACTTCACACACCAGGCATAGAAACAATGTGATAGTTCTAGCACTTCACACACAAGCCATAGAAACAATGTGATAGTTCTAGCACTTCACACACCAGGCATAGAAACAATGTGATAGTTCTAGCACTTCACATACCAGCCATAGAAACAATGTGATAGTTCTAGCACTTCACACACCAGGCATAGAAACAATGTGATAGTTCTAGCACTTCACACACCAGGCATAGAAACAATGTGATAGTTCTACCACTTCACACACCAGGCATAGAAACAATGTGATAGTTCTAGCACTTCACACACCAGGCATAGAAACAATGTGATAGTTCTAGCACTTCACACACCAGGCATAGAAACAATGTGATAGTTCTAGCACTTCACACACCAGGCATAGAAACAATGTGATAGTTCTAGCACTTCACACACCAGCCATAGAAACAATGTGATAGTTCTAGCACTTCACACACCAGGCATAGAAACAATGTGATAGTTCTAGCACTTCACATACCAGCCATAGAAACAATGTGATAGTTCTAGCACTTCACACACCAGGCATAGAAACAATGTGATAGTTCTAGCACTTCACACACCAGGCATAGAAACAATGTGATAGTTCTACCACTTCACACACCAGGCATAGAAACAATGTGATAGTTTTAGCACTTCACACACCAGGCATAAAAACAACGTGATAGTTCTAGTACTTCACACACCAGCCATAGAAACAATGTGATAGTTCTAGCACTTCACACACCAGCCATAGAAACAATGTGATAGTTCTAGCACTTCACACACCAGGCATAGAAACAATGTGATAGTTTTAGCACTTCACACACCAGGCATAGAAACAATGTGATAGTTTTAGCACTTCACACACCAGGCATAGAAACAATGTGATAGTTCTAGCACTTCACACACCAGGCATAGAAACAATGTGATAGTTCTAGCACTTCACACACCAGCCATAGAAACAATGTGATAGTTCTAGCACTTCACACACCAGGCATAGAAACAATGTGATAGTTCTAGCACTTCACACACTAGCCATAGAAACAACGTGATAGTTCTAGCACTTCACACACTAGCCATAGAAACAACTTGATAGTTCTAGCACTTCACACACTAGACATAGAAACATTGTGATAGTTCTAGCATTTCACACACTAGACATAGAAACAATGTGATAGTTCTAGCACTTCAGACTCTAGACATAGAAACAATGTGATAGTTCTAGCACTTCACACACTAGACATAGAAACAGTGTGATAGTTCTAGCACTTCACACACTAGACATAGAAACAATGTGATAGTTCTAGCACTTCACACACTAGACATAGAAACAATGTGATAGTTCTAGCACTTCACACACTAGACATAGAAACAATGTGATAGTTCTAGCACTTCACACACTAGACATAGAAACAGTGTGATAGTTCTAGCACTTCACACACTAGACATAGAAACAATGTGATAGTTCTAGCACTTCACACACTAGACATAGAAACAGTGTGATAGTTCTAGCACTTCACACACTAGACATAGAAACAACGTGATAGTTCTAGCACTTCACACACTAGTCATAGAAATAGTGTGATAGTTCTAGCACTTCACACACTAGACATAGAAACAACGTGATAGTTCTAGCACTTCACACACTAGCCATAGAAACAACGTGATAGTTCTAGCACTTCACACACCAGCCATGGAAACAATGTGATAGTTCTAGCACCTCACACACCAGCCATAGAAACAATGTGATAGTTCTAGCACCTCACACACCAGTCATAGAAACAACGTGATAGTTCTAGCACTTCACACACTAGCCATAGAAACAACGTGATAGTTCTAGCACTTCACCCACCCACAGCACATTCTTGCTATGGGACTTCTTGTTTCGTTTTAACATTCTGACGGAACTATAGCACAGCACTAGCTAAAACATTCAACCAAGCGTGTTGAGAATTTGCATGCGTCTTTTATAAAGTTACTTACTTATGGGACTCATTCGCCTTTTCATGAACACTAAAAGGAGAATATTGAGGCTTTCAAACTTCAATTAAACACTTCAAAATCCCGTGAATCAAGCAGGAAATACTACGAACCTTCTACGAGATGTCAACATCGAAGACAACTAGCGCATAAACACGATATTTATCAATACATGTCCCGAGGCACGAACCTGCCATGGGGCTGAGATGTCATAGGGCCAACACGTTTTGTAAGCTTGAAAGCGCGGAGGAATACCCGGCCAGTCTTTTCGGCTGTTGGTGGACGACTAATATGGGCTTTAGAAAACTAAAATACTTTGCACGATTTATTGCCTGGTCTATTTCGCTGCATCTCGTCAGGTGCAGACTGCAGAGTTATATATATGGTGTATTTTTAATGACTGTGCAGGGTTTGAAAATATTGCCGGTCCAAATTGTGTACTCTGTGAAGTTTATGCAACATAATTGGTAAATACAAAACTTGGACAGGCAATACTTTCAAACACTGTACATTCATTAAAAATACACCCTGTATGATATGAAGGGAACAGATGAATCATATTTTGGTTGATATAAATAACACACGTTGTCGGTGATACAATTCCGGTGTGGAGTAATGATATCGCTACGGTAATCACAGAGTCACTATGAAATCTTTCTCTTGGCGCAACCCAGGTTTTGAATGCCTAAGTGCTAGGGCCTCGATGTATTCGAGTAATCGTTTATTGTTCGTCGGATACGCCTTTCCTCTGTTAACTTGATGACCAAGTTAACAGGTGTTAAGATTGGGCTGACGTTTGGGCTTTCATGGCCTGTCCACGGTACGGGCGAAATATGCCAGGCAATAAATCGTGCAGCCTATAGTTTGTGGCTTCTGAGTTTAAATTCATTAAGAAAATGCATTGTTTTAAAGTACTTTGGCAACAGCAAACATCACAACAGTTTACAAAGATAGTAAAGGAAAGAGTGGTTTCTGGGAGAACAGCCAGTGACCAACCACCACGAAAGTAGACACGGAATATTGAGGTCACCCTGGGCATGACAATGTCTATCAGGTGGGTATTGATTTACGATCGAGAGTCTTTCCAAAAGGCGGTAATGATAGCAATGTTCTTCAGAGACCCTGCTTTGTGATAATGGTAATGATGATAGGAACGATCAGTATCCCTTCATGTCAGCATCAGCTGAGAGAGACAGAGCACGTCGGGATTTGTCTCTAGTTCTTTGACTTCGCCTCTAATTAATCACTCAACCTAAACTAATCCGAATAGAAATAAGTTCACCTTTTGGGATCGAACATAAAACTCTTGGGTGGTTAAGCTATTACACTAACAACTACTGCTTCTCATAACGGAACTATATGAATCGATATCAATTTCTCACTGCCAGCGGGCGTCTTAAAACGAACATATGTCAAGTAGTGCGGCCGCCTTTAAACAGCTACAGCAGATCTCATGGCTTGTCCAGTTAAAACGCTATTAATTTCTACCGCATTTCTTAATGGAGACTGTCAGATTAATTTCCTTTTGACTTTTGCTGTTATATTGATGTCTGTTCTTTCATGTAACATTCTTCAACTTTTCCATTTAGCAGATAATAAATATTAGGCCGTTGTTAATTAGTTATATTGGTGTGTACATTATTTGAATTAGAATATGGACTGCAGGAAGTGCATGGAGTTTCAGACAGGCAACGAACGAACGAACAAACGAACAAACTTTATTTTAAAAGGGTAACAAATTGGGCACTCAGGCCCGTCTTACATTAGGCCCTTTCAATCACCCATCTTTCATTCATCAAATGAGCATGTTACATTAACACAAAGGAAAAAAACATTGTCAAATGGATTTTGTAAGCATAAACAATGCATATTACGCATAATACATTCACATGAGGAAAAAAAAAACATTATCAAATGAAAGTTGTAAACATAAACAGTGCATATTGCAATGTTGTGAGACACATCCCCCATCCACCCTCATATCCCGCAGCCTCCAACACATCCCCAACCCACCAAACCTCCCCCATCCTCCCACACATACCTCCACGCACTCACACAGAACCAGGCAAACATACATGCCGCCACCCACCCACTGATCCCCCGCCCACACACATTTCCCCACCCACACACATTTCCCCACCCACACACACATCCTCACACACCAAGAAGAAGAAGAAGAAGAAGAAGAAGAAGAAGAAGAAGAAGAAGAAGAAGAAGAAGAAGAAGAAGAAGAAGAAGAAGAAGAAGAAGAAGAAGAAGAAGAAGAAGAAGGAGGAGGAGGAGGAGGGGGAGGAGAAGAAGAAGAAGAAGAAGAAGAAGAAGAAGAAGAAGAAGAAGAAGAAGAAGAAGAAGAAGAAGAAGAAGAAGAAGAAGAAGAAGAAGAAGAAGAAGAAGAAGAAGAAGAAGAAGAAGAAGAAGAAGAAGGAGGAGGAGGAGGAGGAAGAGGAGGGGGAGGAGAAGAAGAAGAAGAAGAAGAAGAAGAAGAAGAAGAAGAAGAAGAAGAAGAAGAAGAAGAAGAAGAAGAAGAAGAAGAAGAAGAAGAAGAAGAAGAAGAAGAAGAAGAAGAAGAAGAAGAAGAAGAAGAAGCACTCTCACAATTTTCCCCGCCCACCCACACACATACATCAGCCAACCTTCACCCACTCACCCACCCAATATTCGCCACCTCTCAACTACACATCCCCACCTATACACACATCCCCACCCATAAACACATCTCCCCACCTGCCCACACATATCCCCCACCCATAAACACCCAAAAACACACACCTCCCACCCACACACACCCCGCCATCCACATATACCCCACCCACACACATCCGCCGCTCACACACATCTTCTCACAACTACACACCTCCCCCACCCATACACTCATCTCTCACACACATCCACCCACTCACGTACTCATCCATCAACCACTCACACCCACACATCACTCACGCGCCCATCAACACATGCATCTCTCATCTACCCTCCCACCCACACACATCCCAACCACCCAGCCAAACACACATCCCCCGTCCTCGCATACATCCTTCAATCACCTGCACATCCCACACCTCCCCCACCTCTCACACATCTCCCCTCCCACACATAACTCCACCCATAAACACATCCCCCCCCACACACACACACATCCCCCACACACATTCCCCATACACATCCCCGCCCACACATCTCCGCACTCACACATCCTCCACCTACAAACATCCTCACCACCCACATATACATCCTGCACCCACTCACGTTTACCCCATCCACACTCACACACTCCCACCCACACAGACATATCCCATTCACAGACACCCCCATACTCATCCCTCACTAGGCGCGCTAGAGCTCGTAAACTCATGACATAGTCGGACTCTGGTTCGAAGTGAGGGAAATATTAACCGTCTATTAATTCTTGTTCTCAGGCCCACAAGATGTGATGGCTCTATATCAGGAAACTGCTTCTGGTTCACATCCATAGTGCAAAGTATATAGAGAGTGATGACACCCACAGGTGCACATGTGGTTTGGCGCCGCAGACAGCAGAGCACATACTCCAAGACTGCCCAAACTACAACATATCCAGGCGAACATTCTAGCCTAGAGAGACAACAGTGGAAGATAAACTCTATGGACCGCTGAGTGAACTACAAAATACTGTTAGATTTGTACAGGAGACAACATTGCAGTTATAGACATATTTCATGAGAACGAAAGAAGAAGAAGAACATCTTGTTTAAGAAGAACCAGGGATCATATCATCAATATGATTACCGTCTTTGAGAAATTCAGAGAGTACAATGTAGATCGTTATATTTGCTTTATAGACTACAGCAAGAGCTTTGACTGATTTCAAAATCAAAAATTGTGCAACAGTATGAGTGATATAAGGTTTCCAGCACATATGATCCATTTAATTGAATCATTACATCACGATCAACCAGCAGCTGTCAGAGTAGCCGGTGTCACATCAAAATAGTTGGAGGTGCAAAAGGGAGTAGGACAGGGTTGCATCATCTGTCCATACCTCTGCAACATGTTTGCATAAAATATAATGAGAAACGCCAAAAATGACGAGAGCGGAAACAATGTCGTTATTGGTGGAAATCCAATTCCAGACCTTAGGTATGCACATGACACGGTACTGTTCTCAAACAGTGCTAAAGCAATAGAAGGGTTGATCCAGTCTGGAAAAAGACACACAATGGGTCCTATACTGTTCTTACTTACTTTAAATATTGAGCACAACCCACTACTGGCAACTCTGATCGTATTCTGGTATGAACCTAAGGCCTATCCACGCCAATATGGAAGCACTATACTCGAGTTTCGCTCTCGTTTGAGCTCGTTAGTAGTGCACATCCCTGACCGGATCCGGAAACAAGCCCCGGATCACTGGCGTGTGAAGTGGATGTGTAACCACGCGGCACACACTGGACACGCCAAATTATCACAACAGAATATCACAACGCTACCCATCGTAGGCTATGCTCTACTTACTTTGCCTGCGCCTCTGATTAATTACCTAGCACCTTCCCCTCCACCCCCCCCCCCCCACACACACACACACAAACACACACACACCACAGAGAGAGAGAGAGAGAGAGAGAGAGAGAGAGAGAGAGAGAGAGAGAGAGAGAGAGAGAGAGAGAGATCAGAAAGATATTCACTTCTTCGGATCAAACCTAAAATTCAAGCGTGGCAAAGTTATTACTAAACCCCTACACCATACAGCTGGACTAAAATGTTGACTTCTCTTCCTTGACTTGGGGGAGTAAATTACAAGTACTTCTTAAGCCGGAGTGGGTTCACTTGATGACAAAGGACACCCGTAATATGGAAAGCTAATCTACATGCAAAATTCACTCCAGCACTACTAGAAGTAGTTTGTGTGGACTACACTTGAGTTCAAAACGAGCGAGCTAGCGAATAAAACAATTACACTAACAACTACTGCTTCATATATTTAAACTGCATGGATCGACATCAGTTTCAACCAGAACAGTCTGCCAGCGGGTGACTTCCAACAACGAGCATAGGTCAGAGTGTAAGGTCACACTTAACCCATTACACCAGATCACGTGTCAAGCCCACCTTTAAAAAAGCTATCAATGTCTGTCTCATGTTTTAATGGAGCACTCTGTTAAATTAACCACCTTTTAGCTTGTCCTGTTATATTGATTTGTGTTCTTTCCCGTAACTTTCTTCAACTGTTTCGTTTGCAGATTCTGTGTTCGGCTGTCTTTAATTATTCATAATGTTCTCTATTGTGTTTTGATTACATCTCGTATCTATGTATACACGCCTGCCGGCCGAGGGCCAGGTGTCTGTATGCCTGCCTTAAAAAATAAATAGAGAGAGTTTGATACCCACAGATCAAAGTATATAGAGAGTGAAGATACCCACAGATCAAAGTATATAGAGAGTGAAGATACCCACAGATCAAAGTATATAGAGAGTGAAGATACCCACAGATCAAAGTATATAGAGAGTGAAGATACCCACAGATCATAGTATATAGAGCGTGAAGATACCCATAGTGCAAAGTATATAGAGAGTGAAGATACCCAAAGAGCAAAATATATAGAGAGTTAAGATACCCACAGGTCAAAGTATATAGAGAGTGAAGATATCCATAGAGCAAAGTATATAGAGAGTGAAGATACCCATAGAGCAAAGTATATAGAGAGTGAAGATACCCATAGAGCAAAGTATATAGAGAGTGAAGATACCCATAGAGCAAAGTATATAGAGAGTGAAGGTACCCATAGAGCAAAGTATATAGAGAGTGAAGATACCCATAGTGCAAAGTATATAGAGCGTGAAGATACCCATAGAGCAAAGTATATAGAGAGTGAAGATACCCACAGGTCAAAGTATATAGAGAGTGAAGATACCCACAGATCAAAGTATATAGAGAGTGAAGATACCCAAAGAGCAAAATATATAGAGAGTGAAGATACCCACAGGTCAAAGTATATAGAGAGTGAAGATACCCATAGAGCAAAGTATATAGAGAGTGAAGATACCCATAGAGCAAAGTATATAGAGAGTGAAGGTACCCATAGAGCAAACTATATAGAGAGTGAAGGTACCCATAGAGCAAAGTACGAGGGTAAATTAATAAGTAAGTTACAAATGGCTGTAGAAAAATAACTAAATATGATAACAACTTGAAACAAGTTTATTTTTATACATACATTGTCCCTTTATTTCTAAACATAATTTCCACCAAAATTGATGCACTTATCCCATCGTTTTATCAGTCCTCCCATACCGGCCGCATAGAACTGCGTGCTCTGTTTTCTAATCCAGGTTTTCACTTCACATTCAACTTCGGCATCATTCGCGAAATGTCTCCCAGCAAGGTGGGTTTTCAGTGTCTATGCTGACAAATGTTTATCCCGTAAAGCGGTGCATAGCTGGGTAGAAAAAATTACGAGCGAGAGTCAATAATTAAGTCACACAGTTCTGTGGGATGGCAGGTAAATGAAAACAAAGCATTCAATTCTATGCAGCCGGTTTTGGAGGACTGATAAAACGATGGGATAAGTGCATCAATGTTGGTGGAAATTATATTGAGAAATAAAGGGACCATGTATTTATAAAAATAAACTGGTTTGAAGTTGCTATCGTATTTAGTTATTTTTCTACACCATTTGTGACTTACTTATTAACTTACTCTCGTATATAGAGAGTGAAGATACCCATAGTGCAATGTATATAGAGAGTGAAGATACCCACGGGGCAAAGTATATACACAGTGAAGATACCCACATGTAAAAATATAGAGAGAGTGAAGGTACACTAAGGTCAAGATACATAGAGAGTGAAGATACCCACGGGGCAAAGAATATAGAGAGTGAAGGTACCCACAGGGCAAAATACATAGAGAGTTAAAATACCCACAGATCAAAATAAACAGAGAGTGAAAATAACCACAGGGCAACAAATCAATGGACAGAGAGACCTAAAAACTAATGGAGAAGAGAAGTAGAAAAAGAAATTAACAATATGGGAGGGCACGGATAGAGTTGCATAGGGTAGCTAAAGATAAGAGGCTTGGAGAGAGTTGACCGAAGGCTTATGCCCTCAAGAAGGAGATACAAAAATCCCTCACGTTTATCCCTACCTCTTTCTATACTATTTTACCGCACGATACCGAAACTTTCCAGAAAGTTGATCGAAACTCTTAAAAGACGATTTTTTTGAGTTAACTTTCCCGGTTGTCATTGTGGGTCACTTATTCCCGGATGTTAATGTGACGGAAGTCTTGGCATCAGCGCGCATGCGCACTGCTTTGTTTTAATAAGTGATCTGGGCCGCTTCAGAGAAAGGCAACAAGAACGTATTTATGGCACACTCTGTCTTCTCTGAGGATGGCAACAGAGGGCGGGGGTGGTAGAGGAAACTATGTTTCTGTTCGTCTGTATGCACGCTCATCCGACAAACAGAGATAACATAGATCAGGCAGTCAGCCATCCAGGCAGCTAGACAGGCAGACAGACAGACAGACCCATAGATAGATAGATAGATAGATAGATAGATAGATAGATAGATAGATAGATAGATAGATAGATAGATGGATGGATGGATGGATGGATGGATGGATGGATGGATGGATGGATGGATGGATAGATAGATAGATAGATAGATAGATAGATAGATAGATAGATAGATAGACCCATAAATAGACAGACAGACAGGCCGACCGACCGACCGACCAACCGATCGATCGATCGATCGATCGATCGATCGATAGATAGATAGATAGATAGATAGATAGATAGATAGATAGATAGATAGATAGATAGATAGATAGATAGATAGATAGATAGATAGATAGATAGATAGATAGATAGATAGATAGATAGATAGATAGATAGATAGATAGATCGGAGTATGTGGAATGTGTCGGATAACTGAAGTATGTGGAATGTGTCGGATAACTGAAGTATGTGGAATGTGTCGGATAACTGAAGTATGTGGGCTGTGCTGGATAACTGAAGTATGTGGAATGTGTCGGATAACTGGAGTATATGGAATGTGCTGGATAACTAAAGTGTGTGGGATGTGCTGGATAACTGAAGTATGTGGAATGTGTCGGATAACTGAAGTATGTGGAATGTGCTGGATAACTGGAGTATGTGGAATATGTCGGATAACTGAAGTACGTGGAATGTGTTGGATAACTGGAGTATGTGGAATGTGTCGGATAAGTGGAGTATGTGGAATGTGTCGGATAACTGGAGTATGTGGAATATGTCGGATAACTGAAGTACGTGGAATGTGTTGGATAACTGGAGTATGTGGAATGTGTCGGATAAGTGGAGTATGTGGAATATATCGGATAACTGAAGTATGTGGAATGTGTCGGATAACTGGAGTATGTGGAATGTGTCGGATAAGTGGAGTATCTGGAATGTGTCGGATAACTGGAGTATGTGGAATGTGTCGGATAAGTGGAGTATGTGGAATGTGTCGGATAACTGGAGTATGTGGAATGTGTCGGATAAGTGGAGTATGTGGAATGTGTCGGATAACTGGAGTATGTGGAATATGTCGGATAACTGAAGTACGTGGAATGTGTTGGATAACTGGAGTATGTGGAATGTGTCGGATAAGTGGAGTATGTGGAATATATCGGATAACTGAAGTATGTGGAATGTGTCGGATAACTGGAGTATGTGGAATGTGTCGGATAAGTGGAGTATCTGGAATGTGTCGGATAACTGGAGTATGTGGAATGTGTCGGATAAGTGGAGTATGTGGAATGTGTCGGATAACTGGAGTATGTGGAATGTGTCGGATAAGTGGAGTATGTGGAATGTGTCGGATAACTGGAGTATGTGGGATGTGTCGGATAAGTGGAGTACGTGGAATGTGTCGGATAACTGAAGTATGTGGGATGTGCTGGATAACTGGAGTATGTGGAATGTGCTGGATAACTGAAGTATGTGGGATGTGTCGGATAAGTGGAGTACGTGGAATGTGTCGGATAACTGAAGTATGTGGGATGTGCTGGATAACTGAAGTATGTGGAATGTGCTGGATAACTGGAGTATGTGGGATGTGTCGGATAAGTGGAGTATGTGGAATATGTCGGATAACTGAAGTATGTGGAATGTGCCGGATAACTGGAGTATGTGAAATGTGCATGCTGAAGGAAAACTCACAACGGTTTGAGATTGTTTTTGGCCAACTGACATGAGAGCGACTTTCTGCAAAGGACCTGTTACATGATCCCGAGACACATTCTATCTAAGGTGAACCGATACACAAAACTTCAAGTTGTCGCCCATATATCATAAGTACCTGGTCTAACTACTCCAGAGAACAGAGGTGCGTGTGAAGTTCAAAACCAACAGTTGCCAGCTCTACGTAGAAAGCAAATCAGGTTACGTTTGAGTCAAGGACTACACTCCAGCCACATCTCCTGCTCCTCCTGCTCCTCCTGCTCCTCCTGCTCCTCCTGCTCCTCCTCCTCTTAATGTTTGTATTTCGTCCTGCAGCTTTCACTCACACAGTAGATAGAATCCGCAACGAGACCGATTTCTACGATTAGCTTGGACTCCCACGTTGGTCCAGCATAAATTGGGTACCAGGAAATATCCTCGGAAATAAAAGCCGCCGCCGTGATAGAGCGCCGATTGATCTATAAATATATGGGGATGGCATCATATACCTTATACGCCTTTAGGTGGGTAAATGTGGAGCCCGTTACTGTTCTTTCACTGATTTAGCACCTGAAGATTTTACTGTTCTTTTACTGATTTAGCACTTGAAGATTTTACTGTTCTTTTACTGATTTAGCACCTGAAGATTTTACTGTTCTTTTACTGATTTAGCACTTGAAGATTTTCCTGTCCTTTTACTGATTTAGCACCTGAAGAAGGTACTGTTCTTTTAATGATTCAGCACCTGGAGATCGTATTGTTCATTTACTGATTTAGCACCTGAAGAGCTCTACGTTTCTGACTTCGCTAAGTTTTCATTCAAATTTGTGTCTACTTTTGCTTCCAATACTTATTCCTTACGAGCATTCAGTAATGTCTTATTTAGATGTGGCTGAGTTACCGTAAGCAATAGACGGTACACTGTCTGCTGGCTATTAGCGCCGAATGTTGGGTGGCGCTTACTAAACCTGATACCACACATTGTGCCAACGGCTTTAGACGCAGGAGTGCAATTGGAATGGTAGCCTTTCTTGGTGCAACCTAAGGACTAAATGTCATGGCAGGGCAGACCAGGCCCTAAGCCCTGGTCGGCAATTGGTCTAGGATCGAAGCTCCGACAGGCGGACACTTAGTCGTTGTTTTTCTGATCCAGCAGCTTCTGCAGCTTGTTTTGTTCCAGATGAATTTACTCTGGAGCAAACTAGGTTGACAGAGAGAGGAATCATGCTGCATTGGCTACCATGGTCTCTACTATTCGGCCCAGGCTTTGTGCTATGGAGGCGTTATTGTGACATTTGTTTCGTTTTTATTTATTTATTTATTTATTATTTATAGACAAATGAACATCGTAAACTGATTAGAGAAATTAGACGTAGACAGTCAAAATTTATTGGACATGTTATGAGAAGAAATGGATTGGAGGACTTAGTGACAACTGGCAAGATCGAAGGGAACAGACCAAGAGGAAGACCGAGAGGAAATACCTGGATGGCTTGGCCACATGGCATGGACGAGACAGGAACACTGAGCTGATCCACGACACTGGTGATCGAGTGAAATGGCGAGTCATGACCGCCCACGCTTTCCGGCATGGCACATGATTGATTGATTGATTGATTGATTGATTGATTTTTGGTAAAGCACAATGTAACAAACTATCGTCTGACAAGACGCCATGGTGCCAGTGCATTATTATTCCAAGATATTCTCCATCTATAAAGAGTTTAAGCAAAGTGTTGAAAATGTTTTGATGCTTCACTTTGTTAAAAGCTTTCAATTGGTCTATAAAGTACACATAAATTAGTCAATTTATAATTCGATTAATTCCTCCATGAACAGTGACAACACAATCTTCCTATCAATTCTATGCTACCAATGCCAAACCTGGACAATGACAGAAAAAGAGAAAAGAAATATCACAACAACAGAAATGAGATTCCTGAGAAGAATACTCAGCGTATCAAGAAGAGATAAGATCAGAAATGAATACACCAGGACTAGGGTGGGGGTTATAGCAGCACTAGATTTTATTAGACAGCAGCAAGTCAAATGGTTTGGCCATGTAAGTAGGTTACCATACTTCACCTCGACACCGCAAGGTACAAGAGGAACATGATGAGATGAGATGAGATTAGATGAACAGCGACAATGAATAAATGCAGCACAAATACCAAGTTAATGCTCACGCATTTCTAACGGTTACTTTTTTAACTTCTAATCCGCTCAATTCCAATGTGACAGAATGTTTTGGTGACATAACTCGTTATTTGATTCTTTGATGTGATTTGCATTCCATTGTCCCTGGCTTTCTATGTGTAATTCTCAAAAATTGCGAAACATTAGGAGGTTTCGTGTGAACGCTGCTCACGTCGAAGGTCCCTATGCATTTGGAAACTGTATTACATAGGCCTTGAATGATCACTTCTCAAGGTTAAAGCCGTATGACGTTGGTGATCATTTCTGTCCACAGCCTCTGTCTCGTTTACTGTCAGTCATTTCTGTCCACAGCCTTCTGTCTCGTTTACTGTCAGTCATTTCTGTCCACAGCCTTCTGTCTCATTTACTGACAGTCATTTCTGTCCACAGCCTCTGTCTCGTTTACTGTCAGTCATTTCTGTCCACAGCCTTCTGTCTCATTTACTGACAGTCATTTCTGTCCACAGCCTTCTGTCTTGTTTACTGTCAGTCATTTCTGTCCACAGCCTTCTGTCTCGTTATTGTCAGTCATTTCTGTCCACAGCCTTCTATCTCATTTACTGACAGTTATTTATAATAGTGATGCTTCTCCATTCAAGGATTTCAAACTGTCCAGCATATTCGCTGCTGGTCTCCCCGTGCTTTCTTGCATGAAGACGCGATAATAAATGTCTGAGCTCCTCTTATCATCTTTGCAGTGAGGCGTTTGTCGGTCATCATACCTTTCACAGCCGTATTTCTCTTTAGTGTCTTCTGCTGCTGCTTCTTCTTCTTCTTCTTCTTCTTCTTCTTCTTCTTCTTCTTCTTCTTCTTCTTCTTCTTCTTCTTCTTCTCCTTCTTCTTCTTCATCTTCATCTTCTTCTTGTTCTACGTTCATCCGGAGTGTGTGTTTTTTTTCCAGATGTAATTGCGGTGTATTGTTATGCAACCTTGGGCCTATACCCTTAGACCAACACATCCGACTTTTGCGTGCGTTGTTAACCAGGTTAGCATTCACATCCGACTTTTGCGTGCGTTGTTAACCAGGTTAGCATTCCTGGGGGAGTCTCACTTTTGTGGTGCGTCCACATCCCCGCTGGTCAAGTTAGAACGGTAAAATACTTCATGATCAGCCCTCAAGGGAAGGCAGGGACAGTCCATGGGCATTATCCGCCATCCGGGGAGGCTTCCATAGTTGCAGAGCCGACACCTAGCGCTCTGGTGCTGGGCTCACCTAGGGAATCGCCACGTCCTGCTCACGGCTGTTTTAATTCCTCACTTCAATGTATTGGGCCTTTCGTTCGCTACGGGACGCTCCCCGCACAAACCAGGAACGGTCGGACTGCAGACGGTATCCATTCAGCGCGCTTTCGTTTCGGACATGTGCTAGTCGCTGTGCCCGGAATATAAAATAGTTAGAGCTGTTCCGGACACGAAGGGCATTCGGAAGACTAGAAAGAGCTGTTCCGAGCACGACTTCAGCGGGCGTTCTTACTGGTTTGCCTTCCCGAGGTTTCGAGGGACGTTGAACTCTTACTGGTGTGGTGTCGCCCGCATCTCAGCTGGTCAAGGTAGAACGGTCAAAGACATCACGGTCAACCCTCAAGACCATGAGCATTCCCCGATATCCAAGGAGGCTTTTATAATTGCAGAGCCGGCACATCGTGCTCTGAGACTGGGCTCGAACAAGGAATCGACACGTCCTGCTCATGAATGCGTTAATTCCTCACTTCCATGTATTGGGCATTTCGTTTGCCACTGGTTACTCCCCACGCAAACCAGGGACGGACAGTCTGCAGACGACATCCACTCATCAAGCTTTCGCTTCGGACTTCCACGTAATGGATTCGTTAGCCAAGCGTTGCAGTTCGTGTCAATGAGGCGCTCTTCCATCTTTGACTACGCTCACTCTATGAGTATAGATACAGATTTTCATCGTAACCATCGCGCGCGACTGGGGCGCATTTCCACCTTTAGTAACCTCTCACGAGGTAGGCTACATGTGCTGCCGGCTCAGCACCTTACCTCCATGCATCAGTGAGCGAGTAACGGCCAGGACCTCTCATCCGGGGATCCCTCATATCCCCCAGCTGAGAGCCTCCGAACAAGTATCTGGACTAAGTATGTATCGTGCTCAGCATCTCACCTCCGTTTTGCAGTAGATGTGTATCGGCCCGGCTCTCACATTCAAGGGTTAATGGCTTAGAGGCGTTCAGCCATATCCCTCAGCTGGAATCCTTAGAGTATGTGTCCGGACTAAGAATGAGTGGCTTCGTGCACCTGATTTGACCTTTCGACTGCTATCCTCAGTCTACCTGCAGAGCAGCAGGTTATCTCTCTCTCTCTCTCTCTCTCTCTCTCGCTCTCTCTCTCTCTCTCTCTCTCTCTCTCTCTCTCTCTCTCTCTCTCTCTCTCTTGGTCTGGTCCCTATCTCAAGGCCTGTCCGACATGTAGTTGTGCTTCCGTCGGCAGGGCTCTTGAGATCATTGGGACACGCAAGCCCCACTACCACGTCAAGTTGGAGACACATCAGAGGGGGTCTCTTTAGTTGCATATCCTTTACAGGATTTCACAGTCAACCCCAGAATTTCTGGCTGTTTGTAATTTATTGGCAAGTTTACAGTAGTTTGCTATTGCTTTCTGAACTATTGGCAAGGCGGTCTAAATTTCACAGGTGTTCCTCCATGGCGTTTATCAAACTGTCTATCATCTTCTCTATGGGTCTTCCCTTAACTGTCCCGTTGTCACAAAGTATATTCCAGCTTCCTCTGTCTTACGATGTGCCAAGCTAATGTGGAGAGTCTTCTCCCGAAGCAGGTAATCAGTTCTATGTGTATGTTAACTTCTTCCAAGATATCTTTATCACGTTTTCAATCTGTCAATGGTGATCTCACTATATTTCTATAAATCACATCTATACATATATTCCCTCGATAAATGCCAATGATTCACTACCGGACATCAACACAGACTTGATATCACTCTTAAGAACTCTCTTTCTCGCATAGTATTAGTACGATGAAGATGTAATGTGTGTGTGCGTGCGTGCGTGCGTGCGTGCGTGCGTCTGCATTTGTCTATCTATGCACATAATCCTTCCTTTGAATACTTTGCAATGGTGCCTTATAGAAATAAATATTAAATATTGTTTCCTTAAATACTATGATAACTCGCAACATATTACTGATATCTCTAGCGTGGGCAACCAAATTACATAGTACAGGAGAGAGAGAGAGAGAGAGAGAGAGAGAGAGACAGAAAGAGAGAGAGAGAGAGAGAGAGAGAGAGAGAGAGAGAGAGCAGTTTGAAAATATGAACATTGCAAGAGTCTCAAGGGGAACAATGTTAAGAATCATACTGTAAGGAAATAACACGCAAAGAATCTTATTAAAAACTCACCATCGTGTTTTCATTGTAAAAGGACACGGACATCTTTACAAATCTGCTGCTATTCAGCATCACAATACTAACATATATGCAACGTAATACGTTACTTAATGGGAAAACGAGGTATATTTATATAGAAATAAGTTTAACAAAAAATGCTGAAACTGGAACGCAGTTGTATGCGCGCCTGGTCCATTACCCCATGTGGACAACAATAACCTTCGGATTGATAAGACTGTGAGAGTGAAACCATGGGCAGCTGCTTTGGTGGCTGTCTAGTCACAGGACTATCATTCTGAGCCGGTGATGGACCCTACTATAACTTCTCCTTGAGGTTGAAAGGGGTAGGGGTAATGGTGGAATCGAATCGAAAAATCGAATCCCCATGGACGCGACCATTATTATGTATGGACGAGTGCGTGGGGTAACAATGTCGAACTTCCTGTGTGAGTGACTTAATATTTCATAAATAAAGAAAAAGAGGAAAATGTTATTTAATTGACTACATTATCATGTGCCCTACCAACTGGCGTAGGTGTGCATGTCTCACATAGATCTTGGGTTATTGTGTTCCAGATCAACTTCGCTCATGACATTTCTCCATGCCACACCACAGTCCACGCAGCATTATTTCTCTTGGTCTGCCTCTTTTCACACTGATCTTTCCAGTTGTCACGATGCTCTTTAATGCCTCTCTTCTCATCACCATCCATTCATCAATCATGTGCCATGCCGATAAGCGTGGGCGGTCATGTTCTGCCATCTCACTCGATCACCAGAGTCGTGGATCAGCTCCGTGATTCTG